>LPNX010627012.1:539700-621452 GCA_001517045.1 Pseudotsuga menziesii
AATAGTAAATATAAATTATTTGTTAACTAAAATATAGTAGAAGCAAAGCTTAAAATTAGATTTATGATTAAAAAATAATTTTTGTAAAGGAATTTTTGAAAGTTTTGAAAATATATATCTTTAAAATGCTTCTTAAAATAAGATTTGATTTGAATAACAAGAATGTGGTCTATCCACAAATGAGGTGATTAAGCTTGTATTAAGATGGAGGTTCAAATTAGTGAGTGGGTTACAGAGGTAGGATTTATTGGATAAGGTTGCACAACAATCTTAGCATGCCATAGTCTATTTTATTGAACCACTACACACAAGTATTTAGCTTAAAATATTAATTAACCCTAATTTTTAACTGAGATGCAATCTTGTGTCACCACAAATTTGAAGCAAACAAAACTCAGAGGTAAACCTTCCACTACAATATACTAAACTCCAATTTTCAACCAAGTAGACTTCAATTACTATTGAAAACATCTATTTACCATAGGTCCAACACAAAGGACTTGCACTTTTATTAGGTTTTCCTATTAAAGAAATATTGAAATAAAATTCTTCTTTTAAATGATCATATTACCAATAAAAAACTATTAAATACTTTTAAAAGAACTTGTCACATATATAATTGTTTCATAAAAAGATTTTGTCACACAAATTTATTAACATTTTTCATCAATAACACACGAACCATCATTATATTTAGATTTAATTTTCAATATTATTAATTACTAACCATAATAAGATTTTCCACATGCATTATCTTATTCTAATTCTTAAATAAAAATTCACACTTAAATTTAATATACTAAGATTCTCAAAATTCTTTTTTTTTTTATAATTAAATTTAAACAAATATTTTTTTAAAGTTTTTATAAAATATCAATTCCTATATCAAATGGTTACTCTTACCTTCACTAATTCCTCAATATAGAAAACGGAAGACATGTAATTTTTCATATAATTAAAGAAATAAATAGGTTATTTTCATCTTTTATAAAATATAAAATTTATAATATATCAATTTAAAGAAACGCATAAATATAAATACATTAAGATATATTATTCATCTATGCTTAGGTAAATAGGTGTAAATAGGTGTAATTTGTTCTTGGAGTCTTTGTTTCTGTTGTTTGTGGTCCATTTTGTTTGTTTGTCCGTGTTTTTGTATTGTTTGTGTTGTTTGTTTTGTTTGTTTGCCTGTGTTTTTGTATTGTTTCAGCTTGCTTGTGACAAAGGAGGTTGAATTTGAATTTGAATTTCAAAGTAGGAATGAAAGATGTTGCCGAGGGTCAGTTTCATCACAGGTATATCTTTATCTTTTTATATTTATATATTCATGGTTTTCTTAGAATAGGAATACAAATTATAGGTTGAATTTAAGAATTCTGTGAAAATTAAGAAATATTGGGTACTGAATGGCAGGTTATTGTTTTTGAATTTGAATTTTGATGCAGGAATTAAGAATGTTATGGAACTGTAATAGCTAAGGGCCAGGTCCGTCATCACAAGTATTTCTCTCCAAATCTTACCATTAGATCTAGAGCTGCAGAGTTGAAGTATATAGAGCAATACATGTTATTCAGTGGATATTTATTAGGGTAATGTAGGTTTTGTATCTTCCCTTTCCACCGTAATGTAGGTTTTGTATCTTACCTTCGTCTGGGTTGGAATGGAATGGATTTCTTAGGAATTTCAAATTTCGTAGGCTCTGTATCTCTATTAGAATTTCTTAGGAATTTCAAGTTTCTTAGAAATTTCAAGTTTCTTAGAAATTTCAAATTTCGTAATGTAGGCTCTGTATCTCTATGAACAGCAGAACAGCAGAGAATGGAATCGATTTCTTAGGAATTTCAAGTTTCGTCTTAGTTAATGCCTTTTTATGACAATCTTTATGGTGATAACTAAGTATTTTAATCACATTTTTGCATTCTTCTCTAGTTTCAAATATTTGAATCATCTTTATAGGCCAATTCATTGCCATGACCTTTAGAACTAATTGCAACCACAAACCTCATGTTTAAAATCCATGAAAGATATTTAAACTTAAAGCGATGCGTGTGTTTCTTATGCCCTCCACTCAAATTAGGGATGTCGCAGTGATGTGTTAGTCCATCCATCCATTAATTGTTTAACATGTTAATCCTCCATCCATAATCTATGTCATTGGTATGAAGAAGACGTATTTTAACATGTTACACAGGTTAATAACTGGCGCACACATATTTGGTAGTAAATTTTTAGAACTGATTATCCAGACTGTATCGTATCCAACTTTCTTCAAGAGATTTCGGAATATTGGATCATGACAGGATAGTTGTGGATTGGATAGGATCATTTTAAAAAGATAATCTGTGGTATCATACCATAATCTGGTGCTGTGAAATTGAGATATACAAAGCAGTACACATTATTCAACAGATATTATTAAGGTTATTGGAGAAGATACAGCTCTGTATCTTCCCTTTCCTCCATATTGTCTTAAAATAACGTTCTCCTAGTTTCAAATTTCCCTTCCTTGGTGTCCCTGACATTGACGGCCTGGCTGGATAGCGCCTACGCTCTCCACAAGCCTCACACATGCGCTCCCTCCTCACAACTCCCTTTTGTTCTAATTCTTCCACGCAACTCCTCTCCTGCTCTCGCCGTTCACTACTCCAAATCCCAATACACACCCATAATTCACTTTCCATCCCATTCCCCTTGCCAATCGCACTCCCTCCTATGCATTAAACTCGGATCTATCCCATCTCCCATTCACAGATCTCTCACACTACTCCCAACAAGTTCCTACACTACCAAAATTCCTTTCTCCATTGCTGCCCATTGCTTCACGCCACTACCACACACATCTCACTCCACATCCCACTCCCCCAATGCTCCTCCAGAGTCCAAACTCCATTAAGCTCATGCACATCTACTCACTATGTCCCCATCCCTTGCTACAGCACTCTTCTCCAAATCCCCAACGCACATACTCTTCTAACCAGGCACCATTGTTGATCCCTCATGCTTACGGGCCATACTCCCTTCTCTCCATCCATTTGTTGAAGGTAAGAGGTTTTGGTTCAATTTTTCTTATTAAGTAGATTGTCAAATTAGTACGATATATATCTATATTGAACCATTGTAATATGTATGTATGGCTCGGGAGGGTTGAACGAGTAGCCATCGGCATAATAAATAAGAATGAGATCCAGGTGTTGTCCTCCTCATAAGTGTATAGTCATTCTTTGCCAATTTTTTCACTGATACAGAGCAGTAGGGCGTGGTTTTCCTACATAAGTGTATAGTCACTCTTTGCCAATTCTTTCACTAATACAGAGTAGTACACATTATTCAACAGATATTATTAAGGTTATTGCAAAAGAAACCACAGATGAATAAATCCATCTCATAAATATTGGGTGATTGTAGCATTATGAGATATATATTAACATAAGAAGACACTGCGTGAATGACCAGGATCACCAGGAATGCCCATTGTTAGAGGAAACTCATGGAGAACGAATTGCTATTTCAATAATTGTTATGCTTGTTGGACCTAAAGCGGTTGAGGCAGCCAATGTCAGGGACGCTTGGGAAGGGAAATTTGAAACTGGGAGAACGTTATTTTAAGACAATATGGTGCAAAGGGAAGATACAGATATTTGTATCATTGGGAACGACGAAATGCGTCTCATACAGAGCAAGAACATTGGGCGCAAAACTGAGACCACGGCTCCTTTCCGTATGTGGAGAGAATTAATGAGAGACGACGCCACAAGTCTGCAACGATCCAAGGTCTGAGCCCAGGTAAAACGAAGGCCTTCGTGATCGTAGATTATGGACGTCTGATTCGCATACATAGTCGATGTAGTCGCCATTCTCTGAAGAAATGTCAAGGCATAGAGGCACGTAGCAAACGTTGATTGGGCAAACAAAATGACACGCGGAAACAAACAATTCATGGAAGAGATGACCATTTTTCGCCACGGTGGTGAAAAACGGACCTCGGAGAAGAACGTCTTCGACGTAATTACTTAACATTTTCCAGGATTAAAATTTTAGCCAAGGGTTGTTTTGATTTTATTTATTATGATTGAAATTATTTCTTTATAGTACATATAATAATTATATGTTATGTTGAATTCATTACTATTATTATGGATTTCTCATTGATAAAAATGTTGATTAAATTATTATATAATCAATAAATCAATTTATAATATTGAATATTTTGTATTTTATGTTAATATATATATTGTTTACATTTGGTAATAAAACTATAAATTTGAATATTATAATTTTTAATTTTTAAGTGTGTTTTAGATCACCTCGAACAGGTGTGGCTCATTGGCGTCGCTTGATATGAAGTCACTTGTTGTAAAGGAGGTCACGAGATCAAATCCCACCTAGGTTTACCTGTGTCCCATGTCTTGTGGGCGCGTGTGGGGCACCTAGGGGTATAGTGGTAGCAGGAATGGATCCCTAGACCCCGTGTCATGCGAGTACCAGCCCAGTCACAGTTGTCGATTCCCCTAATCAACAAAAAAAATTGTGTTTTAATCATAATATGAGCAAAACATCCATAAAAAAAATATGTTAATACAAATTGCTTTCAATATCACATCATAGCGATCTTGTCTCTCACAAATATCATGGATGTCGTTTTCCAATATACATGTGGTTTTTTATATAGCATTAGGTCACCATAACAAGATTGTCAATTTTTTACATTTGGTTCAATCATCTCTATAACTATCTCCCATAATCTCTTGAGGGATCCCATGAGATCCTCATCGTCATCTGCAACTCTTCTTATCGTTATCATCTTGGCTTTGCATAGACTTTTATCTATGATCTATGCCATCACATGCAATCATATCATTTAGATATTAATCACCATAGGTATGAATTCAACCCTTCATACTCCCTCCTTAACAAATACATGTTTGATTTGGATATATAACTCGTCTTCATCTTTATTCTTCATCATTTTGTGTCATCTTTGATCTTATTAATTTGAACTGGCTTTTATAGTTGCCATCAACTTCTTGTATCATGCATGAGTTGTAGCATTGTTTTATAAGTCTAGATCTTGAGTCATGTGGACTGTATCATCTTCGTATCAATGGTTTCTTTGGCTTACCCTCAACGATCTCATGGGTTTTCTATGGTTTACCTTCAACAAATTCAACATATGTCCACAGTTTTCATGGGATTACCCTTAACCATTGAAGAGGTTTTTAGATGAAAATACTAATTATTTGATTTACTCTAGCAATGGCTCAAAACTAAATTTATAACTCTAACCTAACCATGGGAATTCAAATTGCTCTTTTGACTTCCCCGAAGAACTCACTTTTGAAGACCAACTACTTATGTGTTTATTTTATGTGGAAACATTTGTTTTACAATGGAGGATTTACCTTGTATAATATTTTCAACATAAAAGTGAATTTGTGTCATTCATGCACATCTATCCAACCACATATGTGAGGCATTGATATCTACCTTTGTCAACATGTGTGACGACCACACTTTTTTAATCCACAAACAATACAAGGGTGCAAGTTCCAACACTTGGCTTACACTTGTCCATTCTACCACAATGATTGCAACTATGCCAATGTTTCTTAACCTAGTTTGTTGTATTGGTAGATGAATCACCTTTTGTAGAATATTTTTCCTTCACATTATCGATGTCTCGTTTCTTGTTTCACCTTCATAAACAATATCATCATTTCTTGGCCTTATATATATATATATATATTCGGAACCAGGAACCTGCACCCTGTACACGGCGGTGCTAGAGTTGGAGTAGATCACCGAGTCACATGAATAGTAGCAAGAAACCTAGGTCGAGGCTAGCCTTAGTTTGACTGTGAGAACGATCTGTCCAACAGCAAGTAAAACTGTCACCGTGGTTCCACAAGGCATTAAAGGACAGAAACACCTCCTGTAAGAGAATATTACAGTCCCCCACAAGGAAATTAACCTGGGCTTCCATCGGGTCAGCTAAAGGCCCCACCGCTGGCTCACAAACTCAACCCCTCACCATGAGGTTTGAACATGAGACCTCATGAGGCCAAACCCCACAAAGGCCAACTGATCTACACCTCATGTCCCTTGGCCTTATATGTAGATCAATGGGCTTTTGGATGCCTTACCCATTTTTGCCTAAACCAATTTTATAAAATACCATTCCGTTCACGAGATTAAAGCCATTTTTTGTGTGCCTTTTAAAACAACAAATTTCATCATCTTCGGTATTAGGTCCACTTTTAGAAATATCACCGATATCATAAATTTTAGTCTTGTAATAGAGAGACACATGCATATTATCAAAACATCAATCAAATTACTAGTGTCCCAATAACTACCAAGCTTTTGACTCAACTCATGTGTGTCATAAGTTGCATCACACATTAGTTTTTCTTGGTTTATTTTTTTCACAGTTTTGATTTTCGATGCTAACAACACATTTTTATTTGCTAACAAGTCTTCTTTCAATGATTGTATCACTTTATTTTTTTTTAAGCTGAAAATTCTATTAAAAAAAAGATTCAAAAATTACAGGGCTGTGTTGCTTCTATGGTGGCCTCAGATAATGGAACCACCACCCCAACCATTCAAAATTAGAGTCCATTATTGTATTATCATAACAAAAAAAACCATCTACTAATGGAGACCGAAAATTAGGCTTGTAATACATTATTTTGCAATTGATAGAAGTTTTAAACAAGAGACTAATAAATAGCCTGAAACATAATAACTTGAAATAACATTCAGAACCCTTGGGTGGAAGAGCCTCCTCTGAAATATTAGTCCTCATTTTACTGAGGGGGAACCTCTTCCAAGATGGGGCATCCACCCTGGAAGTCATCATCAGAAGTAGAAACAAAATATTTTATCGGTAGGGGAGAAGTCTTGCCGATAGGTTCTTCATTGTCGCGAACACGCTTATTGAGCAGAGGTCCGATTGTTGAGGGAATTGGAAAAGTAACGTTGGTCACCATCGTCTAAACCATAGATGAGCCCCTCTCCATTGACCGCCCACTTGTAGCACTGCCACTCCCCACCTTCGTGTTTCTAGCTCTGTGTTTCCCACTTGCTAGGCGATTCCAGGCAAAAGTGGCATCCAAGCCATTGAGTTGGTCGTCCAGGTCTATCAGCTTAGCTTTGCCCGAGAACACCGTGTTGCAAGCAGAGCTCCAATTTCCCAACATGTCCTCCATAAGAGTTCCTACCATGTTCTTAATTAGCTATTAATGGTTGATTTACCCCCACTCTTGCTTGTGGAAAGATGCTCATTAACCAACCAAGCCTCCTAGTCATTTATCAGAACACAGACCGACGTGGAAAGACCAGCCTCATAACCCTCCTCCACCATTAGACTCAAGCCACGTTGGGATTTTCCCAGGCCATTGTTGCCTTTACGAGGGGTACCTCTTTGTCTGGACATTTCAATGATGAGTGCTATATACTACAACTGAGGGGAGTAAATCCTATGTAGGGTCAGGTGCATAGCTAGCCCTATGGGCTGCAAAGAGATCCACCTGAGTGAAGCCGAGGGGGGAAACTAGAGACATATACCACAAACCATGACAGAGAGCCACATAATGAGCCCTCCTGCTTCCACATCCGACTTCCTTAACTAGTCCTGGTGGAGAATCTCGATGGTTGCACGCTCTAGACGACAGACATAAAACCAGATTTAATGGTGTTGGTATTGATTCGATGATCTCGCATCGCTGGAGGGGACATCTATATCTGTTCTCATAAATGGTCTGGAGAGTTGGGGGAGGACTTAATGACTTTGGCATACGTGGTGCCATGTTGCCAACTCCCAAGTCAAGGCATTATTCACTATCGACGGGATGTGTCGTCACCCTCATCCAGGTGGGAGAGGTCTAGATTCACGATTTCTTTGCACTTGAGGGCTAGAGCAGTGGTCATCGAGTCATCTAGCTCTCCTTCCTGAAGGGGTTGGTTACAGGTGACCCGTTCATTAGCTAGGAAATCAACTAGAGAGTTAGCCTTCCATCTCACATGACGGAAGGTGATAGGCTTGGCCTAATTTAGGCAGCTCTCTAAGCGTATGAGGCCATGCTTTAATCTCCAGCTGGGTGAAAGCTTTGAGAGCCATTATGAATTTTAATTTCCAGTGATAGGATGACTTGTGAATCCCCTTCCACAATCAAAGGGAGAAGGTTCATTTTGCTCACCATGGATATCCCTTCAACCAAGCCTTTAAGTTATGTTGCGTAATTAGTTTCATAACCAATGTTCCCATAGAACGTCCTTAGGATGTGTCATGCATGGTTTTTGATGGCCCCTCCAAACTTCGCATTTCCAGGATTTCCTTTAGACATGCCATCAAAATCAAGTTTAAATACCCCTTCCAGAGGGGGATCCCAACTATCTAGACTGCCGATTTTCATTCGGATATTCCTAAGAGTTGAAGGTGGAGGCATCTAGTTGAGATTCCAGTTGGTCAAAATGTGATGTTCTGTTGGGGTAGTGGGATAATCAATATCATTCCAATCTCTAGTGAAAATATTTTCTTGTAGGTTATTGGTGATTATTTGCTAGATGTCTTCATTGGATCTTCTCTTGTCTTTGAAGATCCTAAGACTTCTCTCCTTTTGAGTATTCCAAACTATAAACCCAGGAGTGAGATCCCATAACTATTGAGGAGATTTCTTTGGAAAGGATTCTCATCCCATTGTTGTAGGGTTTCATTGATGTTACCTTTGACTCTTTTAGTTCTTTTGAAGTTTTTTGCTACTGAATCCCAAAGCACACTTGTGAGTTTGCAAGAATCAAGGAGGTGATCTATTGTATTTGCATGGATGTTACATAACATGCAAAGAGAAGGCCACTGGAATCCCCTCTTCAAGAGGATACACCTATGAAAGAGCAGTCAAAGAAAATCTGAAACCTTAGGCCAGAGGAGAGGATTCCAAATTTTTTTCCATGGTGGAAAGGGACGAGCCTCCATATTGCTGGATACTAGAGAACAAGCCTCCTTGACAGATAAATTTCCTTTTGGAACGTGCCCCCATCGAATGATATCTGAATCCTGTTTGACTCTAAACTTTTTGTTTTGAATTTCAAGCCAAATGGTTCCCAAATGTTCTGACTGCATTGTGTGGAGACACCCGTTGGGCTCCTTCCAAAGACGAAAAGTTGAGACTTCATCGTTCTCCCAGTAATCTATAACCATTGTATTCTCATTTACTTGAATAAAATTATGTACATCCGGGTGAGTAAAGAGGCTTTTAAACCTTGGAAGTTGTTGCTAAGAGTCTTTCCAAAAGAGGGTGTTCTTTGTTTTCCCAAAAGCTATGCCAATGAATGAGGGCCCTTTGATTGTTAACATATTTCCAGATCTAAGAATCTGGGAGATCTCGGTCGAATCTAATCAATTGAGTAGGAGCTGAATCCTACCCATATTTTTTATTCCATAGCTACGCCCAAGGGTTTCATTCTTTGTTAACCACTTCCACAAGATTTTGGTAGAAAGGGCCATGTTATTAATTTTAGGATCACGGATTCCTAGTGCTCCTTCCCACTTAGGGAGGCAAACCTTTTTCCAACTGAACAGGGTCCACGTGTTTATATTTTTGTCACACCCCCATAGGAAGGTTCTTTGCAGATTTCTGATGGATTTTAGGACTCCTTTAGGTGTAGCAAGGACAAAAACAAGGTACAACAGCATAGACTAGAGGATCGCCTTTAAAAAAAAATCTTTTTGCCAAGTTAAGAGAACGAAAAAGTCCAAGACATGATTCGACTTTCCAACTTGTGTAGCAACTCTCTCCAGGAGGAGTGTTTAACAACATAATCAAACAAGGGGGGCTCCTAAGTACTTGGAGGGAAGAGAGGAGACAAAGAACCTTAAAATTCTCACTATGTTGCATTGGTATGTGACATTAGTGTTAAAGAAGAAGATATGGGATTTGTCCAAGTTTATGGTGGTTCCATAGGCTTCAACGAAGGTATCAAGAATATATTTGAGAGAGTGAGCTTCTTGGACTGAAGGGTGCCCAAAGAGAAGGCCTTCGTTGAAAAGTTGTTGATAGATCTTGGGGGGTCCCCATGGAGGGAGCGGGAAGACGCAGTCTCTTGTAGCATACAACCCATACCATATGTTGTGACGATGAAAAGAAAAGGGGAAAGGGGTTCCCGTTGACAAAGGCCATGAGAGGGGGAAAAGGTTGAGGAGGGTGAACCATTGAAAAGTATGGAGAAGAAAGCCAAGAAGACTAGAGATATGATTCATTTGGTCCACTTTTGTCAAAAACCAAAAGCAAGGAGCATTTTCTCAATGAACTCCCAACTCATCTTATCGAAGGCTTTAGAAAGATAAAGTTTTAGGAGCATGCCAGGGGATTTCATGATTTTTAAGGAGTGCATGATTTCATGTGCTAGAATTATGCGATCGAGGATTTGTCTTCTTTCCACATACCCAGACTATTCTGGGGATATTAGCAAGGGGAGGAGGGGTTTCATGCGATTGGCGACCACCTTCAAGATGATATTATAAATGACATTGCAAAGGGAGATGGGTCAGAACTTATTAGGGTGAGAGGCACCTATTTCCTTGGGAACCAGAGTGAGAGGAGTGGTGTTGAGTGCCGACAAGACCCATTGCTTTTGACAATATTCCTCCACCAGTTCCATCACTTCATCTTTCAGTAGCTCCCAACAATGATGGAAGAAGTTGATTGTAAATTTGTCCGGTCTCAAAGCTTTTCCCTGTACCATCTGATTTAAAACAACCTCCACTTCCTGCATAGTGAATTGTTGCATTAAGGAGGCCTTATTCTCATCAGTTAGTAAGGAGAGGATATGCTGAGTGACCTGAGCAATAATAGTCATGTGTGAAGGAAGAGGTTTGGTGAGCAGATCCCTGAAGAATCTAGTAAGGTCCCCTACTATTTTTGTATGCTCCCTACACCCTCTTTTGATTTGAGTTTGGTAATTTTATTCCTTATCCTATGTTGGACCGTGGATTGGTGGAAGAAGGCAATGTTTCTTTCTCCCTCTTTTAACCATCCTACTCTTGATTTTTGTCTCCAAACGATTTCCTCTTGCTCACATCTCTTGTCACGCTGAGCTAAGAGGTCTTTTTCTTTAAATTTGATATCCTCAGTGTGCCCCTGATTCATTATGAAAAGTTGCATTTTTTCAAGTTCTTCCTAAATTGCCTTTTTGTCTTTTAATATGTTTCCAAAGGTGGTGTGATTCCACTGGTGGAGGTTGGCTTTGAGCTGCCTCAACTTTTGATGCATGATGGACATTTTGAATATACCTTCAACTTCCATGCTGGACCACCACCTACTAACTGCATCAAGGAAGGAGGGGTGAGAGAGCCATAATTTTTCAATTCTAAAGGGCATGTGAAGGGGGGTGCCTATACTATGTCAAGAGAGGGATATGGGCCAATGGTCTGATATGGTTGTAGGGAGCACCATGGCTTCTAGGATTCCACCTACAGTAAGAATGTTTTATGAGGCTAGGAAGTGGTCAAGGCGTTTGGAAATCTAGTGAATTCCTCCCCTCTTATTATTCAGGTATAGAAACCATAGGAAGTCTGATGGTCCACTAGGGCACAATTGGCTATGGTGGATTTGAAAGCCCAGTCCTCGTTGGAGATAATTTTCAAGCCCCCTTTTTTTTTCTCAAGATTGGTGATCATGTTGAAGTCTCCTCTAATGATAATGGGTGAGTTGTGGTGCTGCAGGGTGAACCATTCAAGGAAGTTGAGGAGCTAGAGCTTAAGACAGGATGATTGGGGTCCATAGACATTCATAAGATGGCCTCGAATGTTTGTCCCGACTAAGTGAAAAAAGGCGGAGATGGAATGAGCAATGGAAGCTAAGTTATTAAGAAAGATGATAAGAGGGTTCTAGATGATGGCAATACCTCCTGGTCATCAACCTGAGAATGTCTTCGTTAGAGCATTTGGTTTCTTGAATGAAGATAATAATTGGCTTTTCTTTTTGTATTTTCCTCTTCAACCTCCTTTGTTTTGAGGGTCCATTAAATCCTCTCACGTTCCACGAGATGATCTTCATGGGATAACTAGAGCAGAGGTGGAGAATAACTCTGTGAGCTGGGCATATTGCCTTGAATCCACCAGTGTGGTTCCCAGTCGATTCAACTGATATAGGTTTGTTTTGCTCCCTCACTTTTTGTTGTCACGCTGGAGTTTTTGTTTGTCCTTC
The DNA here is from genome assembly GCA_001517045.1 of Pseudotsuga menziesii. NCBI lineage: Eukaryota > Viridiplantae > Streptophyta > Pinopsida > Pinales > Pinaceae > Pseudotsuga > Pseudotsuga menziesii. The sequence goes on from LPNX010627012.1 coordinate 551,910, forward strand.
TGAGGAGGGTGATAAACCCCAAGCTTATTTTTGGCTTTTGATCTGGCTAGAGCTTCCTGTAGAAGTTGGATTTGTCGATTCTGATGGAGTCATAGGATTTCCTGGCGCAGGAATCCTCCATTCCAAGCAAATCTAACTCTCCAATACTAGTTTCTCACATTTCTTCATCCATGAGAATATCTAGGACATAGTCTTCCATCTATTCCTGAGGGTATGGGGCTCCTGAGATCATAGTTGACTATATGCCAGTTTTTTTTTGTATCATTTGAGGGACCCAAGATTTGTTCAGAGTTATAATTGATATGCTTATGTGCTTGCTTCTTTTGGGGCTCTAGATGGATGAGATTTTTGCTGGGGTCCTCCGAGCTCGGGTTAGAGACTGGATTTTTCAGTTTTCCTTCCAAAATGGAAAAGTTGTTGCTAGTAGTTGGAGCATCCTCTTTGTTTTTTTTTAAGCCAGTTTGCAGACATTTCATCTTTTTTTCCCCATTTTCTGGAAACCTTTTGCATATTTTCCATCCTCCCTTAGATTTTATGTGCTCACTTTCTTTAATTGTATCACTTGATATTCCTTATCATGAAGTTCTAAAATACCAATCACCTATTGATCCAATGATTCCAAAATTTCTTCTAGTTCATTTATGCATTGTGTAGCGAAATAAACAAATGATTGATAATGCTCTATATCATGTGCCATAGTTTCAACTTCGTGCATTATTGAATTATTTTGTATTTGTAACCTAACTTTCTCTTTGAGAGAATCATTAAGATATTTTTGAAGTATTTCTATTTCTTGATTATCATTTTGTAGCCCTTTTCTTTCTTCACCCATTATAAGATTCCAATCCCCTCATGGTCCCTTGTACAACAATCTCTTCTTAGTGAATCAACATAAAAAAACATCGACCCCATATTTCAAACACAACAATTATAGGAAGGCCAGAGGTCAGTGATCTTTCACCCCATCTTTCAAACACAACAATTGCAGGGGCGTCGGGTGCCAATGATCATACACCCCAACTGATACACCACATCAACTCTTGAAACCTCATCCTTGAATAGGGACAACCACCACCAAAAATAATTTTGATACAAGGAAAATTGCTTCATAAAACAATATCAAAATTAGAAAACAACAATCTCCTAACTCAAGGTCAAATAAAAATGATTGGCGGTACCCTTTACAAAATTTTACACGGGTAACAATTCTAATGGGAAATTGTTTTTTACTACAATTCCCAAATTACCCTTCAAAGGGTCGTTGTATGACTAAAAAATAATTCTTATATTACCCTTCCCCTCAAAGGATAAATAATCCATAATATTTATTTGCAAACACTATTCGCTACTTCATTCCAATATTATTTCACATTCAAACACTCAATACATTTTGAATTGCCATAGGTTAAAAAAATCCTTCATAAATGGTAATTATCAAATAAACTTATAAATAGGGTGTGCTACCCCTCATATTGTATGAGGAGTAAACTTGTGAATTTTATCTCATTGATGGGGACTTGTAGCTAGTATCTTTGGAGTATTGGATTGACTTGGGGGTACACTTCTTCATGGAGCCATTCCCTTCTTAGCATTTGATGGGGATGCTTGGTGGAGGGGACTCACTTCTCAAATTTTTATGATAATGTTGGGTGGAGGCCACTACAATTGTGTATTGCGTTCTTTGTTGTTTGATGGAGGCATTATTCATGTTGGATCAGTGTTAGGGAAATCACCTAGTTATTTTCTCATGCTCTAGTCACTACTTCACTTTGTGTTGCATGGTTTGCTCATGATATTTTCTTAGTTGTTAGTGTCACCTAGCATGGTGGTGTATTTGCTTAGTGTTTTTCCTAGTATCATTTACATTCTCATTACATTTCCATTAATTTACCTAGGTAATTTGCTTATTTCATCATATTTTCACTTTTTACTTCGATAAAATCCATATTACACTTACATGCCCCCCCTTTCCCTTTCCTAGAGGGTGCATGACATATTTTGAATACATTTCCCTAAGTTTTTTTTATATATAAACCCTTGTTTTTTTCCATATTTCCACTTTTTCATCATTTCCATTGTGAAATTGGTTTGGGATATTTTCATTTAATGATTGATTAAACTCAAACCTTGTTCTATGCATCGCATTAATTTTCCTAAAGTTGTCATTCCTCATGTTCCAATTCAATAAATCATTGGGAATGTAAATTTAAGTCATATGGCACAAATTTAAAGCTAGCATACCAACGCTCCCTCCCCCTTTGGCACACATTTTGAGACAAAACACTAAAATAACAATATTTGATTGTGCATTTCTTCACCGATTCAATTATTTGACCATGTCCTTTCATGCATTACACTCATTTATCTAGAAACATTACGTAGTGCTCTCCTCTAAGAGGTCTGCTTGCATCTTTGAATGGGTCTTGTTCACACCTTGCACATTATGTGAAGTAATTGAAAGATAGGTAGATCTCATGTTTGTTGGAAGGTGCACAACTACCCCTTTATTATAGTGTGTGTTGACTTGACTCGTGAAGGTGGTTTGTTGGAGAAAATGTTATTTTATTTTAACCCTGTAAAAGGGGCCTATCTTACTAGTATGTCCTCTCTCTTGGAGGTTCCCTTGTATTGTTTTATTAATTGTTCTAGTGGATTGAATTATCCTTAAGGGAATGAAAACCCATGGCTTAGCAAAGGCCTAACTAACTCCATTTTTTGTTATTGTTTGACTTGTTAAGGAGTTGGTTATAAGAAAAAAATTATATTTTATTGTAAGAGAGATCTAACTCCACCTATATAAAGGAGTTTTCTCTCCATTATTTGCATGGTTGGATTCTTGGAATTTTCCTCTCCTTGGAGCTTAATAGATATATTCTTCTTGGAGCGTATGTGAAGTGTAAAGGTTTTTGCCATTTTTTTCCTTAAATAGAATTGAGCTGTGTTTTGTATAAAAAGGTGTTGTAGCAAAATTGAAAAACAAGATAATAAAAAATTAAGAATAGCAAACAAGAGTTCAAAAGAGGTTATGCTCCTATCATAATAGTGTCTCTAAAACTATGGAAGTTAGATAATATAGGTATATAATAAAAAAGGGCTCTATTGGTATATACCCTCACAAAAACTCGTAAAACCAATTGATATTTGCATAACATATAAATCAAATTTAAGGGAAAGCATACTTGTTTGTTGCTTCATCTTGGGCCTGGTTTGGAGGTTCTACTTCCAATTTGTTGAATTACATGTCTTCTCGAAGCTAGTTTAATGTGTCATCTTCCCCATGTGCTACAAGAATGAATCCAATAAAAAGGTGGTTGGAAATAATAGAGGAGGTGCCTTTGCTTAGTTATAGAATTATAGTATTTGGTTGAGCAAATTCTTCTTCCAAGATTATAATTTGTTTTTTTTGTTGCAACAATATGCTCATTATTTCGGCATTTTGGAATGCCTATAGATGTTCAAGTTAATGTGCCTTCTTATGATTGTGAATATGAATTATTTCCCTTAATTAAATACTTCTAGAGCCTAACAAACCATCTCAATCCCTGGATATCCCTATAGCCTACAGGGTGATTATCTGCCATGATGTTCTTGTTCCCCACAATCGAGTCAAGTTGGAGGTCAAACAAAGCCCAAGATTGTTGATAGAAAGGGAACCAAACCCTTTTATAAAGGGGTCCTTAGAACTAGGAAAAATCTCAATCACTTCCAAATTAGAGTCTTGAATTCCTTATTTCCCACTCTATAATGAGTATGCAACATCATCAATCAAGAGGTTTGGGAGGCTTAGTGAGACAATGTAGCATCCCCATCCATCATTATGACCATAGGAGGGAGCAAATATGAATTTCATGTTTCCAAATTTCATCCCATGGGCAACATAAACTAAGAAACGCATGTGTAGGTGCATGAATACAATACATCGTGGAATTAAAAACTATACTTTAGACACAACATGCATAAATCATCATTTCCATATCATGAACTAAATATAATCATTTCGCATTCATAGATAAAGAGAATACTTATCTTTAACGAAAGAAGATCCAAGCAATTAGCTATGTAAGAGATATTTTCAACCCAATTGTAGGTATCAGTTGTTGATACCACCCCTAAAATAGGATATGAGTCCTCTAGGGAAAAGGAAACACCTACAAGTTGCACTCTCTCTCAGCCCAACCCATTTTCCCTCATGATTAGCCAACTTGAACACCACATAGCACTACAAGGATCTCATCCAGCCATCCTAGCCATGGTATTCTCTTCCACTACCCCACACAACGCAAGGAAATCCTACCCTTTCTCTATTCAACAGTCCCTCAGATTACCCAACCCTTATAGTGCTCTTAAGTGTGTGTGTATAAAGAGTCCAATATGTTGTATGTTATTGGAATATTTCCTACAAATTCAATTTATGGCTTCTCAAGGATCTAATGAGCAACAAATATGTAATGGGTAAAGGTTCCTATCTTTCCCAGCCTCTATGCTCACCTACAACTATCCTCTTCACTCTAATTCCTGCATTCTCTTCACAATGCTAATTTATGGTTAATTTCACAGTTTGGTAATTGGCTATGGAGACAAAAATATGAAAGTTCTATGCAGTGTAAAAATCTACATGGAAAATAAATGATAGACTCCAAATGAGACGAGAGCATTGGTGAAAAGACAATTGACGGTACTTCTAACCATATAAGGAAATACTCTTTAATTGTCATAGAATTATTTTCGTCCCATGCTTCTATAACTACATGAGAAGACTTTTCCCACCAACTAGACACATGTATTCAATGATTGGATTTAATAAGTAAACAAAAAGTAATAAGATTATTTAAGGCACATGGCAACAGATGTATGAGTTATAAAGCTAACACTTAGAAACTAAGATTTAATCTCCCATAGGCCCCATTTGATCTTCCCCTCTAGTGGAATCATGGAACCTCTAGTGCTATTTACACAACCATCTTGGACCACTTTATTCTTTCCAAAATAATATTTACATAGCTTTTGAGTCAACATGACAAGCTAAATACATGGGCCGTATAGCAATATTTACATTATCCATGCCTATCCATTCACTAGTTGGCCCTTGGCTTTGAGATCCACTAGGAATCCATACTAGCATATTTACATCATTTTAAATAATATTTTTTAATACATTCCATGGGTCAAAACTGGGGATATTATGGACAATGTCTCCCCCAAACTAATTATTATCGAAGTTATAACTAGAATGGAGTAGCAAATGAGGTTGAGACACTAATCCTATGTAGTTGAGAAAAATACATAAGTTTGAGATAAGCTTACCAGGAGGAGCCTTTCATAACTCTTGAGACTAGGAATAATCCTAAATGCACCCACCTTGTTAGCACCCATAACTTGAAATTTTGAAATTTCCCAAGGCCAAAGCATGTGTGAAGGTAGTTCGAGCATTCCTTAATGACACATCCTACAATCCATTAAGTGCATTAGCATTGGTGCTACATGGATTTTCCTTGATGATGTTTGTGTGCATGATATTAAGAGTGATTAAGGGATGGGGTGGAAGGTTGATGCCCCATCTTTTTGTAGCATCCCTTCATCCATCCTAGTGGCTAGGTTGCCAAGATTGTCAACTTTAGTGTTGAAAGAATCAATAATATTGTAAAATTGAACCTCCTCAATGCCTTTCATTTCACTCGTATTTCTCTTAATGATATGTGATAGGGAGCTATCCTTAAAAGAAGAGTTGAGATGCATATGATGAATGATCATATACTAGAATCCCCAAACACTGTAAGTTCCCTTACACTTGACAAAGACGCGAGTAGGATTTATTGAAGTAGATCATACATTGCTGGAGGTCCTTCCTAACACCCATAGTAATTTTTTATTTGAGTTCCTTCAAGATCTATCACACCGCCTCCCCCCCCCTGCCCCACCTGGCACCAACCACCCTTAGGATTTTTATCCTATTTTTATGCAAGGATTTCATGAGTTAATACTATTGTATTTTATGAAACTGAATGCTTATAGATGAGTGATTATGGTACTAAGTTGAAGAGAAAACCTTTCGTACCCTTTTAAGGGAATTAGAAGTGTAGTTTCTTTTCTCTCCTTAGTTCCCTTTATTTCATTAAGTAAATTTAGCATGAACTATTGAATTCTTCAATAGTTTATCTCCTAGTGAGATATTATCTCGAACCATAACCTCAAAGTTTACTTCATTTATTCTTTCCTTCCACAAATTATATGTGACGATTTTCATCCATTTAACATTAAATTGATTTGCTAATTCTTGCCTTGATACATATAATAATCCCTTTTGGATTAACCCCCTTACTCTATTTTTCCTTGTTGGTATAGACATTAATCTCTTGCTTCTTCCATCATTTTCATATTCTACACTACAATAATTTCGTTAAGTCTTACTCTCATTGTATCTCCTTCAACCCGAATGTCATAGCCTTAGTAATCTCGTATAGGGATACCCCCTAGAGTTGGAGGAGAGACAACCTAAAGTTGGAGAAGGTGTTATTGAGGCAACAATGTGTAACTCATCTTAGTTACCCTTGGGTTAGTATTGTTCTTTAAGGATTTAACTTCACATGCTAGTTCGGGAGGTGACATGGTGCAAATATCAAATATACCTCACATCAAGCCTTTCGATTTGCTTTGAATTCCATCATTGTATGAATATTTTGAAATGGGCGAATGTAACACTCTTTATATGTAAGAGTGTGTTGACACCAAACAATGATTTTAGCGGATATTCCAAATAATTTCAAAACATTTTATGTTTGTCACCACCTAAGTTGAACAACAACTGAATGTATTGAGGTGCATACCATTGAATTAAGTGGCCACACAATTTAGACTTAGGCAAATAATGATTGAATGGATGAATGCGTTGGTCACCTTGATGTGCAAATTTATGGCCATGCAAAGAAATTGACAACAATCTGATTCATATTCTTACTACATTGAATAATATCCAAGTCTTTGAGAAAGCCATTATTCATTATACAAGGATCTGATCCCCATTGGCAATGGCATAGCTAACCACATGCCTTGATTTCCACAAGCGACCCCTCAATCATTCTACTAGTATAACAACAACACAAAATTACAATGAAATACATTTCCCTTTTGAATCCATAGGCATGTATATGCATTTACCTCAATAATTTCTCTAAGTCAGTAGTTGTTCATTCTCTAGTAGATCATCAACCAACATATCTATTTATTAGTAGCATTATTCAAAGAGTAACTAGTATTTTCTTGTCAATATCTTCACACATCCAACGATAATGTTATCATTTGTCCTTCTTGAATCACATCGTTTTAGTAACAAAACTATAATGGAAAATCCCCCAATCAATAAATCTGGCATATTTCAGAACAATCCATATATGTAACTAATCATGACAAGACTAAACAACTCGATCTGGGACATGTAATGATTATGCAACCTTTTGGATATAATGTATTGCATTGCATGTAAAGGCAACAACAAATCCGACAGTAGACTCAATATTCATTGGCTTTATTCACTGTGCTACTTTAATTCAATGGACACACAAATTCTTGTTGTGGCATGTGGTTCTTTCACACTAAATTTAGGCTAACATGCCCATCTACAATGAGAATACTTTGAAACAATTATTTATTTCATCATCACAAAAATACAACACTATTATATCTTCAAGCAAGTAAACCTTTCTTACATTTAACAAATTAACATGCATCAATCAACAAATTTTAATTTTCTTGCCATCACACAAGTCTCTCAACAAATTTCAACCTTCATGCCACCACGCAAGTTTCTCACATGTCTAGGATCTCCATAAGCTCTGATACCCAATAATAGGATTATAATAGTTTATTAAACAAAATATTCACACAAAAGACACCTGTAAGAGCACAAATACGTTTTGAACAACATATTGTATTGATATTTTCTCCCATATATTTCATACATACCATTCCAATGTACATGAGGTAATTTTACATAGTATTTAGTGACCATAGCAAGACTACCAATTTTTAGACATTTGATTCAATCACTTCCATAACTATCTACACTAATATGTTAATTAGGCGTAGATCGAGTGTTTTTTATGATAAGTTTTTACTCTCTTCCCTCGAGTTCAAATACCACTCCATGATATGTTTTCTCTTATTGAGTTGATTATTGATGAGTCATGTATGATATTTTCACAAGTTGTTGGCTTGACCTTATACCTTGAAGAATCTAGGATTTACCTTGGTTACCTCCCTTGGATTGGGCGGGAGTTCCTAAGCAGTTTTCCTTGAGACGCTGCCTAGAAAAAAACTCCTCAAATCCATCAAGTTATCCCATGAATTCCTAATCCCTGAATTCCTAATCCCTAACTTATCTCATTGCTTTCATCTTGTTATTGTGTAGGTTCTCGTATATAGTCTACTTGATCACATATAATCATAATATTTGGGCATTAATCATCACCAGTATGAGTTGATCCTTCAATATCAACATGTGTATATATTACACTAGGAGACATATGAAATATGCATTGTTAACATAAAACAAGGGAAGTTATATTTCTTGGGGTGTATGTTTTTTAGTGGGAAGGGGAATTTAATTTAGAGTTGCATGTATTCACAAGAAGTGCATTATGATCAATAATTAAGTATAATGAAGAGGATGGATTTTGAAGGAGTAGAAAGAGAGGATGACCTAGTTAGGGTAACAAACCTAGGTTAAAATATTGGAGAATGGGAGTAGAAGTTATAAGATCAAGGTTATTTGGAAGAGGACCTTAATCTTACTAGGTTGACGCATTTGAGATCAAATTCTACCAAGGCCAAGGATCCTCTCCTTGGTGGTCATTTCAGAGTTAAAGGGCCTAGGGTTTCTACATCTCCATGATCTGGAAGAGTGTCTAAATAATGCATTATACCATCACAAGCATTAATCTCCTATGATTATCGAATCAAATTTTGACCAACACCCCCACTATCATTTGTATCAATTACTTTAGCTAATTCATTGAATGATGAATTTTAACTTGTGCTTTTAATGTACTTTATGAAGCATTAACCATGAAGATAATGAAACAATGAGAAAATGCAAGCATGAAACACACATAAAATTTGGTAACGAAGTTCACCAAACTTCCTAGCTATGTCTCTGAGTCTGCTTCAACCAGCTGGACTGCTAAGTTAATCTTCAATTGGAAAATATTACAAAATAAATGACTCATAACAGGTGCACTGAATACCCTGTTTAGTTCTGGACCTTTATTGCAAAAACATACAACAAATATGAAATCCTTGCGAAATTTTGAGACTTTTGAGTAGAAGCTTGATACCTTTCTGTGTTGGAAATGAGGACCTCCTCATGGCACGAAGATCAAGGACACTTGTGACATCTCCCTTTTGATTGGATGATTAGATGGAGAAAAATACTACAAATATGTATTCCTTGTCAAAGTTTGAGAAATTTGAGTGTAAACTCGACCCCTTTCTGAGCAGGTGAGGCATACCCTCTCTCAACCTCAATATATGGAACATTACTCCAAAGCTGGAATTCTACCTTTATTTCCATGCAATATACAGACCCCTTGTACCTGCCTAAAATTTTGTGCCACCTTGGCATCCTACCTGTGTGGGATTCTCTGCAATCTTCTCTGCCCCTTGGCTACTAGGATGACCCCCTTTTATCCTATGTGGCAAGTGGTATGGGCTAACCCCTTTTCTACCAATTTGGGGGTGCTAATTCAACACCGCTAACATCTTGCTAAAGTTGGAGGAAGTTTGAAGATGTCTGACTAAACTTGGTGGACTATTGTTGCCAACTAAATCTGGCAGAGGTTTACACAACTGAAAGTAGAATTGGCAGAGGTTTTGGCAAATGCCAAATTTGAAGGTTCCACTATATTTGGCATAGTTTGCTAAGTATGGCCACTTGCATACATATCAAGAGTCCTCATGGAGGTGCCACATGGTACCATGTGATTGGTCCACATCATCTAAGTGCCACATCACCCTGCCATGCCAGTAGTGCCATGTCACCTTGCCATGCCAATAGTGCCAAATCATCAATGCCACATCAGCTTGCCATGTGGAACTTTTTAATTGGTACATTTGGACACCCAAAAAGGCCAAAATGAGTGACATGTGGCACCCGCTCGTACTGCCATGTGTCACTTGTTGATGTCATAATTTGTATGGTGTTGCCACACGACGCTTCGTAGAGCTACCATGTGGCACCTATGTAGCTCCTTTTTTCCCATTCTTAAAAAAAATTAGAGTATGATATCTCCCTCATCTAACGTTCATTTTAGGCGATTCTCAAGCTATTGGAAATCTCTCATCAATCTCTACACAATGGTGTTGTTATTTTTGGAAATTGAACACTTTGATTTCTGAGCATCTTCAGATCCACCAGGATCATTCCTCCCCATTGGGAAGATTTTGGACTTCCAAAAGTTTATATATATCAACTAAGTAAGGGCATAGCCCCCCAACTTGTCTTGAATCCACCCATCTTGTCTAAATCCACCTAGTACATCACAACAAATTGTCCAAAAATAATAACAACTACAATCATATTGTTGACATCAATGTTCATTCCCTTATCCCTACAATCTCTTGCATTCATGATCATGCTGATAAACCATAAACAACTAGCTAGCAGTAGGACGACATACATTAGTGCTAAAGGAAACGAATCAACAGTTCTGTTCTTCCCTTGAACAATTTTACAAGATGTATTTTCCACTTCTTGCTGAATATTTGGACCACAAACTGGAAGAATATCTTATACATCTTGTTCGTTTACATGAGGAGGTTAATTTTTTTCCCTTATCATCGATACCATCTTTCGATTTAGGACATTGATTTAGAGAACTGGAACTAGCAAATGGTATACCTTTGACACCCACTACTGTAATTAGTGCCTCATCCAGTGAATTTTATCCTAGATCCCGTGCACTATCATAATAGTCTTTTGCATCCCCTTGTTCCAGATCTTCTTTGGTAGAAACTTAGGATGTAGTTTCCAACACCTATCATGTTCACGTCCCTTCTTGCTACAATGAGTACATGTAGGATTTTCTTTCCTATCTATAACTTCCTTCTTTGATCGTGGTTATGCAGAGACATCCTCTGTACTTTACTTACCCATGCTAGTTTCAATATGTGTAGCTTATATTGAGACTTCATCCAGATTAGTGAGTTAAAAATTAAGAGGGTATGTCTCAAAAAGAATGCAAGCCACTGGTATATTTAAGAAGAGTCTCTCTAGTATACAATGGAATTACCAATGCTAGTGCTCTTTTTTTAAACTCTTGTGTGTAAGCTTGCACATTTTCCCCTTTCAATTGCTTTAGATGTAGCCATTCTATCATTGTCGTCTAATTGCGGCTAAGGGATAAAATTGTTTCCTTATTGCAGAAATGAACTCAACCTAGGAAGAGATGATTTTATCATTTTGTACCAAATTCGCTTGAGTCCAACCCTCCCACCATATCAAGGTAAACCACTCATGCACAAAGTAGCCAAATGTATCTTTGACACATCCTCGTTGATTTGTTGCACCTTGTAATATACCTCTATTTGCTTGATCCAAATATCAAGTTTTTCTACATTCAACTCCCCATCATATATAGGCAAATCAAACTTTACATCTAATTTCAACAAAGGCATTCTACAAGAATGAGAGGGCTTGAAAGAGTTCTCTTTGTAAGAATGATCATCTCTACCATTTGTTGATGATGATGGCGAGGAAGTATTTGAAGGACTTCCTCCACCTCTCACCAAAGACTCTGCAGCTTCAACCTTAACATGACTAGTGCCTTATCCATTTCTTTGTCCTCTTTCATTATACAACTCTTCCACCATTTCCTTCATTAAATTGAAAGCTTCAAATAAATCATCTTCAGAGTTGTAAGGTCCCATCCTTATTAGTGAATCCATTTCCCCCTTTGAATGTTTCTTCTTGAACCAATCTTAGGATTGTATTTTATAATTTCTCCTTCACCACGCTTTAGCTTAGCTCTTGTAAGCATCCACCTGTCAAAGTGCCTACTCTGATACCAACCTGATATGGAAGAGTGTCTAAATAGTGCATTATACCATCACAAATATTAATCTCTTTCGATTATTTGGATCAGATTTCTACCAACACCCTTGCTGTCACGTGGATGAATTACTTTAGCTAAGCTCATTGAATGATGTCTTGACTTGTGCTTTTAATGTACTTTACGAAACATCAACCATGAAGATAATGAAACAATGAGTAAATGCAAGCATAAACACACATAACATTTGGTAACAGAGTTCACCAGACTTCCTAGCTATGTCTTTGGGTCCGCTTCAACCAGTAGGATTGCTCAATTAGTCTTCATTTGGAAAATATTACAAAATAAACGACTCACAACAGGTGCATTGAATACCCCCTTCAATTATGGACCTCTATTGCACAAACATACAACAAATATGAAATCCTTCCAAAATTTCAAGACTTTTGAGTATAAACTTAATACCTTTATGTGTTGAAAATTGAGACCTCCCCATGGCACATAGATCAAGAACACACGTGACATCTCCCTTCTGATTGGCTAATTAGATGGAGAAAAAGACTACACATATGTATTCCTTGCGAAATTTTGAGAAATTTAAGTGTAAACTTGACCCCTTTGTGAGCAAGTTAGATAAACCCTCTCTCAACCTTAAGATATGGAACATTGCTCCAAAGCTAGAACCCTGGCTTGATTTTCATGCAATATACATGCCCCTATACGTGCCTCAAAATTTGTGCCACCTTGGCCTCCTACCCGTGTGGGATTCTTTGCAATCTACTCTACCCCTTAGCTATTGGGATGACCCCCTTTTATTCTACCTGGAAAGTGGCAGGGGATAACCCCTTTTTCTTCCAATTTGGGGGTGCCAAGTCAGTATTGTTGACATCTTGCTAAAGTTGGAGGAAGTTTGGAGATGCCCAACTAAAGTTGGTGGACTATTGTTGCCAACTAAATATCACAGAGGTTTACATAACTGAAAGGAGAACTGGAAGAGGTTTTGGAAAAGGCCAAATTTGGAGGTTCCACTATATTTGGCGGAGTTTGCTAAGTTTGGCCACTTGCGGACATATCAAGAGGCCATGTGGAGTTTCCACATGGTACCACGTGATTAGTCCACGTCATCTGAGTGCCATATCACCCTCCCATGCCAGTAGTGCCACATCATTAGTTCCACATCAACTTGCCATATGGAACTTTTTAATTGCTCCATTTGGATCCCCAAAAAGGACAAAATGAGTGACATGTGGCACCCTCTGGTACTGCCATGTGTCACTTATTTATGTAATCATATGTATGGTGTTTCCACGTGGTGCTTCGTAGAGTTTCCATGTGGCACTTCTATAGCTCATTTTTTCCTGTTCTTCAAAAACTTTAGACTACAATATCTCCCACATCTAATGTTTGTTTGAGGCGATTCTCAGGCTATTGGAAAGCTCTCACCAAGCTCTACGCAATGGTGTTGTTCTTTTCGTAAATTGAACTCTTTGATTTCTGAGCGTCTTCAAATTCTCTTGGATTATTCCTCCCCATTGGAAATATTTTGGACTTCCAAATTTTTTTATATATCGATTAAGGGCATCGCCTCCCAACTTGTCCTGAATCCACCCATTTTGTCTAAATCCACCCAGTACATCACAACAAATTGTCCAAAAATAATAACAGCTACAATAATATTGTTGACATCAATGTCAATTCCCTTATCCCTGCATTCATGGTCATGCTGATAAACCATAAACAACTAGCTAGCAGTAGGATGACATACATTAGTGCTAAAGGAAACGAATCAACAATTATATTCTCCCCTTGAACAATTTTACCAGATGTATTTACCACTTATTGTTGAATATTTGGACCACAACCTGGAAGAATATCTTATACATCTTGTGCGTTTACATGAAGAGGTTAATTTGTTTCCTTATCATCAATACCATCTTTCGATTTAGGAGGTTGAGTTAAAGAATTGAAACTATCAAATGGTACACTTTTGACACCCACTACTGTAATTAGTGCCTCATCCACTAAATCTGATCCTAGATCACGTTGCACTATCACAATAGTCTTTTGCTTTCCCTTGTTCCTGAACTTCTTTAGTAGCAACTCAGGATGTAATTTCCAACACTCATCCTTTTCATGTCCCTTCTTGCTGCAATGAGTACATGTAGGCTTTTATTTCCTTTCTATAGCTGTCTTCTTCGATTGTGGCTCTACAGAGACATCCTCCATACCGTACTTACCCTTTCTAGTTTCAAGATGTGTATCTTATACTGAGACTTCATCCAGATTATTCGAGTTAAACATTAAGAGGGTACGTCTCAAATAAGAATGCAAGCCACTGATCCTATTTAAGAAGAGTCTCTATAGTATACAATGGAATTACCATTACTAGTGCTCTTTTTCTAAACTCTTATGTGTAAGCTTGCAATTTTTCCCTTTCAATTGCTTTAGATGTAGCCATTCTATCATTGTCGTCTAATTGTATGCTAAGGGATAAAATTGTTGCCTTATAGCAGAAATGAACTCAACCTAGGAAGAGATGATTTTACCATTTTGTGCCAAATCCGCTTGAGTCCAACTCTCCCACCATATCAAGGATGAACCACTCATGTGTAAAGTAGCAAAATGTATCTTTGTCACATCCTCTTTGATCTATTGCACCCTGTAATAGACCTCTATTTTCTTGATCCAAATATTAAGTTTTTTTGCATTCAACTCCCCATCATATATAGGAAAATCAAACTTTACATCTAATTTCAACAAAGGCATTCTACAAGAATGAGAGGGCCTGAAAGAGTTATCTTCAAAAGAATGCTCATCTCCACCATTTGTTGATGATGATGGCGAGGAAGGATTTGAAGGACTTCCTCCGCCTCTTACCAAAGACTTTGCAGCTTCAACCTTAACATAACTAGTGCCTTCTCCTTTTCTTTGTCCTCTTTCATTGTACAACTCTTCCACCATTGCATTGTACAACTGTTCCACCATTTCCTTCATTAAATTAAAAGCTTCAAAGAAATAATCTTAAGAGTTGTAAGGTCCCATCCTTCTTGGTGAAGCCATTTCCCCCCTTTTGAATGTTTCTTCTTGAACCAATATTAGGATTGTAGTTTGTAATTTTTCCTTCACCATGCTTTAGCTTAGCTCTTGTAAGCATCCACCTATAAACGCACCTAATCTAATACTAACCTGATTTGGAAGTGTCTAAATAATGCACTATACCATCACAAACATTAATCTCTTCCAATTATTTGGATCAAATTCCTACCAACACCCCCACTATCATGTGGATGAATTACTTTAGCTAAGTTCATTGAATGATGTTTTTAACTCGTGCTTTTAAGGTACTCTATGAAACATTAACCATGAAGATAATGAAACAATGAGTAATTGCAAGCATAAACACACATAACATTTGGTAACGAAGTTCACCATACTTCCTAGCTACATCTCTGGGTCCGCTTCAACTAGTAGGACCACTCAGTTAATATTCAATTGACAAAGATTACAAAATAAACGACTCACACCAGGTGCATTGAATACCCCCTTCAATCATGGCCCTCTATTGCAGAAACATACAAACATTATGAAATCTTTGCAAATTTTTGAGACTTTTGAGTATAAACTTGATACCTTTATGTGTTGAAAATCGATACCTCCTCGTGGCATGTAGATCAATAACACACAAGATAGATCCCTTTTGATTGGATGATCAGATGGAGAGATAGACTTCAAATCTCGATTCTATGAGAAATTTCATGAAATTTGAGTATAAACTCAACCCCTTTTCGAGCAGGTGAGACAAACCCTCTCTCAACCTCAAGATATGGAACATTGCTTCGAAGTTGGAACTCTGCCTTGATTTTTGTGCAATGTATAGACCCCATGTACCTATCTTGAAATTCGTGCCATCTTGGCCTCCTGCATAGGTGGGCTTCTCCACAATCTTCTCTAGCACTTGGTTGTTGGGCTAACCCCCTTTTATCCTCGATGACAAGTGTTAGGGACTAACCCCTTTTTTGCCAATTTTTGGGTGCCAAGTGAACACTACTGGCATCCTGCTAAAGTTGGCGAAAGTTTGGAGACCCCTGGCTAAAGTTGGTGAACTATTGTTGCTGATTAAATCTGGCAAAGGTTTACATAAATGAAAGGAGAATTGGCAAAGATTTTGGTGGAGGGAAAAATTGGAGGTTTCACTATATTTAGCAGAGTTTGCTAAGTCTAGCCACTTACACACATATCAAGGAGGCTATGTGGAGGTACCACGTGGAACCATGTGATTGGTCCACGTCATCCAAGTGCAACATTAGCCTACCACATCAACATGCCACATGACACTTTTTAGTTGGTCCATTTAGACCCCCAAAAAGGCCAAAATGAGTGACATGTGGCGCCCTCTGGGACTGGCATGTATCACATGTCGACATCATCATATGTATGGTGTTACCATGTGGCACTCTGTAGGATTCCACGTGGCACCTCTAGAAATCCTTTTTTTCCTCGTTTCTAAAAAAATCCAGACCGTGATATCTCCCTCATCCGAAGTTTGTTTGAGGCGATTCTCGTGCTTTTGGAAAGCTCTCACCGAGCTCTACACAATGGTGATGTATGGAAATTGAACACTATTATTTACGAGCATCTTCAGATCCTCCTGGATCACTCAGTGCCCCATCTAGTGACCTTACCTCATGGGTTAATATGGAGTTCATAAAACATAATTTATGATAGAAATGGGATGTCTCAAAGTTGGTACAATCAACACAATCAAGAAAGGGATATGAGTGGTGTTTAGAGAAATAGCGATTGGCGTAGTGGGAAGCATGTCTCATTCGAGTTAGGTAGGAATCTTAGGTATATAGTCCAATCCTTGAAGAAGTTAAGCCCCTTCAATAGTCGTAACATACAAAAAAGGATTCAACATCAGTGGATCATAAGGGATCTCCATCTCAAACCGTTGAGGTAAACCCTAATCTAGTTGTAAGTGAATAATTTTTTCAAGAAAGATTGTTGTGTAACAAAAAAAGAGGTCTAAATGCAGGTGGAGGTGGCCCATCCTTGGTCTCTAATATTGTTTTGGAATACATGGAGAAGGCCTTAATAAACATGTTCCATGCCAAATTACATGGAGAAATCACCGAGATATTGGATTGTTTACCCTTTGGGGAAGGTTTATGGGTAACATCCCTACATTGACAAGTTAAAAGTGATTAATGGAATCCTGCGGGTTGGGGTGTTTGAAGGCTCACTATATCTAGATGGACTCCGTGCTTTTACCCTCTCTAAGAAAGAGTATCTTGATTACCTATATGGGTAAAATAGCTTTTCCTTCAAGCTGAATTTTCACATAAATAGATCTTTCAAATCATAGGGAATAATTTCAAGGTCTTTACAAAAATAAACCTAACCAATGCAAGGCTTCAAAATAAGGCCAAGGTGAAAACACTTTTGGAGATTGATCTATGTGAGGGTTTAAGAGAGGGCATCATCCTAGTAATACGAGGGAGATCAATTTTCTAACCTTTAGCTTATCAAAAAATTCCTTATGGGGATCGATGTTATTGCTTGTATAGTTATCTAAGAACCTCATGTCCTTAGGAAAATCCTAGTAAGAGAAATGGTAACCTCCAAAGGGTAAACACACCCTAAAATTTTGGTTAGGTTTCTCTAGAAGTTGCCTCCCCTAAGGGAAAGGGTAAAAGAAAATGATATGAGGAGTTGATCTCTCATGCATATATTCATCTCAATCTAGAGAAATAGGAAAATTTGGTTATTATAAAAAACCATGAGTGATTTGAGGACCTATTTGAAATGTTAAAGGAAACTATCTCATTGTTGGGAGTATGCAAGGAGAAGTAGGTGGGAAGAAAATCCAAGATCATGTAGTTGATGTACTCAATGATCCAAAAAAAAGATAGGTCCTCTAGTTTGAGTCGAGTTCTCTTGAGAAAAAAACACACACACTATAATGATAATCAAGCCACTATTCATTCAAGTCTTCAAAGGAAACATTATACCAAGTTAACACCAAAAGGTAAGTCATGAAGTGGCTTACATACACCCTTTAAGGGTGGACATGAGTCAACCGTAAAATATTATAAAAACAAAATCTCATGGGAATGATGTCCTCATCTCAAAGGTCATTAAACAAGCAAAAAGAGAAGTCCAAACTCGTAAACAATGAACTATCTATGGGGTGCTTAAAGGGATGAAAGTCCGCAAGAGGGGTCATAAATAAAATCAATATTCTACAATATTAAGGGTATGGGTGACACCTCTAAAAAATGCTCATTTAGATGATGGTTAATAATTTTTATCCAAATATTTTTGTAGTTCAAGACACCATGCTAGAAGTTGAACTGTGTTAGAATATTTTGAAAGAGATACTTCCTAGTTGGGATTTTTGCATTCAGTTAAAAAGGTTGCCTGGAAGGAATATTCGCAAGATGGAATACCTCATTTTTCTAGCATAAATAAGTAATTATAAACTCTTGAATTGCAGTCTCTACTTTTTATTAGAAATTGTATAAGCCTCTACGTATTATCAATATAGGATTTACATTTGGAAATTCAAAAGATGATCTATCTCTAATTGAATATGAAATTTAATCACTTTTAGATTCCATGCATTTGGACCAAGGGAAAAATCAAAATCTAGAAGAATTGGACTCTTTAAAGGAGAGAAAAATGCTAATGGAAAGAGAGGAGGTCAAATGGTGCCATAATAGCCAACCTTGCTGGGTAGAAAAGTGTTATTAAAACACTTGTTTTTTCCATTGAGAAATTATCCATAAGAAAACCGAAAACACAATAAAAAGGTGGTAGATTCAAATTATATTGAGCATATGTCATTTGAAGAAATATTAGACGAAGTAGAAAAATACTCCAGCAAGATGTACCGAGATACTAGCAAGGACAATATAAGAGAGATTTCATTCTTCTTAGCAAACTTTGTTAGAATGGTGATTGAGAAGGACGTCAAGAGTTGGTAAATCCCATCAACAAGGAAGAGTTGATAGAAGTCGTGGATTCTCTCTAGTCTATCAAATCTAGAGCTCAATGGGTCACCCATATATTCTTATGAATGCTTCTTTGATATAATAACAAAGGAACTCTTGCAAGTTGTGAAGAAATCTAGACATTCAGGTAAGGCATTGAGAGTTGTGAATGAATCTAAACATTTAGGTAAGGCATCAAGAGTTGTGAAGGAATATAGACATCGAGGTAAGGCACTAAGAGCTGTGAAGAAAACAACCAAAGGTTACATCCCCTAATTATATGAGCCATATTATTTCGATGCTTCTAGACCAGTGGCCTACATGTCGTATCCCAAATGATAGTTGACAGACTCGATGCCATTCTTTCTAAATACATCTATTGAGAACATCTGTATCTTCTTAACAACAAATAAATACATGATACCATAAGCACAAAATCCTCCACTCTATAAAACTAGGAAAAATCAAGCATTTGTTATAAGCACTAATCTCTTAAAAGCATTCCATAAAAAAACTCGCTTTATATCATGCTCATTATGACTCATTTGGTACCTCACCCTTGCATGATTTCTTGTACAAAATAATGATAGTATTTTATATATTTTGATGTCCTATAACACCCATCCTAATGATGGGTGTCAATTAACTAATTTTACTTGCTAACAATAAACTCATTTAATCAAACATGTATTCTAAATGTGTTTTGCACATGTAATTTATTTATGTGTATGATTCCTTAATTTCTAGCACAATAGGTATAATTTATGCAATAGTTCCTACTATCTTGTTTCTTTTCATAGCATATAATGATATCAATTAAGTGCAATATTACGAGAAATATATAACCAAGGTAAGAATAATAGATTACCTTAGTCACTGTTCGAATTAGCAATCCGACAGTAGTCTAGTCTGAGTTCTTAGTCCAACAAAAATAGTTTTACCCAAATTGGGATTAATCCTCCCAACCAACTAGTAGCTTAGTTGTTAGTTCTAGGAAATCTATAGGGTTTCCCATCCCTATATACCCTCCACTCCACTAAAAACAACAACAACCACTCAACCTTTAAAGTTCAAGTATCAACCTCAAGGTTTTAATTTCAAGTTCCAAGTTACTCACATAAAATGTNTCCCCTCCACTCCACTAAAAACAACAACAACCACTCAACCTTTAAAGTTCAAGTATCAACCTCAAGGTTTTAATTTCAAGTTCCAAGTTACTCACATAAAATGTTTTCTTTTCTCTCCCACTCCTTTTCTTCCAATTGTCAACACCCCCTATCATCCCCCAAAATCACCCTTTAACTTGTTCTTTGCCATCTCCTTCCTCCCTTCTTAAGAAAGGCCCTAAGAAGGTCAAAATTTGACATAATAATAGTTTACCTACCCATATAATGATCTCACAACGCACTCAACAAAGAAACCGCTCACATTAATTCAATTCACATACATAAATACTCTTGTAGCAGGTCAAATATCATTTACGTCAATCTATATTAGATAAGCATTAAATTAATCAAGCTCTAAAATCACATGCAAATAAGAGCCAATGTATAGCAAATGAAAATTAAATGAAACATAATGAATTGTAATTAATACAAATGCAAATGGAATGTAATTAATACAAGGGAATTGTTACTAAACCTAAAAAATGCAACTAATACAAGTGCAAATGAAATGTTGATTATAATAATATATTTTAACCCTTACTACATCCATCATGCGTCAACCATTAATAATAATAACAACTCAATCACTAGTATATATTAACTAATATAGGTGCAAGCTTGCAAGGTATGTTTGTGTGGCTAGCATACACATAGCTTGTGTGTGTACTAAAGATAACCTTCAAAGCCTCTAATGCATAGTTCACGAATGATCATAACCACAAATGCAAGATGATGGGCACCTAAAATTGCTCCTTTCTCGATTATTTTACACTATCTTGGCATCACTTTTCATCACAATTTAATATATTAAAGAGTCTCTTTTACTTTAATTTAATAACTAAAATTAATAAAAGTAAAATATGTCTAATTCATTATTTTTTTGTATTAAATATGATTTTTACGATGATAGTTTGGTCCTCACACCAACAAGTATTGTATTTAGAAGATTATCGGACATGTGACCTAAGGCTTGTGGTCATCTACATTTGTTTTGCATAAATAAGACGTAACATATATTTGCTTTTGGCATCCAACACTTGTTTCAATACCTAGTTTGTTTCCTATCATCATTGGGTTTTTTTTCACGTGAATCATTATTTAAACAACCTAGGCATTAATTCAAAATATTTAATTTAATAGGACTACTAACATAAGAGAATTAAGTTCATAATTAAGAAATTGTGGCCTTTACACTCGTCACCACAACATCATTTCTTCACTCTCATTGTCGAATCCACTTGATAGTATTTGAAGGTTAGTATCTTGGAAATTATTACATAGCACCCACAAGCATAAAATAAATTGAAACTATCGAAATACATTTTTAAACAAAATGAAATACGTACATATGGAGTTTCTAATATAAAAATCGTCAAATAAATATACTTCACTGTAACATGATTTCTTAATAAGATTTCATTTATGTTACAGTTGTGGTGGAATAAAATGTATTTACATTATAGTTGTTATGTACAAACTGAATACAGATGGTGCAACCTAAGGAAGACACTAAATCATATGTGCGTTGGCAATCAAACCCAAAATTCTGCATTTCCAACACCCGTTCCAACACTCAATCCGGAACTCCTGTCATTAATCTAGGAACCTGATTTGGGCTTCATTTATGAGCAATCTATGACGAATCTAGTGAAATCGTTCGAAACCCACTTCATAAACGACCCCAATTATCCCTATTCGCATGCAATTTTCAGAATTTCTAAACAGATCTGGAGAAATATTTTCCAAAACAAACGTGATTTTCCTAGATTTTGTTTGTTTCTATTTCTCGGTATTTGTTGCATTTGTTATAGGATTCAATCCCATCCTTCCACATCATCCATAGAGCTCATACCTTCTATATACGACTTCTGGTATACATAAAAGGGGAGGTATGGAGGAATTAGTATAGAATAGTCGTTGTATATGTGTTTCATTCAAATAGAATGTTGATGTGCAGAGAAATGATGTGTATGGAGCTTGAACCATATTGCTAATGAAATATTCAAATTTCAGTTTTATATCTTCATCTAATGTTGCAATGATTATCCATTTGAAATTGGAAAGGGCCCTCCAACTCAATAGGTAACTATGTGCTCTGCATTTCCAAAATTTCAATTAAGTTTCCAATAGTAGCATTTGATAGTTGAATGGCAGTTTATTTTGTTTTGAGAACTTTATTTACATTAGTACATTAGCATTCAAAGTTTCAGATTGTGAATTAATTGATGGAATGGAGAAATGAATTAAGAGTTGAATGGATTTCACTTCTAGTATCGACTTGTCTTTACTTTGAAGGAGTATGCATTTCATTACATGCTGCAACATTAGAATAGATTTCAATGTTTGTTTGTTTGGGTTAAAGACTAGTGGTTTGAGAGTTTGATTGGGATTTAATTTGGTATTGGAACTCAAAAGTGATTAGAAATGAATATGTATTTAAATTTTAGTCGATGATGGAAATGTCAGAAGGGGAGTAAATAACAGCAGTGATTTGAGGTTTGATGTTAATGTTTTTTTTTTATACTTTGAAAAGAAGACTGTTTTGATTGAGCAAATATGGATTCCGAGTATATGCTAGCATTGTTTATTTGGTTAAAAGTGATTTATGAATTGGAAGTGTGGAAGTTGATTTAATCAATCATGTTTTCAGAGTTTATGGTTGAGAAGCAGACGAACAACCTGAATGTATGATCAGTTCCAACTTTTCTATGGTTTATTTGAGAGCAATTGTAGAGAACTAAATTGATATCAGTCAGTACTTGTTTTGCAAGGGAAAGGATTGTATCTTTTGGAAGTGATAGAATTAATGGCACTATTGGGTTAGTCCTTGTTCAATCATTAATGACAAGAAATAATTAACTAATGAGTTGTGTTGTTCAACCAGTGAATCTCGGTTCATATTAATAAAAGTATCTACAGAACATTGGACCATTGTGTTTTGAACAAGGATTTAAATACAAATTGAGAAATGATGAAATGAATGATGACATGCATGAGTAAAGATTCAATTTGCATGTATTAGTTCATCATTGACATTGCGGTAGTTGTGGAGTCAATATGATTATTTTCTGTTGACATTATATGAGATTCATTTCAAGCAGCTTGATACCTGAAATATTAGAAACATATTTCCTTTAGAATTATTAAAACTAGTTTTATTTCCCGTTGAAGTTGGGTTAACTTATGAAGTTTCAAGATATTTTGATAGTTTGGTAAATTAGTTTGGGTTCTTTATCCAATCCTCCACATATTGTGTTGGTGCCTCGAAGCTTATGAGCCTCAGGTTGACATTTTAATGTTGGCTATTTATAGTGATATAATTTGCCAGACACAAGACAATAATCCAATAGTCATTACACTAAACAATATTACTAACTAAGTCGCAATATACCAATACTAATCAAACATTATACTTGGGTTTATCCTTAAGGAATTAAAAAATGATTTATATGTGAGAAGAACCAAGTGCAAAACTGAAGTTACATCTTAAATCCCAAACTGTATTACTAATATGAATCAATATTCTTCCTAGCCTACTTCCAACTTCCACTTCCTATTTGTTCCCATGTTAGAGAATCTCGAAAAGTCAACAATATTGTGTAACACCCCGATCAAAGCTAAGTTAATTAATTATTGACATCAGTGTATGGTATTAGTAATAATCAATTAATATATATAAAAAGAAAGAAAAAATGTATTGTTATTAAAATTAAGAGTGTTTACTAAGAGAGTTAATAAATGTTAAGTCTAGTATTAGGTGCATGGATGACAAGTGCCATCCATGCAAAATAAATAAATTGAATAAAAATTAGGAAATTATATAATAAAAAGGGGCCAAAACCAAGGAAAAGGGGTTATGGTTTGATTGGTCTAGGGGTTGTTATGTTGGTTTGATGTTATTGTTTGGGGTATTGGGAGTGGTTTTGTTGTTATGATGAGTGCACCTATTGGGAGGTGGAGGTTGGGGAAGTGGGGATTGGAGTGCAGAAGTGGAGATCGCAGGAGAGTGAGGCCTTCTAGGTCTGGCATGGAGTTATTTGTCGAGGGATCGATGGCCTCATCTTTGGTTGGGGGTTGGTTGGGGGAAGAGTTTTTTCCCCAACTAGGTTATAATGAAAGATAAATATACTTATCCTTGGTAAAAAATTAAGTTAAATTTTCCAAGGATAAGTATATTTATCTTTCCTTATAACCAATTTACTAAATTAGGACTCAACATATTGACCTAATTCTAGATATAACCTATAAGCGAAAATGTTGATTAAATTGACCTAACTTCCGTAGTAGGCAATCAAAATTTGTCATCACACAACCTGGGGAGCGTGGCTTAACAAAACCCTCCCACAACCCTAAGTTTCAAAGGAAAAATGGTGGGAAATACCTCTACCCCTTATAATGGAACTAGGATCAATTCCTATCAATAATCACATAGTGTTGTTATTATTGTTCTTAGAGTTGCATCATCGAATTACTAGTTTGGGCAATCTGATTTCCTACATAACTTGCACCAACCCACACATAATATCAATGTATTGAACCGATAATTAATCCATGAATAAATGCCTCATGCTTTACCCTTTTCTCTTTTAATTTTCACAACATTAAGGTAAATATAGCAAGTATCTCACTATCACTTAGCCCCTCTAACCAATGGGCTAGTCTCATCCAAAACACAAGATCATGCATAATCTTTCACTATTTTCAAGTAATTACTTGTTATCAACTATCAATCAATATAAATAAGCTAATACATTCATCATGTGCATGGCATCCATTTATTAATTTAATCATAACATGCATTGGTGTCCACGAATCCTATCATTCTATTTATTTTTGCACGCTGGAAATAAATCACACAACTATCATCACTAAAAAAATAAACGATAAACTTAAAACATAACTACCTTATATAGGTATGTTCATAAATCCACACATATAGTTTTCTTAGTCGAGCCAAGTCTAATATATAATGACTGTCGAGTCGAGTCCAACATATAGTTTTCTCAACCGAGTTGAGTCCAATCTTTGGGAATGTAGTTGTGTGCATCATAATCAATACATACCCAACCATGAAACATGCTAACACTCCATATAACTAAGATCTTGTCAAACATCATTAACTAATAAATTTAAAATCCAACCTTTCAATGAATATGGAGCTATTAACAAATGTTATCATTCTTCACAAGTAGGAGAATCAAGATTACACATTGTGAGGGCAGTTTTAAATTCTTACCACAATGGAAAAGCCATTAGAATTATCATCAAGGCTGAGAAAAAAGTTTAGGAAAACAAGAGATTGAGATCATAAGTTAAAATTGCATTCCTAATGCCATCATTCACATCACACAATCATCAACCCACATAACCCTAATACAAGTCCACGATCATGACCCAAAAGCTAATTTCAACTTTTACCTTGTTGACAATTCTTAAGAAGCATAAAAATATGCTTAGTAATAATAGTCCAAGTCCATTATGGAAGAACTACCCAGCTTAATGACACATAGTCACATGAAACAATCATGGCAGGAGAGAGGGAGAAATAGTCAACCATAACATGCATAAAAGTGCAAGGCTTATGGCCTTCATACCAATTATTGGCTCATTAGCCTTGAAACTTCAAGCTCTTCACATTTCATTGAAGGTTAAAAATGAATAAGTGCACATAACCTTCAAGCTAAAGGTAGTCAACATTAACCCCATGAAACCAACATTTTCCTACCTTGTTACAAAATAAAGGTATTCAAGTTCAAGATCCTTGTCCTAACCCATTGAATATTTTCATTATTAATCAAGCTACACAATTAATTACTACTAGCATAGCATAACAATCCCCATCATCATTCCAACTCATGAATCCAAGATCTTCCTACCTTGTTACAAAATAAGGGTATTCAAGTTCAAGATCTTTGTCTCAACCCATTGAATATTTTCATTATTATTCAAGCTACACAAGTAACTACTACAAGTATAACATAACAACCCTCGTCATCATTCCAACAACATAGTCCAGTGTAAATTTGAAGGATCCATTTTTTTTAAAGTGTACAAAACTTGGTTAATTTTACTAATTCTTAAATTTCCAACCATAAAATGTTTGCCATATTTTTGTAAAATGAATAAAATTTCTAAGGATTTTATATAGTTTTGGTACAATTTTGTCGATATTTAGTGTGAAATGCTTTTATCCCATGGAATTTGAGCGAATTAGTTTAGGAAAAAAATAGAAATTGGTGTTTTTATAAAAAATTAGCCCATGGGCTAAATTTTGCCCCTGAAAATTTCCCTGTCAAAATCTTAGAGAAGAAAACTTAATAAGATATTTATCAAAATGATGATAAATTCATTAAGAGAAGCCTTCTACCTATATATCATTATATCAACTAACCCCATAAGTGTTTGCTTGTTGAAATATGCTAATAACATGATATCTATTTATGCAATGCAATTGTATGGACGAGGAGAAGAAATGTTCTTTATCCTTCCGCTTTGACCTATAAGGTAGACATATTTGTTGAGGGTTTATTGAACAAATCAATGGATTTATTATATGGAATGAATGAGCTAGAGGGAATACTTCCCAATGACCAAAGTCAGGTCACTAACAGAGTGGACATAAGATAGCAATCTTATTTACATAATCAATAGATTACTTATGTAACTAGTAAGGAAAAGAGGGTAGAAGAAAACCCGCATCTTGTCGATTGTCCTTTGCAAATTCATTGCACACAAATTCAAATATGTTCCTAATTTCTCTAATCCCTTTCAATAATTTGCACAGAAAACAACAAAGCCAACCTTCCTTAAATCCTTTCGGTGTCACAATAATGTAAATCATAATAATAACATGAATTCACTTATGTACCAATTCTAACTAACTTATCAAGGAGTTAATTCTACCACCAACTAAATGTAAAAATGTATGTAATGCAACATTTTACAATCAATCTCTCTCTCTCTCTCTTAAACACACACACACACACACACACACATTTAGGTGGCAGAGTTGGGGAAGAGGGGGGGGGGGGGAAGAAGAGAGATATTCATACTTAATTATTATTGAACATTGGGTACACTTATACATGATTATTTGTTGTTGTCACCTTCATCATTAGGATCCAAAATTTTCATGCTTGGATTGCTTTTGATTACAACTCCACTTCAAGATTCCTCGTTATATGTGAATGGGAAAAGCGTCGGGGATTTAGTTCCCAATTCTTGGGCAAGACAATTAATTGAGGAACAAGGGTTCCTATAGAATGGGAAGACCATAAAAATATAGGGCTACAATCTTTGAGGCAATGCTCCAACATAAGGGTGCTAAATTGAGACTGTCCCCTTCTCTAGTATTTGGGCTCAATTTATATCATAAAGAATTGGTTGCGTTAGTTGATAATGGAAATTTAGGTTGCATATGTGGTAAAATTTCATAAACCCCACTCATGAGAACATAATTAATGCACATTCATTATTTTTTTAGGATATACCCACACCCTTCTTGAAAGGAAGGCATGGGTACTTGTGTGCTACTCAAAGACAAGGGGTGGGTATGAAGTAAAGAGTCGTTTTTAGTGTATTTGCAATGGAGGAAATAATCAGTTTTGATATTACTTGGCCAATCAAGTCATTAGAGGTCAGTGATGACCAAGTAATGCTACACCATAATGTTAGCCTATTTCTCCTATGATAATCTTGAATTTGTAAATGCAAATTGCATCACATTTTGGGCAAGATTTACAAGTGAAATGGTTCCATATATGCTTAGAATCTATTTCCATGTCATACCTTGATATGCCATAATGTCTACGTTTGAACTATTTCAAATGTGCAGAAATTGTATTTGCATCTCATCATTATGATGTAGTGTAAACTTTGTGTTAAAATTAATGATAAATAGATCTAATAGTTAATGTAAAGTGTATGCCTTAGTGCCCTGAGTTTTTTTGACATGAATTCTTCCTTGCAACATGTTTTGGTGTTGGAAAATGTTTTGATAATGTCAATATTTTTTTAGTTGAATTCCTCTCATACAATTCATTGCTCTAATTCAATGTATTAGGTATGCGTAGAATGATTTCCTTGTACATTCAACTTGTAAGTATAAATGATTTCCTTGTACATTCAACTTGTGTGTATAAATGATTTCCTTATACATTCAACTCGTTGTAAATCCATTGCCTAAAATGAGTAATTGACTCTATCATATGTATTGTTTAACTTGGTTAAGTAGATAGTCCTTTGAGAAGTGGATAGCAATGATAAGTATACTATTATAGATGAGAACTCATAAATGTGCTCCATGGAAAATAATGAATGCATGGACATAATCCTTGAGGTTAATTAGGTATTAGCTGGATTCTGAAGAAAATGTATGATGGATTAAAATCCCTTAAGGCGTTGGAATTTAATGTTTTAGATATACACAATTTTTGGTTGGTTCAAGTGTTTGTCGAGTAGAAACTCACTTGAACTATAATAGAAGTATTGTGTTTGAATTAGCTTTTCATACAACTCAACCTAGAACCCTTGTAGTTGTGGATAACCATCATCAAATGCATATTGAATTTTTCCTCCATCATGTGGATACATCAATGTTTACAAACAACATAATTTAGTTGATTTTGAAATAGCCAATAAACGAGAAATTGTTGTAATTATAAAAAGTTGTTATCTATTTGAGTATCTAATAAATGATGGTTTAGAAAAGTTGTTAACATGATTTATATGCATATTAATGTTGACAGTGTGCAATCTTAATAATAAGTAATGTTTGTTCATCGACCTAAATTGAATAATAAGAAGAAGAAGAAGAAGAAACAATAATATTCATGAGTTGGAAGCAAAATATAAAACATATTGTAGTCCTTAAATCCTTGAAGATATAATATTTATGAGGTGTTACGAGGAAAAACTTCCTATGGCTTGGGGTGGACCACAACAGACAGTATGACACCAAAAATCAATCCATTCTCTAGCATGCTAGTTACATAAAAGAAACTAATCACTAAGGGATAGAAACCGTACCTTAACCGGATGTTCAAAGAAAACCACCGTTGAGCTCTCGATCAACACTTGTCCCTACACTTCGTCCTCATCAACAAAGAGATATACAAGCATGATATATAATGTGTTAGTATCTAATCTAGCATATTCAATTTAAACATGTATACAAATATTCATAATTACACATGAAATTGGACGAGATATGGAAATTTCTATTAATGTAAACATAGATACAAATGACAACCTCTGTCAGCACCTCGTCAAAACTGAGAAACCGAGTCCCTCCACCACTTCAATCCTCCATGTCAAGCTCACAAAGACAATATCAAGTTGGAAACGAGCACTAATGGCTTCCTCAAAGGACAAAGGGATGCAAACTCAAACATATAAGAATGAGGAAAAATTATGCTATAATCTTCTTACTCTCCAAGTTTCTCCTCTTCCAATGCTTCACAATAGCTCAATACATAGCCCCTAAATAGGAAGTGAAGGGTCGAATCAGGGCGTTTTCCATTATATAGAAGGCCATAGATCAAGTCATTCGTTACTTGATGGGGACAACTCCAAATATGTTTTTGATAAAACCAGATGTACGTGGGTGACAGTGGTGCAAGATGCGTATACGTGAGTTGTAGACTTGTGACTCGTGTGTATCTTCTAAGTGTTTTTTATAGGGTTAAATTGGAGCGTCAGGGTTATGGTGAGTAAATGGGGTATAGTCAGTCTGCATAGGGACAAGGAAAAACCATCAAGACATGATGCAACAAGTGTGGCAAATCATGCTATAACATGAGAAAAACAAACTTAAATTACAATGATAAAATTTTAACCTTTAAAAATAATCTCAAGTCTTAAACTTATATCAAAATGTAAAAAGCCCTCTTCTTACGAAAACAAGGAAAGCAATCAAAAGCCCTCTTCTTACCAAAACAAGGAAAGCAATAAAAAACTAAATAAAATCTAACTCAAAATTTAAAAAATTATTTATTGACATATCAAAGAATACTTATTTAAATAAATAAATAATTACCTTTAATTACCTTTATAGAGATGAATACACCTCATAGCAATGAATACCATAACAAACAAAGAACATAGCCCCAAGGGTTAGCTTAATTGGTAAGACGTGCGCACACTCTCGGTTCGGGGAGAGGTCACGGGTTCGAGCCTTGAGTCCTTTGGGGTTAGGCCTTCTGCGAGGATGGCCGACGGTTTACCACCTCTACCATCCACTAATGTGGGGAAGTATTGCTAGATTTCCCGTGGATCTTTCCATCTGAGAAAAAAAAAAAAAACATAAATATTATTAAACCTAAAAAGACTCTAGCATAAAATGCTATCAACTCATCCATATCCCATTTTATATCCATATATTTATGGCTCTGATCCATATCCCACTTTATATCCATATATTTATGGCTCAAGTAGTGAGAAAAAAAGTTGGAAACAATGCATGCACCCTTTTCTCTTTATGTGTGTCATATATGGACAATAAAATCCACTCTCCACTTTATGTGTCATATGTGGACAACAAATTCCAGTGGAGGACCATTCAACGTTGTCTCCCTTCATAAATTTGATGGGATACATATCCCTAGTTAGTGAGTTTAATAACATAATTTCACTGGATCATGTTCCTTTCCTTCAAAGTTAAACTCATCTACGCAATTGGGAGCGCTTAAAACAATACTCTAGATAATAAAAAATATGGTATCAATTGGTCATAATATGGTACCAATAGGTCACGTGAATATCACAATTTAATACTCTATTTTTTTAAAGAATTTATAATAGGTTTTTGTTTATATATATTTTGAAAATTTAATGTGAAATCTTAAAAAAATGTTTCTAAAAGTCTGATAAGTTTGTTAAATTAAATTAATATAGTTTATAAAAGAAATTGAAATTAGTTAATTGTTTAATAATATTTATAATTAAAAATTTAGGGTTTTTTTTTTTTTTGGCTCCAAGAAGATTTTGAAAAATTCCTTGATTTGTGTTAAGCTTTTTGGTTTTTTCTCGCTGGGAGTTGCAACTTTTGTGGATTTGCAGAATGGCTTCAAGAGTTGGATCTGAGTGGTTTGATCCCTTGCTGGTGAGAGTGTGAGTTTGGGTGAATGCTTTTTTGTTTTTTCAAGAATTTTGGGAACTTGCAACTTCTGGCTTGATCAAGAAGGAGGTTTTGTTCAAACCGTTATGCTTCTTCTGGCTGCGTGTGTCTGAACTATGGACATTGGAGGGGGTCCACCCCCTCCACTTCCTCCAAAGATTGTTGCTCTCAAGCATCTAGTTGCTTCCTGCGGCAAGAGGAAGGGCAACACAAATGTGCAGAAATTTGTGAAGAAAGCAAACAATAATCCCTCTGTTGAATTGCTTGTTGAACGCCCCTATTGGACCGCTTTGAATCTTGCCAAGTGTGGGTTCATTGGGCAATTTACGGGTCTATGGCCTTCTCCTAAGGCAATTGATGGATGGGTTCAGCGAAATTGGAGGCCCCTGGTTATAGAAGGAATCCAAAATCATCTGGTTGGCAGAGAATACTATGTTTTTGTGTTTGATTTAGTAGAAGATCGAGACATCATTTTTCGAAATGGTCTTTATTTTATGGGCCTGCAAGGACTTTATCTGAATAAGTGGACTCTGGACTGCGATCCTACCCAGGACGTTCCTTCAGCTGTTCCCGTTTGGGTATGGCTTCCCCATTTACCTTTACATTGTTGGAATTCGGAATCTCTAGAAACCATTGGGAATAAGTTAGGAAAATATATCGACAAAGCTGAAAGGAATGAACGATATTTGTGTGCAAGAATATGTGTTGAAGTAGATTTGGAGATAGGGCTACCCGAGGCAATCAAGTTAACTGTAGATGAATGGTCACATATTCATGAGCTTGATTATGAACAACTCCCTTTCAAGTGCCGTCATTGCCATGGATATGACCACTTTGCTCAAAATTGTAAGAACACAACAGAAGAAGAAATTGAAAAAGAGAAGGCTGATCAATGGACACAAGTTCAGAAAGCATGCACTTCCAAACATGATAACAGAACGAAAGGTAAAGGAGGAAGTATAGGGAATGGAGCCATTCCTATTGAGAAGAGCTTTTTTAAACCTCAGGCTGTGGAAAAAGTCATCGTTTCATCAAACCCTTTTGTTGTTTTAAGGCCATCTAAATATCATAATCCTCCTGTTCTTGAAGAGGGCGAAGTGTAGCAAACATATGTGCTCAGAGAAGAAGGTGAAGTAAATTCTAGGCCACAAGAACAATCTAGAATGACAACCTTAGAAAGTCCTTGCACAGATGGAAACTTGCACGAACTTCATAACTCACCCACATGTGTCATGTCTTCTCCCTCTTACGTTAAAATTCTAAAGAAGAAAGCGATTGACACTTTTGGTTCCTTGGAAGAAGATTCTATTGAGCAATTCACTAAAATTGAAGGTAGGAAGTCTCAAAAGGAGGTTAGAGAAGAAGAAGTCGAGAGATTAAAGATGCAAGGTAGTCATGCTACAATTGAAATGTCAATAGGCAGAAGTAAGTGGAATAGACCCCCAAAGGGAGGCCCAACTCCCTCTTTCTTGGGGAAATAATACAGATCATCTCGTGGAATTGCAGGGGACTAGGGAATCCCAAGAAAGCAGAAGTAGTTAAATATTTATTAAGAATGGAAACCTTAGACATTCTCTTGCTCTAAGAGACAAAGATAGAAGAGGAAGCTCTTATATCCCTAAGCAGATCAAAGTGGAAAAATAATGCAAGTAAGGCGGTCAGTGCACGGGGCGCTTCAGGGGGCCTTGCAACCTTATGGTTCGAGGACAAGTTTCTTCTAAAATACTCTTTTGCTACCCAACATTGGATTTATATAGAACTTCAGCATATAACAAGTAAGATCTCAATGGCTCTCTTTAGCCTTTATGTCCTAATAAATTTTATAGAGAAAAAGGTCTGTTGGAATTCTCTACACTCCCATAAATATCATAGTGGTAGGGGATCTCAATGTAATTTTAGACCCTAAGGAGAAAAAAGAAGGCAATGGAGTCTTTGATCCGTGCTCGTGACCTTCTTGATTTCAAACCTAAGAAAGGTCGTTACACTTGGACCAATAATAAAGTAGGGGCTGCCGGTATTTCTGCTCGACTAGATAGATTTATGGTCCAAAGCTCTTTGATGGAGGGGAAAATATTAATTTCTTCCAATATTCTGCCCAAGTTAACATCTGATCATCACCCTATCTCCTTGGTGTTGGAAGAAGAGGAAGATCTAGGTCCTATACCATTCAATTTCAGTCCTCTTTGGATAGAGAGAGAAGGCTTATGGGAAACAGTGAGACAAGCTAGGTCTCAGTTTGTAGAAGGATCTCCCAACTACATTTGGGAATAGAAACTTAAGTGTACTAAGTACGCCCTGAAAAAGCTGGGTTAAAAAATCTCTCATAACTCCAATGAGCAGCAAGAAAGAGAAAGTGCAGGCTTTGGCAGAGATTCAGCTAGGCATGGAGGAATAAAAAATTACTAAATCACATCTGGATACTGAGCAGTTTGCTTAAATTAAATTCCTTCCTTTCCTTTTGCTAGGAAGAGGAGTACCCAAATCTTAAGTCCCGTAGTTTTTGGCTGCAAGCGGGAGATAAAAATACTGCATTTTTCCACAAACAATGCAGAGCTAGATTATCTTGAAATCACATCTCGGTAATCTATTCAAGCGAGGGTGAAGTCATTAAAGGACACACACAATTACAACAGGCTGCAAAAATGCATTTTCAGCATTTGCTTCAAGAGGATGACATCTCTGATGAAGAAGTGAATTCTGATTTTTTGTCCAATATTCCTACTTTAGTCAGTTCAGAGTTAAATGCTAGCTTAGTGAAACTTTTTTTCTGAAAAAAGAAATAGTGGATGTCATCTAGGAAATGGAGCCGGATAAAGCTCCCAGGCCGGATGGTTTCTCTATTCATTTCTACAGAGTTTGCTGGAATGTAATAAAAATAGATCTACTTCAAATGATATCAGCCTTTCATAAAAAAAGCCAAAGTGGGAGGGTGCACTAATTCCACTTTCCTTATTTTAATTCCAAAGGAAGTTAATCCAGTAAATTTTGATAGGTTTTGGCTTATATCGCTTTGTAACGCCTCATACAAACTCCTGGCCAAACTCTTATCTAATAGACTTAAGCCTTTGTTAGGAAATCTAATTTCTCCTCTCTAGGGGGTTTATAAAAGGAAGGAATCTAGTAGATAATGTGATCCAAGTGCAAGAAACTCATCGCTCCAGCTTTCAAAGGAAGGAGAAAGGCATGATCATTAAGATGGACATGAAAAATGCCTTCGACCGTGTTAAGCTTTCCTTTCTCTATCAAGTTCTTCTCTCTTTTGGTTTTAGTGCTGAATTTGTAAGTTTGATAAAAGCTTGCATAGATAGGCCTTGGATAGCGCCCCTTGTCAATGGTAGACCAACATATTTTTTTCCAAGCTTCAAGAGGACTTCATCAAGGGTGTCTTGTGTCACCTTTCCTTTATATATTGATGGCTAAATCTTTAAGTAGAAAGCTTACAACAGAATTGGTTGTCGGTTCTATCCCAGGCATTAAGGCAACAAGAGGTGTGGGTCCTATAAATCGTGCCCTCTATGCAAATGAATCTCTTCTTCTGGGAGGGGCCTCCTTAAATATTGCTCAAGCCTTCAATGAAATATTACAAAACTTCTGTTTAATTTCAGGAGCTCTGATTAACAAAAGAAAGAGAGTTGTAGATGGTTGGAATGTAGACCATCCGACAATTCTCCGAATAGCTCATTCCTTGGGATTCCCTGGTTTTGATAAGTGGGATAAGATCAAATATTTGGGCCTTCCATTAACCTTGGGACCAAGTCCTCCTTTGCTTTGGCTTGAAGCGATAGTAAAATAAAAGCAAAAATAGTATCCTGGGGTGGTCAATGGTTAACAAAGGCTGGGAAGTTGGTTTTGATTAAGGCAGTCCTTTCATCCCTCCCCATCTTCCATTCCTCTCTGCTCCTTGCTCCCAAGTCCATCACGACTCATATTTCCAAGCTTCTTCAGGACTTTCTTTGGAATGGTGGAAAAGGCAATCAAAATAAGGTGCATCTAGTAAGCTGGGATATTCTCAAAAGACCAATTACGAAAGGTGGATTGCAAATTTGTGATCCTGGATTGGAAACTATGGCTTTGGGAGGTAAAATCATTTGGCAGTTGTATGCAGATAAAAAACATCCGGTAAGTAAGATCCTTTGGATGAAATACCTTAAGGGAGGTTCTTTGAGAAATTTAAATACTGCAAATATCCCTATAGGCACAACAATATGGAACTTATGCAGAAGAGGAATAGATAATATTCAACAACGGCTCTATGGAATCCCGGACGATGGGAAGAAGATCTTATTGTGGGATGATAATATCTTAGGAAATCCTCCTCTTTCCTCTTTAATCTCGTTAAATGAGATCAAGTTATGGTTAACTAATAAAGTCCTTCTTCGACTTACAGACATTTGTTCTTGGGATAGCACTGGGAATTGTGTAATATCCCAAATCCCAATATTTTCTATTTCTAAGCAAATATGCGGATACAACTGGGCATGCAAACTGCCATACAAAAATCCCTATTTTATAGGAAAAATTAGGGTTGGGGTTTGTGAGATAGAATGAACACTTACCACTGATAAACCGACTAGATTGATTCGGAGAAAGTATGCAAGCACCGAGAACTGGATCGGAGATGGGCAGATCTCTTCTGCTTCCGGTGAACCCCCAGCAGCAAGAACCCCAGTCAGAAAAGGGTGACGCTTTTAGCGAAGGAGGTGTCCGATGAAGCTGCCGATTTGCAGGACCGATAGCCTTCCCGTGCCGGAGAGAATGCCTGGTACATGCGGGATTTCTGAGACCTCTAGGCAGGATAGCGACTTTCTCTAGTGAGACAGCTGCTCACGCCCCTGGGATCCTGAAACTGCTGATAACCGCTCCAGATGAGCACGGACGGATCTGATAATCACTGGGTACCGGAGTATGATGCTGATGATGAGAATGGTGCTTGAGTTTCGAAGTAAAGCTGAAATTTGAAGGCCCAACAACTGATTAGGGCTTTTTGGCTGAAAATCCCCTCCTTACGGCTGCACACGTGTCCCTGCAACGATCTATACCATATACTGGATAACTTATGAATGAATGAAGAACAAGTGGTGAACCTGTATGGCTTACCCTGAATAAGACTAGGATAGATGTTTCACTGTCGAAATCCCGTTAGCTGAAGACTCCGTCTCCAACCCCAACTGCTGTGCGGCACGCTGTGCTGCTATCCAAGAGCTCCCAAAATAATCATAATCAAAAGTGAAGTCTCCTTTCACTTTATCCTCTATTTATAATGTTCAACTGTGAAAACCCTAATCTTTGACCTAATTAGGTCACTTTATCTTCTAATTTGCCGTTGACTTGCATGCATGCGGATGGAGACTTAAAGAGTGCATGCATTAATAAATAATGCTTGGATGGCATGCACGAAGGTGGCCTTTGGCCCCGATGGCCCTTCTTGACCTAATGATGATGTCCTAGATCTTCTATGGATGGCATCAGTCCTTAGCTGATTCCCTAGCTGTCAGTAATCGCTCGAACCCACAGGAATCACATAGGTTAGCAGTTTTGGGCCTCAAGGCCTAATTGGAAGAGGACATTACAAATTGGGTAGGTTGGTCTTTTCCAGAGATCCCAGATCACCTCCTCTCCCAACAGGACTTGCTGATTTCAACTATTTCAGGACTTGCACCAGTTCATTGTTCTTCTAAATATAAATGGGGTTGGGGCCAGTCTGGAAACTATTCAGCTGCTCAAGGCTTCTTTGTTTTACAAACTCCTAAAGACTCCTGTTTATCCCCCATGCAATGGAATTCCGTTTGGTCTTCATTCAACCTTCCCAAGGTGAACTTCTTCACGTGGCTGCACATGCATAAAACGGTACTAACAGGGGAAAACTTGAATAAACGAGGGTTCCATGGACCGTTTAGGTTTTGATTATGCAACTCTACCACCGAAACGTCAGATCATATTTTTGTTGACTGCGTTTTCACTCAGACAGTGTGGGAGCTAGTCCTCAAAGGCTTGACTATCTATGTTCCTTCTTAAATAGCAGTCGTCCCTCTGTTCATCTCCTGGAAAGAATGGAACCTCGAGACAAGAGATAAAAATGCAGAATGGATCAAAATCTGGCAAGCATTTCCAAAATGCATATGGTGGAAATTGTGGTTGGCAAGAAATGATTGGATTTTTAACAATAAATCATCGTCTCCCATGTTCGTGGCGAATAAAGTGAAATCGCTTATTATTGAATTAGCACATAATTCGGTCTCATCTTCAATGCTGTCTCTAGAGGTAACTACGTGGATGGGATCTCATTTGTTGGGTATGAGAAGGACAATCATCATCAAACGGACGTCTCCTCCCTCCTCGTGAGTGCGTATTAGTGCTGCAGCCTTTTCAACGTGGTGGACAAGTTCCTCTTCAGCTACTATTTTCTTCAATGGTGCATCCAAGGGGAATCATGGGATCGTAGGTGTTGGTGGTTTGATTATATCTCCGGACATATTGATGGAAATCTGTTTTAGCTAGGGACTAGGAATAAGTTCGAATAATCAGGCAGAAAGCTATAGTCTTCTTATGGCCTGCCAGATAGCAAAGGAGTTTGGATATAAGTCAATTCAAATTTTTGGAGATTCAGAGCTGTTGATCAAATTATTAAACTCTGAAGATCATTTTAATAATCCTTCTTTGAAAAAATCCCTGCAGCGAATCTGAAATACATTGAAAGAGTTTGAAAGTGTTGCTTCTTTCCATATTCCGCGAGAGATAAATAAACATGCAGATTCTCTGGCAAATAAAGCTTGTCTGCTGTCACAAGGAAATCTCAACATCAATGGAGAACCCAACACATTTCATCTGATACCTTAACTTAGTTTCAACAAGTTGTGATATGTCTACTTGGGAGATATATTTTCAAAATGTAAGAATTTGTACTAACTTTGATCTTCTCGAAGTTTTTCTTCTGCACTTTGTGTAATTGGTTGATTAGGCAATTGCTCAATCAGACTTGAGTTCCTTCATAAAAAATAAAAATAAAAATTTATCCATTTCAGTTTAAAAAAATATTTATAATTAAAGATATCTTAAATTAATATTCATTTAACAATACTCATACTTAAAATATAAGTAAATTTCACTTTAATCTTTTCACAATTAAGTAATAGTTGGTGTTACTATTTTTAAGATATTGTTGGTAATTAGACATACCAACACAACCACAATTAAAGTGGTAGGTGAATGTTGATAGGCACAACCAATCACTTGTGTTGTGAAGATAGTTAATAGAAGCACACAACAAATACTATTTAGAAACAAAAACAAATTATTACCTGTTTCTTTAACCACCCTTTAACTGAAGCTTATTTAAATCTTAATCAAGATACATTTAAGCATAACAAGATAATATGACCATGAAATGAATCTGTGATATACACTTGTTACACTTAGGTTAATCTTGTTGAACCACTCAAGTAAGTCCAAAATTTGAGATAATATCTAAATACCTATCAGCATAATTAAGTAAGTTTATGATTTGATTCCCACTAAATGAAATGTAGTAACTCTAGGCCATCCACTTTACATTAGAGGCATCATAATAAATAAAGGCACCCACAAAATTTTTAAAACTCTACTTAAAAAATTAATCCCCTTAAAAGATATTTAATCATTACATAAAAGACTCATCATTAAAAATAAAAATGAACTTTTATTTGTCTTGATATCTAAAAATTAGTTAATATCAACTTGATTTAATTTGCCTTTTTATATAGTCTATATTTTTTTATAATACATTCTTATTTATATTTTTTTTTTTCAGATAGAAAGATCCACGGGAAACCCATCAAATACTTCCCCACATTCGTGGATGGTAGAGGTGGTAAACCGCCGGCTAGCCTAGCAGAAGACCTAACCCTAGAGGACTCAAGGCTCGAACCCGTGACCTCCCCCCGAACCTAGAGAGTGTACGCACTTCTTACCAATTGAGCTAACCTAATTAAAATGCATTTATATTTATATAATCTTATACTAACTATATATTTTAAATATATATAACTATTAACTATTTTCAAAAATTAAATACGAACAAAGATTCTAATTCAATTTCAATAAAGTTCTTCGCTTTACTAGTCCATTACTTCCAAAAACCATCTGCAACATATAATCTCATTTTGGATAAGAAATCTGCCACCAAATTTCTTTCTTTATATGGTAGTGAATTTAAACAAAAATCTTCCCAAATAAACAAAAACCATTTTGGATAAGGAATCTGCCACCAAAATTCTTTCCCTATATGGTAGTGAATTCAAACAAAAAAATCTTTATTAGCAAAGATTATAATTCAATTTCAATAAAGTTATTTTCATTACTAGTCCATTGCTTCCAAAAACCATTTACAAATATGTAATCTTATTTTGGATAAGGAATCTGCCACCAAATTTCTTTGTCCATATGAATTTAAACAAAAGTCTTCCCAAATAAAAATTTAAATCAATTACCAATTTCCCTAATATTTAAGTCTAACTATTTAAATAATCATATATATAGCTGGTTAACATTAACTTAAAAATACAATATTAAAAAATAAAGTTTTAACCCAATTAAAAAACACCTTAACAACTTACCTCACAACCGTAAAAACAGAAAACTAACATTTACTACCTATACAAACTACTCCATGGACTATTAGTTAAGACTATTTAAAAAAAAATAACTGAATTAAAACCATCATCCATAATTTGACCAGGTATGAAAACCTTAATAATTTCATGTTACTCTAATCTTTTTCCAATTAAAATTAACCACGTGGATTTCGAAATATTAAAATAAAGTTTTTAATTTTTATCTGACCAATAAAATGTTTTTGTGTAAATAGGTTAAAAATCTTTATAACCAATAAAAAGTCGGTACGTTGACAAAGTTAGTTAAGATATTATTAAAATTTTACTCGAAATTGCCAATAAACAGCCTCCACGTGTACCGATCTCGAACCTGCCATTCTCGGGCAGCGTTCTACGCACTGAGAAGCCGCGTCTGGACATTTACACAGGAGGCGTTACCACTGTCAGAAGGGTAATTGCCGTTCAGTTTAATTACTGTAATTTTCCGTCATTTCACAGTGTGGAATCAGCATTTAATTTCTCGAGGGATCGAAGACGAAGGGACGCAAATTGCTGGTCGTCTGATCGTTTGTTTTAGCTTTAAAATTGCGGTTTTGGCGCAAAAATTATATTCTGAATTGCTCTAGAGGATTTGGTGGGATAGAGATTCTTTGAAAAATTAGATCAGAGGTTGAAATTTGGTGATTTGGTAAGCTGTTTAGTAGAAAATTCGGTTGGATTTTTTGATGGGTATTGGAGAATCGACAGAAAAATAAGAGTTTTCAGTGTTCTAGAGTGGGGATCGTGCGTTAGGAAGCAAGCTAGAGTTGTAGCTAGGGTTTTGAAAAGTGGGGATCGAAGGAATTTGCAGTACTGATTCCGGATTCAAGGTGCGTTAAGGGTTTTAGGTGTCTTAAGTGAGGGGATCGCATTAGGGGTTGCTATCATTAAAGCAGATTTAAGAAGTT
The DNA here is from genome assembly GCA_001517045.1 of Pseudotsuga menziesii. NCBI lineage: Eukaryota > Viridiplantae > Streptophyta > Pinopsida > Pinales > Pinaceae > Pseudotsuga > Pseudotsuga menziesii. Next base: position 592,760 of record LPNX010627012.1, read on the forward strand.
CCTAATTTGTGAAGACAATGTCATCATCTGAGGAGATGGAGAAGCATAAGGAGAAAGAAGAGCAATCTGTGATCGAGAGAGGCCTGAAAGAAGACAAAAAGGATGAAGACAAGGATGAGGAAAAGGGTGGATTCATTGACAAGGTGAAGGACTTCATCCAAAACATAGGAGAGAAGATTGAGGAAGCCATTGGTTTTGGAAAACCTACGGCAGATGTTGCAGGAATCCACATTCCATCCATCAATTTGAAGAAGCTTGAGATTGTTGTCGATGTGCTTATATCTAATCCCAACCCTGTTCCGATCCCTTTAGTAGACATTGATTATCTTGTAGAGAGCAATGGCAGGAAGCTTGTTTCTGGATTGATCCCCGATGCGGGCACAATTCATGCCCATGGGTCTGAAACTGTTAAGATCCCCATAACAATAATCTATGATGATATCAAGGACACTTATGATGATATCAAGCCCGGAAGCATTATTCCTTACAAAATTAAGGTTGGGCTTATTGCAGACGTGCCTGTCTTTGGCAAGATAACATTGCCTCTAGAAAAGGAGGGAGAGATTCCCGTGCCTTACAAACCTGATGTTGATCTGGAGAAAGTGGAATTCGATAGTTTCTCCTTCGAAGAAACTTCGGCAACACTGCATATGAAACTGGAGAATAAGAATGATTTTGATCTCGGCTTGAATGCTCTGGAATATGAGGTCTGGCTTGCTGAGGTGAGCATTGTAAATGCCAAGCTGTCTAAGTCCGCTAAGGTTGAGAAGAATGGGATCAGTTACATTGAGTTGCCTGTTTCCTTTAGGCCAAAGGATTTTGGATCTGCTCTTTGGGACATGATTAGAGGTAAGGGTGCTGGATATGCTATGAAGGGAAATCTAGATTTGGACTCTCCATTTGGACCCATGCAACTGCCCTTCAACAAGGAAGGCGGCAGCACCCGCCTCAAGAAGAAAAACAAAGAAGAAGGCGATGAAGATGATGATGAGGTAAATTTGATCTCAGAGTTATATCATTGTTGTCAATCTTATCCTTCTCACACATTAACGTTTCTAGTATTTGCAGATCCATTTCCATTAGCGTGCAACGTTTTCTGTCTGAGGAGTTAAAATGTGGTTGTTACTCTGTTCATTGCATGATTTATTTTGTCAGCTCGTGCTTTGGCATCCATGTTAGTGATGATTCTTTTTACTATATGAATCTCCTATGTTATCCTGTTTTTCTTATTGTTGAGATTTATTTTTAATCTGTTGGATCTTGAAAGAGTCCTGTACTTTACAAATTTATCCTTACATTCAGCTTCACTCAGTAATTCCTAGACTTGGAAGGCAATAACGCTTTTATGGGTTTAAGAACAGTTTTCCTGACTGTGGAAAGAGTCAGTGTTACAAATATATATCATGTGGCCATGCCTCCATCATCGATCATTCTTTTTGAAATCCATATTGAAATTTTGCAAGCATTTTTTTTACTTCCCAATGCTTGCTTTTTCTATGATCACATTACTGATGGAAATCTTTAGAATTAAACACCATATTTGACTAACATCTTTTGCCGTATCCTGACCTTCTATTGCCTGAAACAGTTACCTTTTACTTCTCTTGTTTTGTATCCAATTGCCACAGGCCTTTCTTCAGCCCCGTTGTGATTGAGCAGTGAATTTTAGTTGGCAGAGCCTGCACTCTGGGCAGGGTCTGAAGTAGAAAGAGCCCCTTTTCAGCATTTATTTGATAGTCTGCCTTCTTCTGCTTGGTGTATTCCCTGGTTGTCATGCTGTTATGATAGCAGACTTAGTGATTTTCACTGGGTTTTTACTCAGTTGCTGTGTGATTTCATCAATGTTTAGTTTTTCAATTTGACTGAGTCACACGAGAATTTCAATGAATTTGATAGTGAAAAAGAATGATTAAATATGATAAAGGGAATGTCTTGTTGGAAGCTTATACAAAGAAGTAAATCCCACAAATTAGTAGACTGTCAAACGATCCTTTTGGAGTCAGAATTCGGATGCAGTTCAATTTGATAAATGGAATAAGCATTTGCATGTTGGTAATTACCACACATTACTAAGTTGTCAAATGATCATTTTTTAGTCAGAGATCTTTTCATTTTTCAGTGCGAGTTCTTCAATTTAAAAGGATTCTCATTGACTTAGATTTGATGACTGACTATATTCAACTGGTTTTTCTGTTGATTTGTGCAGGATTGAGTGAACTCCTTTGCAATGTTGTCACAGGATAGATAGGACTATGCTTAGATTGGATAACTGCAGTACTTTACGTTGTTTTGTGGATAATCTTTACTGAAATTCTGAAACCTAGATAGTGAACATTTTCTATTGAGGTGTGGAACATTTATGTGACATTTTGTCCTATAGTACATCTTCCACATATTATAGACCAGTGGGCATTTTGCAGTTAACGCTTTGCGTGGATTTTATTGTGAGGAAATGAGGATTATTATGTTGTTTGGGTTTTCTTCCACAGTTTATAGAACAAAGTGGGCATTTTGCAAGTCAATGCTATATATGGATTTTATAGCAAGTAATTAAAGACTATTATTGCGCTATTTTAATAAATTTGCTTATCCGGTTTAAATATAGAAAAGTGGACGATTCATTTCAATGTTATTTACTTCGTGCTTGTGGTTGTTCCAAACTGGTTTCAGCATCATTATTGCCTGTGTTTAGGCTCATATGTCAACTTGAAGCTTCCCGTTTCATTAAATAACTATTAGTAATGATAACTTGATTAATAAGAGACTTGTTATTTGGGCCTACAGTTTCTTACTAAATTTCTGCATCTACATTTAGCTGTTACAAGTTGCACTCAAATCAATACTTCATGTTATGCACAGACACAACTTCAGGATAATTTACATCAATCTTATATTATCTTATATTACCAATGTAGCGTAGGCCTTTCTATTGTTTGCTCTGCCAAAGCATGTTATGATACAAGTGTCCTGATTTATCCTTATGTTTGTATTAGTACTGATTAATGTAGTCATTAGTTGTAGACTGTAGTATCTCTGTGCATCTTGTTTCTGTGTAGCTATTTTGTTGAATATGTTATGGGCTCTATAGTTTTTGATATTGATCATCCATTGAAAGTTCAAAATAATTTTCTTTAGTTGATAGCCAGAATAACAGCATACAGTTTTCTGATAACACAGCGTACTTTGATAATTATTACTAAAAAGCTGTGATTGGAGATATTTGCACCACTGGGAAATTTATTATAAGCTTGTTAAAAATCTAGAACCACATTATAATAAAAGATACAAGTGTGAATTGTTGATTCATTCAAATATTTGACATTTCTTGATTCCATCTACATACTCTGCTTGCTACATTTTGGGGGTATGGCTCCCTTTGGCAGAGGGAGTGGACTCTTTTCTATTATTGTCATAAGTTGTTAATCATGTGATTGTGAAAGAAATAGCAGTGCAAGAAAGAAAACTCACACAACTGTACACACAACTACACACAACTGTGTAAAAGAGCATATATTTACAACGCAACACTTTTTATTATTGTGATAACACTTGTTGGTCATGTATGCTATGCGAAAGATATAGAAGTGTAAGAAAGAAAACTCTGATAACTGTACACAATTGTGTCCAAGAGCATATATTTACAATGCAACATATTTCGGCTCAAAATCATTGATACTTTCTTTTAGAGCCTAACTTTGGGCTATTTTTTTTCAAAGTGAAAAGTAATGCCTTGTTATTTCTCAGGAAATCAAAGTAATAACTTTGGGCTACTTATATTTCAATGTCCCCACTTAGTCAAATATTCTGTAACTGCTTCAAGTTACACCCTTTACTTTAACTCAAACTGGTTTCTGGGCAATGCCTTTGTATTCATTGCCATCCTTTGTATTCATTGCCATCCTTCTCTCTGTTTCATAGTATTGCACCTGCACATTGTCCTTTTCATTCCATTCACAAGAAGAATGATATTGCACTTTTATGCATTGTCCTTTTCATTCCATTCACAAGAAGAATGATATTGCACTTTTATGTGTTTGGTCATTGCTTGGAATTTTGGATCATTAGTCATCACAATTTCTGGCTTGACATGCTCCCACATATTTTGTTTGTGCACTTGAAAGAAATGCTGTTTGATTTTCACTTGCCTGTGAAATTGTATCTCTTTTCAAAATGAAACAGTGATGATATTGATTTTCAATCATTAATATTATCTTATGCAATCTTCATTAAATATGATATAATAATTAATTTCTTTTAAAATATATAAATATGATATAAGAATTAATTTTTTATTTAAAATATATAATATCATATAAGAATTAGTTCTTTCTTGTGAAATATTGGTTGACAATTGGATTGTATTGAATATGCCATCATTGATTAACGATAACCCATGGTTAAGGAGGCTAGTGCTTCTAATACTTTAAAAACTACACAATATTGTAGAAAACGTGTCAAATGGATGTAGCTTGGGTGGTTGGGAGGAATGAATGTTACCCTCCCCACCCAGGTTCTACTCTTGTAAGTGACATGTTGCTCTTGTGGAGCCCTNTAATAAGCTGACCATACCTTGATTCAGTTTGAATATCAGGTATTTCAATAATTAGTAAAGGATATAACGGCGCCAAAAACCGAAATATAACTTTCAAGATATTTTATTGTATTCGTTTGTTTGGAAATCTTATTTTTTTTCATTTCGGACATGTTTTTGATGTAATTGGTTATGTAAAAGTTATGAAGTAAAATCTTCGTTGTAAGTTAGGGTAATAGTACTCACAAAAGAATTTTATATATGTTATTTTGAGTCTTTTTAGGTAGGTCAACCTTAATTAGAGAACCTCACCGACTTAGTTAGGTAATTGAATCACTCACTTTATGAATATAAATAGGTGAGACATCTCCCTCATTTACACAATTATCACTTAAACAATTGCACAAGAGAGAGAGAGAGAGAGTCTATCGTGGAAAGAGATCTTCTAGTATTGTTCTTGGGGTCTTACATTATACTTGGTTGAATTATACATCGAGGAAGTTTTGATGGGTTTTCTCCCCATGAGGGTTTCCTAGGATAAATCGTGTTATTTTGTGTGGTTTTGTTTGTCTTTCTTTCAGTGATCTTTTGCGTATGGTTATGATGTTATGATACTAAATGTTTTAAGATCTTGTATAACCATCAAAATTCTAACATGGTATCAGAGCCACCCTGAAAGAAGTCTTTGTGCAGTCGAAACACTGCTACAACTGCAACAACTAGAGATTAGGGTTTCATCTTGAAAACCCCAGAAGGAAAAATATAGCCATCTTGACATTTTTCGCTATAAATCAAGTTTGATAAATGCTTAGGAGCTGAAACTTGGACACGCCGAAAGTAAAATCTTGTTATACCTTGTCTTCGAGTTTCAGCCTTAGATTCACTATACTTTAGGAGATATGATCCCTCCAAATAAGGGTTCCACCATCTTCCAGAATTCAGTCTTAAACAAGTGACCTAGTGAGAATTGCTATATCTCGGGTTAGGAATACCCAAATCAAATTTTGCAAGATGTTGCAGATACAAAACAGACTGTAGCTTTTGTGGTGCAAGATTCAGATCTCGAAGTTGAAATAGTGACACATGATAGTCCGTACAAGTTCAATGCACTAAATTAGTCCTCAAATTTGTCACCTTGGGAAACTTAACATAAATTCCAGTTGGGGAATCCAATTCCGATCTAATTTGTGGAGTTGGAAAGAAGACAGATCAGGCTATCTTAGGACGAAGTTTCAAACCTTAAGGAACAATAATTGCGGAGATACAACATAATCAATATCAGACAATTTTCTAGAAGAAATTAGAGAAACTAGGGCTTCCTATTCTAGGCACTTCCCTCCACCGATCAATTGAAAAAGAACTATCAAACTCGTCCTAGGAGCGCGCATCTTGTTAGGATTTATAATCCCTCCCTTGTCCAAACTGGTCTATTAGATTATATTTTCTTGACTTAGGAGTCATTTAGTTATTATTTGGTCGACTGGTACCATTAAGTCGACTTGGGCTAATGGGGCCACCTATATTAGTCACTAGAGTGTGGGGAACACATATAGATGTTAACTGCAACTAACTGCACCTTCGTGCATTAGTTGATGTGCCTCCTAGACCAATCCCTGCAATTTAGGAGCCACTAGGAGTGCTGACACCAACCTTCTTTAGTTGTTGGTAGTTGGTAACTAGTCAAGCTAAGGTATGCTCAAGATGAAGAAGAAGCATAATCTTCCACACAGTCAATTCGAATTGAAGAAAGTCTCCATGGAGTGACTCCTCCTGCTACGAGGAAAGTTTATGAGATCTTTGATATCTCATCTTCTCATATGGCTGATCCAGCAGAAGACATTCAAATCTATGTTATTGAAGAAAAACTCTCATTCCATTCTATGCAGACATTCTCCAATGATTCTTCTATTTTAAATTCTATGCATAGTTTACTGGTGATTGTTTCAGAAAATGAAGAGGAATTTGATTTTTTTTCTCTCTAAATATGTTATTGGTGTGCAGAAAAGTAATACTTTGGCTTTATTGGAAATAATATCAGATTGTATGAGTGATCCATTCACTCTTATTGATCTAGAGCTTCCAACAAATTCCAACATGATTGCATGCACCAATACTCAGAGTTTTGAAGAAGGATAAAATTGTGCATCTACCATCTCGGTGGAGCACTTGGATTTGTTCCAAACTCGGATATGATATGAACTTATTTGAACCTGATATGATCTTATTTGGTTCAAGTTTTAAGGTTCAAGAGCCTACAATAATACTTGTAGCCGTTTTCATCAATTTTGGTGTGAAAAATCAAGTGCCAATAGTCTCTATCAAAATTGTTGATGGTGATTTGATGTCAGTTTTCTCTCATGAGTTTGTTGTTATTATATTTTGTGAATATTTGGATATTTTGGAAGAAATATCAGGCTTTAAGAGTGATCCATTCACTCTCTTTGATCTTGAGCTTCCAACAAATTTCTACATGATTGCATGCACCAATATTTGGAATTTTGTTGAAAAAGGAGAAGACTGTGCATCTCCCATTTCGGTGGGGCACTTGGAACCATTGTTCCAAACTCTTGGATCTGATATGAACTTATTTGGATATGATATGATCTTATTTGGTCCAGGTTTTAAGTTTCAAGAGCTTTCAATAATGCTTGTAGCTGTTCTCATCAATTTTGGTGTGAAGAATCAAATACCACAAGTCTCTTTCAAAATTGTTGCTGGGGATTTGATGTTAGTTTTCTCTCATGAGTTTGCTGATATTACATTTTGTAAATCTTTGGATATTTTGGAGAGAATATCAGATTTTAGGAGTGATCCATTCACTCTCTTTGATTTTGAGCTTCCAACAAATTCCTACATGATTGCATGCATCAATATTAAGATTTTTGTTGAAGGAGAAAACAGTGCATCTACCAATTCGATGGGGAATTTGGAACATTTGTTCCATACTCTTGGATCTAATATGATCTTATTTGGTTCAACTTTTAAGTTTCAAGAGCTTCCAGTAATGCTTGTAGCTGTTCTCATCAATTTTGGTGTGAAAAAACAAGTACCACAACTCTCCTTCGAAATTGATGATGGGGATTTGATGTTAGTTTTATCTTATAAGATTGTTGATATTATATTTTGTGAATTATTGATTATTTTTTAAGCTATATCATATTATGGAGCTCAAGCATTCGCTCTCCACAGTCCTAGTGCTTCTCTACCTTTGATCACTCATCTCTTCACTGAACTAGTAAAGATGGAGACATTCTGCATCCGCCTGGACACTTGCTCCTAACACTTGGAGTTGATTTTACCTCACATGGTTCGAATTCGCAAGCACTTTTTTTCTCTCATCAGTTGATTTAGTTGCTCTACATGGGTCTAGTTTTCATCTTGCAGCTGTCTATGTTCCTGAATCAGTTGAGCACATTATTCTTCTTCCAAAGAGAAAAATTCCTCCAGACATAATCATTTAGTTTGGATTCCGAGGTTCACATGCACAAAAGAACCAAGATACTGCATTTGTTGTTGCAAATTGCAACAATTTTTTCACAAAGTTTTATTCAAAACTTGTTTTCTTGATTCATTGCTTATCCGAAGGGGGTTTTTTCCCATGAGGTTTTCCCCTATTTCCTTGGTTTATTAAGCAACATTTTTTTAATTCTTTTAGATTGTATATGGGTGACTTTTGGCCTTGTTGCCAGGGCACGCAGTTATCCAAGTTAGGATTCAAGGGGGGTGTTAGGATTTATAACCCTCCCTTGTCCAAACTAGTTTATTAGATTATATTTGCCTAACTTAGGAGTTATTTAGTTATTATTGGGTTCATTAGTACCATTGGGTCCACTTGGGCTAATGGGACCACCTATACCAGTCACTAGAGTGTGGGGAACACATATATAGGTTAACTGCAATTGACTGCACCTTCATGCATCAGTTTATGTGCCTTCTAGACCAATCCCTGCAATTTAGAAACCACTAAGAGTGTCGGCACCAACCTCCTTCAGTTGTTGGTAGTTGGTAACTAGTTAAGCTAAGATATGCTCCAGTTACATTTAGTTAGATGTCCTCCAGTTCAGTTAGCGCCAGTATTGCATGGCTGCATGTGGGAAGGTGCCTATTCTCACCTAATTCTCACCTACCACATCAATTAGACTAGTTTAACTGATTATAATTGATGGAGAGACTGAATTATACATATGGAGTTAGCCCAGTGAACTCCGATAGTGATTTAAACACTTCTAGTTAGCCATGCAGTCAGATTGAGTTGGTGGATTCGAATCCTATCCACATGATTCGAATTTCCTTATTTGTAACACTGTTGTATATTGCTAGGATTAATGAAGTTTATATTGTAACTATACTAAGCAATACTTGTCTGTTTTTTGTGAGATTTGTTTTGTTTAGTGGGTATTATTCATTCATTTTACACTGCATAATAATTAACTCTAATGGCATTCATTGCCTGAAGATCAATGGCACATTAATTCTAATACATCTTTCTATGGAAGAAGTTTCTCATTTTGAGGATTTTCAATTTTTTGACCTAACACTAATGTTGAGAAAAACTAGGACATCTGATATTTTGCAGTTTTATCCACAGTTTTGGGAAAATGAGTATGCTACTCAAATCACCTTGAGGAGGCACATCTTTCTATCCAATCAAATCTAAAAGTTACATAAGTTGAAAAATTAGGGTTTCTTTGTCACACCCTAGGTCTGCCAAAAGCAGTATTCCATAAAAGCTTTCAAGCAAACATCAAGTTGAAGCAATCTCATTGGTAAGTTCTATACTCTCTATTTCCATTTAAGGTTCTTATTTTTATCATGATGACAAACAATACTAAGCTTGAGGACAAGCTTGAAGGAGTCGAGAACTTTCGAGCATGGAAGAATAGAGTGCTTCTCATACTTGAAGAAACATGACTTGGAGAACTATGTCAAAGAAGAAGCTGCAGATCCAGAGGGATATGGAGACAAATCAAAGCACAATAAGAACTTGGTCAAAGCCAAGATGATAATTTTCATCTCCATCAAAGACCATTTGATATCATATGAAGAATCCCAATGAGATGTTCTATGCAATGACCAACTTGTACGAAGAAAAGAACATAAACAAGAAGATGACCTTGAAAACTCAACTCAAGGATGTGAAGATGCAAATGTCAGAAAGCATTCAATCTTACTTCACAATGATCTCTTAGCTCAAGGAGCAACTAGAAGCCATTGGAGACAATGTCGAAGAAGCAGAAGCAGAGATTGCAACCTTGAATAGTCTCCCAAGTTCATGGAAATATTTCATTCAAGGGATTTGTTCTAGAAGGAAGCTTACCTATGGAGGAATGCACGTAAAAAGAAGTTCGATTGATAGCAAAAGAAGAAGAAATGGATGAATATGACAATCAAGCCCTAACAACTCATGCCAAGAAGAGATATAACAAGAAGGTAGAACATTCTCGCAAGAATAAAAGGACTTCACTGAGGACCTTTCACAGATCATATGTTTGAGTTGTGATGAGAAAGGACACCTTACGAAAGAATGTCCTAAGAAGAAAGAAAGGAAGGAGGATATGATCAATAAGTACTAGTCGATCATATAGAATGATGTTTGGAGACCTAAAGGGAAGTTTGTAATGTCTTCCAAGTATATTTACAAGATCAAGCATACAATAGATGGACATATCAAGAGATACAAAGCAAGGTTCGTGGTTTCTCTCAGAAAGAGGGAGTCGATTATGGCAAGGCATTGCTCTATGGGTCAGACACACCTCTTCAGTGGTTGATATTACACTATACAATTGGTGTAATCGAAGTAGAAGAACAAATCAACCATCCTCCAGGATTTAGAACTCTCTACAGAGAACCACCCATGCACAAAAGGATTTGCACAAGCTCAGTAGGCACCCATGGGATAGCACATACAGTTACACGAGGAGCTTGAGGATCAAATAGAGTGATGGAGATCCCAACCTTTACTACAAGGTTGAAGATAGAAGCCTACAAAGGACGAGAAGCTCATATATGGGTGCAAGAAACTTGCAACAAAGTTCAAGATGGAAGATTTTGACAGGCGACATAGATGGATACAAAGAAGATTGGCAACAAAGGAGGCTACTTGTCACTCCAATGTTTCGATGCAGAGGGAGGATGGTGCTCCACTTCAGAGGGAGTGACTATGGTATATCTCAAAGTTTGATAATCTTGACATGATTATGAAGATTAGAGGTGTGGAAAAATCCAAAGGATATTTTCCTTAGCCAAGGAAAATGTGTCGTTGAGATAAGGTTTGAGATGTTGGGATACACCAATGGCATCAAAATTGAAGTCAGTATGTGATCCTACTTCAGAAATAGTTGATGTCACAATCTACATGCAGAAGATCGATTCTTTGATGTACTTGACGAACATGAGGCTAGATATTTGCTTTGCGGATCCTAGATGTGGCAAAGCACATGGTGTGATACTTGAAGGGTACAATTGAGTATGGCCTTATATATGCAAGAGATCGAAGGATCTACCAACAAGGATATGTCTGACTCTGATTGCGTTGGTAGTGCTACAAAAAAGAAGAGCACTTCATGTTGTTATTTCAGCGTGAAGTATTGCATGATTTCTTGGTCAAGCAAGAAGCAGATGAGTGTAGCAACCGAGGAAGTATGGTTTTAGAAGCTACTTCCAAGATTGTTCGATGACAACTTGTGTGTATTGTGACAAATAGAGTTGTGTGAAGCACATGAAGAAGACTCTGAAGCTACTAGAGTCAATGATATTGTTATATGACATCATTGATGCGGAATCTTCCTTCGTGAAGAACCGCCTGAGAAGAGAGCAAGGGAAGATTCCTTAAGTGATGAGGAATATGTACATTGATCCAAAAGAATTATATCGATGAAGACGAAGATCATTCTCTTATCCATTTCAACATTGGATAAGAAGGGATGCATTTGTAGGACACATAGATTTAGCACCAATACACAATTATATGTGATATGTGGTGTAAGAAGACTTGCTCAGTATTTCCAATCATGAGCGATATAGGCACAGGTCCTCAGAATCAGACGATGAAGTAGAGCACATTGTCAAAAACTCCAGTAATTCATGAAATGAGACATAGATTAAGAGGGAGTCTACCAAACAAACAAAGATAAGTATTTGAATTTCCATTTTCTACATATCTAGTTGCTTAAATATATTGTTTAGTTGTGTACATAGATATGTTCCTATATTTAGGAAGTGTATTATGCATGTTAGAGTGTTAGCATTTATGAACGGTCTACTACTAATCATGCATGTGATAGATAAGTGGCTTATGGTGTTGTCCAACACTCCATTTCGACTTATCTAGAATGAAACCTCTTTGTTGACATGTTGGGATTAGTGCACGCTCTTAATAATGTCCTAGTAGTAATGGAAGGCATATAGAAAGTTACCGTATGCATATGAGATATGGATGAATGTTGTATTAGCTGAAATAGTTGCATAATTGTATGACATATATATTTATGCAAAATAATTTGTCATTATGAATATGTTATAAATTGTTTCTAATCATGCAACTGTATTTGACTTGTAGGAAGGATCGTATGCAATTACCTACAAGAAAAGAATGGAGTTGCAGATGTACGAGAGAAGAATGATGCAATTGGAGATTTAGAAGAGAAGAATGATGGAGAGCAATTTGTTGATGTGTTGACTAAGCCTCTGTCTTGTGTAAAGTTTGAATACTTTCGAAACAATCTTGGTGTAGTCCGAAAGGAACTCTCTTAAAAGAGGGAGTGATGATGACGATGATAATGATGATGTGGTAGGTTTCTTGTTGCAGTGGTGTGGTAGCTTAGTATATTTAGGGTATGTATGGCTAGGCTAGTTTGTCATGAGAGGGTTAGTAAGATAGATGAGGCATGTTTGATCCTAGGGGATTAGTATGTTTGGCTAGGCTTGTTTGGACCGAAAGGGTTAGTATGCCAGACAAGGCTTGTTTGGTCCCCAGGTAGATCCATTTGTTTGGCTAGGCTTGTTTGGCCCGAAAGGGTTAGCAAGTCAAACAAACACTCAATGGATCTATCATAGAACCCATCGTGATGCTACTTCATATGTCCTATGTAGAAATAGCAGCTCTAATGCTATGAGTAAAGATGCTAAGAAGAAGCACATGAAATAGATCTTGCTACTAAGATAATTGTCACAAGCATACATAGGAAAAATAAAGAGAAGAATAGAGACTGAATCACATGAATGAAGAGATGAATATTGGAGTGTATTCTTCCATTGAATAATGATGAATAATAATATACATAAATAGTACATCCCTCATAAGTAAAATCGATTTGTATTGGAAACAACTCATCAAGCTCATAAATATAGACTTACTAAATATGATAAACCCCCATAGGTGGCTAAAGCACTTCCCAAATCAGTTAAGGACCTCACAAATTAGAAAAGGCATGAGTGAGTTGTCAAGAGTGATGGACAAACATTCTAATCCTGGAAAATAGAGACAAAATCATGGAGGATGGGTTGGCAACAAAAGATAGCAGTTTCTTAGTTGACTAGCTTTACCTTATCCACATGAAAGCTGGATAAAAACAAAATAAGGGAGAATCTACAGGAAAGCGCAGTTACTAATTCTGATAGTCAATAAAGTGGATAGGATCAACCTAGAATCATGATTAAAGCACTCCTGGGGTATATATGGCAAGTGTTGACTATGTGGTGCAAGTGGATGTCAACTATTTAGGCTATTGGGTAGGAAATTAATCAAAATTGATTAAATATTTTATCCTGAATTATGAAGTGGGTTTATTATATTCCCACATCCTAAGGGCATGCTGACGTGGTTCCAACACTTTGTGTTGATGCCAACGTTTCTATGCTGCTAATGATGAAGTTATTCCAACATTTCCATGTTGTTGATGATGATGTTGTTCCAACATTTCTATGTTGATGATGATGATGTTGTCTAAACATTCTATGCTGATGATGATGATGTTCCAACATCTCTATGCTGACGATGATGTTCCAACATCCCTATGCTGATGATGCAAATGCTGATCTAGCAATTATTTGTTGACGATGTTGCTTTAGCACTAATATGCTAATGGTGTTGTTGTTCTAGTGTTTACATATTGATGTTGCAAATGATGATGGTGTATCAATATTCACATACTTATGATGCTACAGATGATGATGATGTCCTAGTATTCACATACTGATGATGTCTTAGTGTTCACATATTGACGTTGCAAATGATGATGATGTTCCACGATGATGGTGCTTTGTGATAATGATGTTCCATGATGATGATGTCCAACGATGATGATGCTCCATGATGATGATGTTCCACAATGATGATGTTCCATGAGGACAATGTTTGACGAAGATGACGTTCGTGATTAAAATGATGCTTATGATGTTGTTGTTACAAAACTTCCTATGACACATAGACTCACCAATCAGTTGTACAAGTGTTGTTGGTGATGATGTAGAATACCTTCCTTGTTAAGAGGGAGTGCCGAAAGAAATATAACTTCGGAAGATATTCTATTGTACTTTTATTGTATTCCTCTTTCGGAGATGTTATTCCTCTATTCAAATATGTCCTTGATGTAATTGGCCATGTAAAAATAATGAAGTAAAATCTTCGTTGTAAGTCAGGGCAACAGTACCCACAAAAGTATTTTATAAATGTTATTTTGAGTCTTCCTAGGTAGGTCGACCCTAATTAGATAACCTGGCTGACCTAGTCAGGTAATTGAGTCACTCACCTGATGAATATAAATAGGTGAGGCACCTCCCTCATTTACACACACTTCTTACTTAAGCAATTGTGCAAGAGAGAGAGAGAGAGAGAGAGAGAGAGAGAGAGGCAATCTACTGTGGAAATTGATCTTCTAGTATTGTTTTTGGGGTCTTACAGTGCACTTGGTTGAATTCTATATCGATGACGTTTTGCTGGGTTTTCACCCCCGCGAGGGTTTCCCAGGATAAATATATGTGTTCTTTTGTGTGCAGGTTGTGCTTGTCTTTCTTTCATTGATCATTTGCTTATGGTTATGACGTTATATACTAAATGTTTTAAGATCTTGTATAACCATCAAATTTCAAACAAAACAAATTAAAGCCAATAAAATATGAATAATGCGAAAAAGGTCAAAATTAATGGAAAAACAAAGTGTTTAAGGGGCGCTAGACCATATCGGTTTCCGATAAACAAAGAGGTCTGCCATTTATTTGGGGATTTGTTAAGCAACAAACATACGTTTGTGTCGTAGAGGATAGTTATCAACAAAAAGAAGTATTATTTATTTGGCGGTCAAGCAATAAACATGTTATAAAGTATTTTTGGTGTTTGATAAGAGGTGTTTTAATTATCTAATTTATAGTGAGGCATGTGTAGTTTTTAGTGTTTGATACAAAACATTTAAATTACATAATTTTGGTGATGGTAGTATTTTTTGACCAGGAAAAGTTGTGCTTCTTTCACTCTTTTTTTGGGGGGGAATTCAACAATTTGGTCATCTTAAAATGAACAATGTTTCATGGACAAAGTTCCTAATAATGGCGTGGAACTTTGAATTCGAAAGGTCCTTATTGGATTTGGGGGCACTATGAGTGCCCCTAATCCTATGTTGTGGTATTCATGTATTGTAAACATTAAACTTTGACATCACAATCATAGGACGTTGCTTTCTCATTATCGATGCTCTAAAGAACAATGACAATCTATTGTCTCCCACAATAACCAAAGTAATACAATGAGATAGAATTTTTGCTCAAAATCTCATTAAGTATCATACTACCAGATGCAATGCTTATAATTATGAGGCTGACCCCATGACTCATGTTGGAGCCTCACTTGAAGTAGGCAAACTTTCTATTTGGGATAGGGAGGTGGCTCAATCTTTTGTTTAAGGTTCCCCATTACAAATGCACCTTAGTATCAAACTAGGAATAAATTTAAAGTTTCATATGGGGGATCCTCTCTAGTCCACCCTTCACTTGCTCTTGAAGTTGTGGATAATATCATCATGTGTCTCTCTAGATTTGTCAATTTCCCTCCACAAGCATTAATCCCACGTTATCCTCATTATACTCATCCCAATGATCTTGTTGTATCCTTTGATGATCTTGTGCGTATGGAATTGGTAGTGAGTTCTCTACCAAGCCCATGAATCTCCTCTTATTTAAGTTTTTATATGCTTTGCCAATATTTATGTTGCACCAACTTGTCAAACAATACACCTGCGATCATGCAAACATTGTTTTACATTATTAATAGTTTGGACCTTTTGAAGGTTGTTGTAGAACTTAGACACCCAAGTTTTGGATTTTGCATGTTATTTTGTACAAGTTTGGCCACATTACTCTTATTAATACAACTGTCATGTTAAAAAGGAATTCATGGAAAAACATTGCATATTTTGAAAGAAACAAAATACAAATTATAAACACAAGGGAAAAATTATAGTTTAAAATTTTCATTCAACCCTTGGTTACCCTCACTTTACTATACAAAATTGATATTACTTCTCTCATATCAATGAGAGGCAACAGTACATATAGAATGCTTAGCAATACATTGAACACATGAAATGGAATCAAGATGCCAATATGTAGTTACAATCATGTATCATTATCCACATTGGGGTCACCTTAGCTTTAGGTTATCAAATATTTTATGCACCATACAAAAATAGACTTAAGAGTTGGAATGGAATGGACACAATTATGCTCGATACAAAACCTTATTGTACAATTTTTAGGGGATTTTAATGTGGAAAAACAGTTGTTATGAAAAGACGAGACTTTGCTATTGCATAATGTTTGAGGACTTTTATTTGAATGATTACTTCCTATGAAGAGATGGACTCTACCACTTTCATGCATGGAGTGTCTAAACAGATTGTTATTCATAAAATTATAGAGTTAGCACTAATCATTCACCATTATTTAAACTTTCCCTAAATAATTAGTGATATCAAGAACACAATCAACAATTTAAGCTCCTACTTTGTTTAGAGACCATTACTGTGGTCAAACCCAAAGCACTCCATAATACATTCAAGTTCCAAATGGTAAGCAAAAAATCTATTTATTTTCCTACATTAAATATTTGAAATATGCTTGTGTTTTTTATGGGCTTTCATAATGTTGAAATAATTGAAGAGATCAAATAAAATGGTTCAATATTGTTTGCTAATGATTAGGAAAAATAAAAAGAGTAGCCCTTCATAGGTTATCTTTTTCGGTTTTATTATAGATTGCTTGTTCATAAGTTTTTTTTTAATGTATTTGTCAATTTTAAGTAAGAACATACCACCATGGCATTGCTAAACTTGTAACATGGCTTAATCCAATTAGGGTTAGGGTTAAAAATAGAGTTAAAGGTGGTTGTCAAAACTAAAAGTCAATGTGAAATGCCTAAACATTTGCAAGCCAATAGTTTGTCTCTTCACATTTGAATTGTGGGGCTTAAAAACATAAATAGAGAGGAATGGAAGGGAACTCGCAACAACTTAGAATCTTCAAAATCCCTTGTCAAGTTCACACATTTTATTCATATCTTGACCCAGACTCAAAAGGTTTAAATTCTAAACTTTTTAAAATTTGGAAGTGGCACTCACAAAATAACAATGGTAACCCTACATACCCAATATCATTCACATCCCAAGGAGAAAGCCCAAAACAAAACATGTGCAATTGGCATAATCAACAAATAGTCAATGAAAGAATTGTACATATTCTTCCTTTCTTTGTTGTGAAAAATAATATATTGTTACACATATTCCCCATATCCCAATCTCTTGTTCATTATTTGATGTTTAGATTTTGGAACTTGTCTCAACACCCAACAAACTCAGGTGATGGAAAACCCAACACCCTACTTATTTTCATGGAACAAAGCAAATTATGATGACCCATGTGTACAAAGTGATGTGAGTTGCAATGAAAATAGGATTAGTGTCATTAAGCTTCACACGTCTAATTTTATGTCCATGGGAAATGCTTTGCATAATGTATATTAACATCAAGCCCTTCAATTCCTTAATGCATCTAACAATTCGTTGTGAACCAGTTTCGAGGCTCCAATCGATCTCATCTGAAGCTCCAAGGGAAGCAAATAATGATATCAAGGTTGTACCATCTTGGTTTCCTTGACATCAACTCCAATTCAATGTCATGCTCCCTTCCTTTTATTACGTCGATGTACAAACTATAGTCCTTGGATGTCTCTTATAAGTTTACATAACTCATATTGCTAAGTTTGAAATACAATTAATTTATTGGTCCAATCCCTTCATTGTTGGGAGGTTGGATGGTAGAGGAATTGATGCCCACTCAAAACTCTTTTGTGGGTGAATTTCCACAAGAGATTGTGAAGTGAACAATGCTTTTCTAGACCTCAACTTCAATGGCTAAGGTATTGCAAACCTTACCAATTTAAGAATTGAAATTGTGTCATCCAATAATTTCTCCATGACGATTCCTAAATTACTAGTCCTTCTCGATAATATGACATGCTTCACATTAAATCTAGACCACTTACTAGACACATACCTATTAAGTTAGCTTCCATCATTCAAGTTTTGCTCCATCTCAATTCACGTTAATCATGATTTTTAAGTAAGCCTTAATCTCCAAGCTTTTTTGCTCCATCTCAATTTACATTGATCATGTTTTTTAAGGAATCCCTATTCTCCAACCATAATTTCCAAGATTTTTAACTTGATCCTCACAATGCAATGGCATTAGTCTACTTTAATTTCATCAAAGGTCCTACTCCCCTACATATATTCTTGAGCCTGGTTTGCAATGTCCTTTCATTGTTATTCGA
Source organism: Pseudotsuga menziesii (assembly GCA_001517045.1). Taxonomy (NCBI): domain Eukaryota; kingdom Viridiplantae; phylum Streptophyta; class Pinopsida; order Pinales; family Pinaceae; genus Pseudotsuga; species Pseudotsuga menziesii. The sequence continues at coordinate 611,110 of LPNX010627012.1, forward strand.
GCCTCTTACTATTCTTCTTCTCTCTATACTCTCTACGATGAAATCATTGTTGTGCAAATAAATCTCACAAATGCCATTTTTGTCCAAGTATTGTATTAATGGAAGAATCTTTATGTTTCTCACAAGAAGAGTTTCAAAACCAAAATTAGTTTTTCTTCACATAGCACGATGACCTCAACTTTCTATGGTCTTTAAAAAAATATTAATCAATGTTCTTCAAAGTCTTTTAAATGAGCTTTATTGTAGCTCGTAGGGGTGTAGCTCAATTGGTGATTCACTTGATATGAAGGGCATGTTGTAAATGGAGGTCAAGAGTTCAAATCGCCCTATCTTACCCGTACCCCATGAGTTCGGGCCATGTGGGTGCACCTAGGGGTATAGTGGTAGCGAGATTGGATCCCTGGATCCCTGGATCCTGTGTCACACGAGTACCAGAACATTCCCCAGTTGTCGATTCCCCTAGTAAAAAAAATGAGCTTTATTGTAGAACTAAATAATTAATCACTAGGAATTCTACCACTTTTAAAATATGACCTTATGCAACACTAGCTTGCCCTAGTGAACTTTCTATGTTTTAATGTGACTCAACCTAACCTAATAAAAAATACTATATCCACAAACTACCTCATGCCCTAAACAAATGTACATCAACTAGACCATCCACTTATGGAACTTATCAAAACGACACTTAGAAATATGCTTAACATTTAACCAACATAGATCCATCTTAAATCTGGACCTAACAAGCACTGAGAGGGATCAAATTTGTGGAGGTCAAAAACCTTTGTGAAAAGCTTGCTCCTAAATGGATTTGATCCTTCTATATTCCCGATAGAGCCCAAGTTAAGATGGATCCATGTTGGTTTAACCTCAAATGAATGGTTAGCATTACTCCAATTGTTCTCTAGCCAACAATATAAAACAAACACGCAAGATATCATTTGAAATATCTACAATAATCTAGTACCAAACATTTGTTCTTTTATTGCCAACAATTATTAACTATTGATAGGTTGATATGACTACATAAAACTTAAAGCATAATATAATTCTTCAAAACTAGATGATGGGTTTACATCCTCTTGATGAAGCTAGTTGACAATCTGTTTTTTATACCTGGGCAAAGCTTCTTATTTAAACCATCTAATTAACCAATATGATTTAATTTCATTCGAGAATGTATCCCTTTTTGGTCTCCAATTGTATTGCTTTGGATGGAGCCACATGATGTTTCTTTGTTTGCTACAATCATGTCTCAATACAACCCAAGGATCTATGTTCAGTTTAAGTCCAAGCAACTTACAAGATCATTAAGGCCTAATCAATTGGCCTATCACACATCCACAATCTTTGACTAAACCAAGGTACTTGTAACATGTCACTGCAACTTAATGATCACCCACTCTTCTCATCCTAAAAAGGATTTACTTTTATGACAAACATCTACATTTCTACCTCTCAACACACAACACTTCATTGATGAGACAATACCTCAACTTACATTACTAGTTGTTCTAAACCAAGAACACCTAATAGAATCCCTCTGCTATTAACATCCTCTTGGCAATTAGCCATCCAACATCTTAATCAAAGCATTTGACAATGCATTACTACATCTTTAAGATCATCCACTCTTCTCATTCTCGAAAGGGATACTTTATCCAAAACATACAACACCTCAAACAACATTGATACCTACCATGTAACATTAGGAGTAGTTCTAAAGCAAGAGCACCCAATGGAATCCCCTCTAGTCAACCAAGCACTTCAATGCTAGCAACATTCCTTAACAAGGAACTTTCCAATGTCTTAATCAAGGCAACTTGTAATGTGTTACTTCAACTTATCGATCATACATTGGTTTTGACCTTGAAAATGGATACTCGATGCGCAAAATATTTGGTTGTTTCTCTCCACATACACCTCATAGATATAATACCTTTTAGGTTATGTTAACAACTGTTCTAAAGCAACACCTAATAGAACCCCCTTTAGTCAACCAAGCACTTCAATGTTAGTAACATTTTTTACAATCCCCAAATTACCAATAAAGAACTTAAACCATCAATGCCTTCCAAACACTTTATATTTTAATAATTAACCAATGAATTGATTTCTTCAATGCCTTACAAAACTTCACTTTATAATATTGTACCAATGAGTTGATTTATTCAATTATGTCCCTCCTCTCACATTGTATATATCTTACCCTCATGATTACTTTTCCAAAGGCCCAAACAATTCTAAATATCATGTCTCCATTCCTTATCGTTTTTCAAACTAGATGAAATATGATTTGGTTATTGACCATCCAGATGACACAATAAGAGTTTCTCGCAATACACTTATCCACTTAAAGAAGATCATTATTCTCACATCTTACAAAGTCTCAAGGACTAAACAAATGACAAGTACTTTAAAGTAAACATTAAGGTTTACATTGCAAACATAGGAACTTTGAGGTTTGAGGTCCAAAATACAATATTCCCTTATATATACATTTTCCGGTAACAAAAATGACGATACATTTTTACCTGAAATAAATTTCTTTCCATCTTCCGCTTTCCATTGTGCAGAATTCGAAAGCCGCAAACGCCAAATCCCAACTTTCACAAATTATGTATTGCGAAAATCGAAAGTTACATATTTGCAACAAAATGCAAGTGGAAATCGATAAATACACAAGATTGTTGTGTGTTTCCGCAACCTGCAATTTGTAGGATTGTGAGTTGCAGAAAGGGATAAATAAGAAGTTGATTGAAGTCGCTGCTCTTTCTCTCTGAAAATAAAATCTCTATCTTTGAAAATAAAATCGATTTAATTGTAACTTCAAAACATTATTATGCTTTCGGCTTTTTAACCCGTAGTTTGATTTAAGATTTTTGTTGTGTTTCCGCAACCCACAATTTGCGGGATTGTGAATTGCGGAAAGGAATAAATAAAAGATTTGCAAATAAAAGATATCAATACTTGCTTTCATATTAAATATTTTTTTTACTAATCACATATTATAACTATTGGATATCAATATTTGCTTTCATATTAACAAGTACTTTAAAGTAAACATTAAGATTCTTTTTACTAATCACATATTATAACTATTGGATATCAATATTTGCTTTCATATTATAATCCTCCTTTAGTAGCATCATTTTCTTGTGTATAAGTAATTGTTACCATTTAGGTGGTCAACTAAAATCACCAATTCGATTTAGCAATCTTCAGCAATTTTAAAGAATATTTCATTTTTATAGGTAGCTATGACGTAAAAAGACTTTTGAATCTGCGAATTTTTAAAGATTAGTTCAATATGTTTGGTGGTAATGATGTAAAAGGACCAAGGACCTTTGAATCTTAAAGTTTTTAGAGAATAGTTCATTATGTTAGGTCGGATTGATGTAAAAAAATGCTTTTTTAAAACTATGTTTAGTTTAAAATAATTAGAGATAGCCAAATTTCCTTTTAGAATTCTCCATTTCTTCAAACAATGCTTCATTCTCTGTTGTTAAAATTAGAATTAGTGTAAATCCATCTTAACTTTTGGTTTGTGTATTACAATTAAACTAGTATATATCTAACTTAACTAAAACTAGTATATATCCAACTTATCAATGATTCATTCTTCCTTGTTAAAATTAGTATATATCTATCTTAACTTTTGATTTGTCAAATACTGTTTTAGAATTAAATTAATCTATATTTACCTTAACTCATAATTCATAAAAAAATTATGAAAGATCCAATCATTTGGACGTCTACATTTTTTTATCAATTTTTATGAGATATCAAGTGGGGCCAAATCACTTAAATACAAATGTTTTAATCATTTCAAATAGATTTTAATTTAGATAAAAAGATGAATAACAATATTTCTATAAAAACATCAGTACTTTAACTTTTGTATAAATTTACACTATTTATAGTATAATAAAATATAAAAGATAACCGTTGCAACACAAATTTCATAATTTAGTCTTTATATTTATATTAATAATTGAAAACATATAATATTAATATTATTTGTTTATTTATTTTTTATTCTTTATTTATATTTATAATTGACAAACATATAATATTACTATTATTTGTTTATTTATTTTCATCACAGGATATAATATTCCTAATATTTTGTTTATTTATTTATTATTCTTTATTTATATTTTATATTATTTTGTTTATTTACTTATTATTCTGTATTTATATTTTATATTTATATTTATAATTGAAAAACATATAACATTACTATATTTATTTTTATTTTTTTTGACTTTTCATCACAGGATATAATATTCCTAATATTTTGTTTATTTTTTATGAGGGGTCATGAAAGGATATAATATTACTATACTATTATTTGTTTATTTATTTTTTGAATTGTCATGAAAGGATAGTGGTAGTCCTTGCAGCACAAATTATTTATATTTATATTATTTGTTTATGTATCTTTTAAATTGACACGAAAGGATAGTTCTTGCAGCACAAATTATTTATATTTATACATAAAATCGACAAACATATAATATTTCAATTATTTGTTTTATATATTTTTTAAATTGACATGCAAGGATGGTTGCAGCTTGCTATTCTCGATGAAAAAACAAAATTCTCGTCTTGCTTCCCACTCACAATACATCAGACTATATCAGAACTTACAAAAGGCAAAGCGATTTCTTATTTTCAAGATATCAATCAATCAATGTGATCGGAAAAAGACAATAAGACTAAATGTCCAAGACATCATTTTTTACAGGATGTCAATACCAAAAGATTTGGATGATGCCAATACTAGTTAAGAAAATGCTGACATGACCTCGTAGACTTTTATTTGTGGTCGAGGAACGCAGCAGAAGAGCCAAATATTTGTTTCAGGTAATGATGAAAGTTCAAAAAATCTGCCAAAGTAATTCATTAAACCACGCAATACATTTGAGAGCAAACCTGCAACTATAATTAAATTTTATTACATGTTACCAGCAGATAGCTATTACATAGGAAATCTTGCATCACATAATGACAAAAAAACACTCTCTGAAGGCAGAAAACTTATACTTGATAAAAGCTGAATGGGCCTTCTGCTTCCTCGTAGAATCAATCATCTTTGGGTCCAGTAATTTTTTGTTTAAGCTCCTCAACATCGGCTGCTAATTCCTTCCTACTTTCCTGCAGCCCACAACCAGTTGAATCATTTTATTTGATGCAACAACTTACAATATATAATCAAGATAGCCATCATCAACAATTCAATGCATCAACCTTAAAAAGCAGATAGCGGTAGGTGAACCACAGTGCATAGCTGAGGCCAATAAGTTCCATAAATTTTGGTAGCTGTAAAATAAGAGCCAATGCACAGAACCAAACCATTAGCAAGGTCAACATATTCCTACAAACTTTGTTAGAAGTTATTTTAGCTGTCATCTAAATGTCTGAAACACAACTACAAGTTCCCTGTAACACAGATCTCTAATTTTTTGACAAAAGTGACAAACTGGCACGCACCAAAGGAACGGAGTTGATTGCACTAACAACGCTTGATGAAAGCCACAAAGCTGCCAAAGCACCACCCCCATAGACAAGCAACGTTGACTTATTATCAATAGAATCCCACTGCAAGAAAAAAATGGGAAAACTTATTATGGAACTATATATGTTAGTCATCTTAAAAATACAGCATGAAGCAACATTTGCAGTTGAGTCCTAGCCAAGGTGTCTCAATAAGAGCCGATTGATGAATCCTCTAAATAAACATGCGAGTTTGAATCATTTTGCAACAGGCAAGAAAAAAACGGTAAAAATTACTAACATTTGATTGATTTCAAGAGCAACTACGTTACTGGATTTGCTGTTGAGAAGTAATTGGTGAGAGACCACCATACAAAGATCCTTATCAGTATACTAAAGTTCACACTGTAGAATAATCCTTAAATTTGTGATAACAGGTAATCAAAGAATGACGGATGGAGGCTTAAAAGATATTTAGGGAGGCGTATATTAGTAGATTATGCTTTAGACATTGAAATAGTGTCCAAACAATGAGGTATATTTTTATGCTCTTATAGACGGCTTAAAGATCTGAAGACATTTAACTTTTAAAGGGAACATAGTTACGGGAACTCTTTTGGTGATTAAGGTGCTTTTGTGGATGAGAAAGTAGGAAATTGTAAGTTAATAAACCCTTTTGAAGTAACAATAATCTAAGCAGGGCATTATCTTCTATCAGATTAAAAGAATTTTCAACAAAATGGCACACATTAATACTAACTTAGGTCACAGGTGTTAAGTTGGCAACAGGAAAAGTCATTATTTGGCCATAACAAGAAACTGACTATAGCACCCTATCTCCCAACACAATTTAATGATGGGATTTGACAGGGTTTATGTAGGAAATTAATTGGAGAGAATGCAAGCGATTTCATCAACTGACTGCAGACCTGCTTCACACCATTTATGAGCCAGTAGCTAATAGGTAGATTAGGAAGAGAAAATCCAAAATTCAAGTTCTTTAGATTTCTACCTTCCAATGGATCTACTGGTTATTTTCCTCTCCTAGGTCATAGAAGAATGGTGCAAGAGCAAGCTGAGGTTGTGTAGGAAAAGAGTGAAAAAGATGAATCACCTGAGGCCACAGTAGAGCTCAAAGGATCTGATAACAGAGGAAATTAGAGGGTCATCTAGTGATGGAGGGGGGGCATGGGGCCACCAGATCAAAAATAAGTGTCTACATCCTTACAATGGAGATAGACAGCAATCAACATTCTCTATGGTACCATTTTTGAAATTTTGAGAAATGTATGCAGCAGTAGCAGATATCCTCAGGAATTTGGTCACAGCTTCTCAGCAAAAATCAGCCTGCGGCAATGAATAAGTTATACGAGGAGCACGAGGAAAGGGAAGAGATTAGGGGCAGATTGGAAGCTCTTGAGACATGCACCACTGGTTTTCTGCAAATATTGAAAGCAATGAGAGAGTAGATATCTATCTGCAAACCATTTGCTCTAGTGGTAGCAAATATTCCATGCCCTGATGAGTTGATATCTGAGGGCACCAATAATGTGAGCAATGTTTTGTTCTAGTGGTTGTAAAATTCCAGGTCCTGGCGAGTTAATATCTAAATGCACCAATAATGTGAGTAAAGTGGAGAGTGATAGTCCAGATCAATACATCAAATAGTATTATAAAATCTATTTATTATTGTGGATGTTCGACAGGGTCTCTAACTTGACCCCAAATCTGTTGGAATTCTTAATGATACTGAGACGGGGGTGAATCGGTATCATGCACAGATTTAAAAATTTTAACTTTACAAATTCAGCACCAATTTCAATTTCAATCATAACAATAAAAGATAAATGTACGCAGAGCAATTGAAAATATATATATAAAAGAGTTCTGATTAGATAAAAAGATGGGAGACACCAATCTCCAAGATGTGAGCACCAACTCACTCATGCATCAATCTGATTGGGACACCAATCCCACAAACAAACATCAACTCGTTGTATCAGGTTCCAACCTGTGAGGACACCAATCCTCTGCGGAAGTACCAACTTGCTATATACAGGCTTCAACCTATGAAGACACAAATCCTCTACGCAAGCACCTACTTGCTGTGTTCAGTCACCAACCTAAAAAACACACCGATCTTCCTTCCTTGCCCCTTCTTGCCACCCAAGTTCCAGCTCCAACTGGAAGGAAGCTCCAACTCCCTATCCTTGCTTCGTCCTGCCACCCAAGTATAAATATAAAAGTACCTATGTCACACTGTCTTCTGATCTGTTTCTGCGATCTACGATCTTTGAAGTGTTTCCTCAATCTGCGGTCTGTGTTCTGTTTCTTCTATTTGCAATCCACGACAATCTGCTTCTGCGCAAATATTCCTTTTGTACTCTTAGTCCACTTTCGCAAATGCTTTCTTCTTATATATCTGTGCAACTGTTTCTCATATGAATGTGTCCTATGCGACTACTCCTTGTATTTTAGCATGTCCAGTTCTCTTCACACAGTTCCTCAAGTCTCCCTGCGATAGATTCCCCTGAGCACTTCATCTAACCTCGAAGCTTGCAATTTCAGTATATCACTTTGTTTCCGCATTCAAGCTTACTTCAACATTTGCATCTCACACCTATTTATACTAATCTTTCTTAGTTGATGTGTCCACATGTTGGGGTTCCTTTGAGTCGGTGATACCCCTTCTTCCTTTCTTTTCGATCAAGCTTCTTCGGTGTGCGCTTTTGTACATTATTGACTTTGCGGGATTTACGCACTAGAGGACCATCACTTGGTGTGACTTGCACACTAGAGTACAATCACCTAGTGGGTCTTGCAGACTTTTGAGACTTGCACACATATTTTCTATATACTTCTTCAAACTGGCTTCAAGTATATAGAGTGCCATCACTTTGTGGGACTTGCACACCGCTGAGACTTGCACACATATTTTCTATATATTTCTTCAAACTAACTTCCAGTCTTCACGAGTCTTCATGCTTCTTGGTTGACATCAATGACAACACCAAAGTTCAACAATCCCCCCCTTTGGCATTGATGTCAACACCAATCAAAACTGAGCTCCCCCTGAATATGAGCTCTTCTTTTTTGAGTGCAAAGTGTTCCCCCTGTATTCATGCCATTTGATCCCTTTGCTTTGCTTTTGCGCAAATCTGATTCAACACTTTTTGTGAAGCCTTCTGCCTTGTATCTTTCCCACCTAGTATCTCTTAGTATCTCTTCCCCATTGACATCAATGACAAAGAGATGCTCCCCTTGGCTTCATGCATCTCAATTCTTTTTATTGTCACTTCTATTGCGCTATGCCAGGTTTCTACCATATTGTAGTCACTTTTGCGCAACAAAGTCTACATCATTCACTGAATACATCTTCACTAATGTTGATATTAATGACAAGAATCTTCTTGTGTTACTACTTCTAACTGCGCATATCTTGTCACGTTTTTCAAATTCTTCCTTGTTGCGTATCATACTGATTTGACATGCTAGGTGCTACAATTCATCCACATTGCTAGGACATATCATTTGTAGTTTATGCATGCAAATGTCATAGCGAATCAATGCTCGAGATTTTATTCCTTGAGCGTAATCTCTTTAATTTAAGACATCAAAGGTTGTTAATTCATTTTACGTCGTCACACCTGAATATGATTTGCTTTTATGTCCTTTCAATTTATTTCAACGTACGCAGTTTGATAATTTCAAAACTTATTTATGAGCCATTCGACATGTTCGACAGTCACAAAGGTAATCAAGCTCTGTGTGACATTTTCAATTACAAAAGATTTTGATTATCATTCTCATAGCTTAGTTCAATACTTTTGTCGCAATGGCCAAACCTCTTCAGCAGTTTAATGCAGCTATAGCTAGACGTTCAGAGGCAATTCAGTCTCTGGAACAAGAATTCATAGACTTCAAAGGCAATTTAGAGAATTGAGCATTTTAGACTAAAGAGGCAAATATACAACAATGGTATGCCCGATCACAAGTGAATCGGATGCATGCAAATGAGATTGCGACCTTGAAGGACCGGATTGATCGATTGGACAAACAGCAGGAGCACCGAGCTAAGTATAAATCCTTAGCTCGGTCAAGGAACTAACAGTTCACCTTTCCAATCAACTTTTGTAGTTTCCTCATCTTCAGACTTGAAGGTTTCTTTTTCACTTTCAGTTTCTACCTGACTATTACTCGTTTCAAGTAGATTGCATGATCCATTTTTCAACATAGGATTTTGAAGGTGAAATGTATATTGAATATTCCATTGTAAAAATTCTTACTAAAGATTCATGTAGTAAAATCTAATTCACTTTCATGTGTCTTGTTTGATCCTGCTTCCTCGCCTGATAATTCTTCCTTAATGAAATTTCCCTTTTCTTCTGAATTTGTATTTTCAAGGTCTTCTACAATTTCCATGAAGAGTACTTCTCTTGGACTTTCATCATTGTTATCTTCCTCAAATGAACTAATGCTTTCTTTAGAATACAGACTCTTTTTTTGTTTAACGAACTTCTTATTTTCAGCCCTGCTCTGTCGGAATGTCTTCCTTTGCTCTTTGTGAATGAGGTCTTCTTCACTATCACTATCTCTACTTTTCTTGCAAGGACATTTTGAAGCAAAGTGTCCTACCTTACCACATTCAAAGCACTTGAAAGATAGCTTACCTTTGTATTTGTCGCGACCCCTTTTTAGTTTTCTCCAGTGTTGCCGAAGCGTCCCCCCCCCCCACAGTTCCAACCCCGGAACCTCGCTCCGAGCGGGTTCTTCCCGGAAGCTTGCATGGAATCGCGCTTCCTAAACTTGGAACCTCGCACCCTCCCCAAAATCCACGCTTCCTG
>LPNX010627012.1:621998-655463 GCA_001517045.1 Pseudotsuga menziesii
TTTCTCACAAAGTTTGCTTCATCTTTGTCTAATACATCAAATGAGTTCTTGTTTTGGTTGTGCTTGTTGCATTTTGTTTTCCTGGTGGCTTTGAAAGTTGCTCCTTTCCTCAAAGGATTCACTTTTTCGGTCCTCATTTCGCATGCAGTAAGAATCTAATGAAGTCTGTACTTTGTTAGTTTATCCAAATCAGTTTTGTCTTCTAGGACTGACACTTTTGAGTCAAATCTAGGTGGCAGAGTTGTCAGCACCTTTTGCACGACTACTACTTCAGCAATTTGTACTCCAAGACCTTCTATAGCGTTGACAACCACATCAACTTGAAGAAGATAGGATGCAATCTTTTCTTCTTCCCTCATTTTTAGCGTTTCAAACTGTCATGAATATGTTTGCAACTTTGCCTTCTTAACTTTATCATCTCCATCATAGAAGTTTTTAAGCTTATCCCACACTTCTTTAGTTGATGTGCACTACATGACTTTGGTAAACTCTGAGTCTGCTAAACCACATAGTATTGCATTCCTAGCCCTTGCATTGCATTCATATTGTCTTTTGTCAGCTACTTCAACTAGTGGAGTTTTGAGAACGTTGTAACCATTTTGAACAGATTGCCAGACATCAACTCGAAGACACAGCAAGTATACTTCCATTCTTATTATCCATAATGTATAATTTGATCCATCAAACCTTGGTGCTTTGTTTGTAGAGAGTCATTCTTGTTTATCCATATCTACGCAATGATCTATCTTCGAGGTGTTAGGTTGTTCCTAAAGAAACCTGCTCTGACACCAATTGTTGGAATTCTTAATGATACTGAAAGAGGGGGTGAATCAGTATTATGCGCAAATTTAACAATTTTTCACTTTACAAATTAAGCACCAATTTCACTTTTAATCATAACAATGAAAGATAACAATACGCAGAGTATTTGAATATATATATATATATATATATATATGAGTTATAATTACATAGAAAGATGGGAGACACCAATCTCCAAGATGTAAGCATCAACTCACTCATGCATCAATCTAATTGGGACACCAATACCACAAACAAGCACCAACTCACTATATCAAGCTCCAATCTGTGAGGACACTAATCCTCTGCGCAAGCACCTACTTGTTGTGTTCATGCACCAACCTAAGAAAGACACCGATCTTCCTTCTTTGCCCCTTCCTGCCACCCAAGTTTTCCAACTCCAACTGGAAGGAATATCCAAATCCCTATCCTTGCCTCGTCCTGCCACCCATGTACAAGAATAAATATACCTCTGTCACACTGTCTTCAGATCCATTTTTGCGATCTGTGATCTTTGATGTTGTTTCCTCGATCTGCGATCCACGACAATCTGCTTCTGTGCAAATATTCCTCTTGTACTCTTAGTCACTTTCACAAATGCTTTCTTCTTATATATCTACGCAATTGCTTCTCATATGAAAGTGCTCCTGTGAGACTACTCCTTGTATTAAGTTGTTCATGAGTGAATACACAGTAGATAGATCTAGCAAAATCTACCAACACAAATCTCCTCCTCTCCTTACTCCTTGTATTTTAGCATGTCCAGTTCTCTTTGCACACTTCCTTAACTCATTATGTGATAGATTCTCCTGAGCACTTCATCTGATCCCGAATCTTGCAATTTCAATATATCACTTCATTTCCGCATTCAAGCTTACTTCAAAATTTGCATCTCTCGCCTATTTATACTAATCTTGCTTATAGCTGATTTGTCCACATGTTGGGGTTCTCCTTTGAGTCGATGATACCCCTTCTTCCTTTATTTTAGGTCGAGCTTCTTATTCTTTTGTCGATTTGCTCTTTTGTACATTACTAACTTTGTGGGATTTGTGCACTAGAAGACCATCGCTTGGTGGGACTTGCGCACAAGAGTACCATCACCTAGAGGGTCTTGCGCACTTATGAGACTTGCACACATATTTTCTATATACTTCTTCAAACCGGCTTCAAGTATATAGAGTGCCATCACTTGATGGGACTTGCACATTGCTGAGACTTGCACACATATTTTCTATATATTTCTTCAAACTGGCTTCAAGTCTTCATGAGTCATCATGCTTCTTGCTTGACATCAATGACAACATCAAAGTTTAACAAACTCTTGGCTTTAGTATTTTCTTACTAGACTTATAGCTTTATGTTATTTATTAATTTGCCATTGGAGTCGTTTTTAGATTCGTATAATTGCTTCTAATGGAAAGCAGAAATATCAGATACAGAAATAATTATCATTCTGTCTGTATTGGGCATCAGCCCATTTTGTAACTGCAAATGCTCACTAGAAGCAGCAAAGAAGTAAATGTATGCAGTGCTGTCAGAACCAAGCCGGTACATGGAAAACAGTCCAAGCAACCATTTCAGGGATTGAAAAACAAAAAATGAGGGAAAAACACCATTGTCATCCAGTCATCAAAGAAGCCTAACCTCTTCGTCATTCAAAAATCAAGCAAACCTAACCCTCTTCATCCAATAAGCAAACCTAACCCTTTTAACAATAAAAGTTACAGTGGGACAGCCATTTCTGGATGTGTGTTTGTGAAATCCGACCCATCACACCACAAATGGAGAAGATAGAAATTGGGGTTTTTTCAGCTTTTAGCACAACACCTTACCAATTTTTCAGCATTTCATCATAAATGCAAGACAGGACCTTGTAGTATGTACCCCTTCTGCACCACTTGAGCTGGGAATTGTGGGATTCTAAGATTGAAAACTAGAAGGGGAACAGGTTGTACGATGCTGTCCACTGATTAATGCTTAGGCTGCCCAATGATGCCAGCTGTCTGAATAGATCAAATGTGGCAGCAGCCATTGAGACCATTCAACAAGAAGAAGAAAAAACTTCAAATTTTAATATGGGTGTTTGTGTAGTTGTGAATACTTTCTGGTTTATTACTGCATGGATGATTTTCATCTAATGTATTTCAAGTGGACAATTCATTCATCATCAGGGCCATTTGAAAATGTTAGCAGTGATGATGAGTAGACACTTGCTAACATTTTCAGACTGCCGAGATGATGACTGAAGTGTTACTCAATCGCATGAGTAGAATAAACCAGAAAAATTTGACTAAGTTGTTCTAATGAGTAGACACTTGCTAACATTTTCAGACTGCCGAGATGATGACTGAAGTGTTACTCAATCGCATGAGTAGAATAAACCAGAAAAATTTGACTAAGTTGTTCTAATGAGACAAACAGCAGATGAGCTATGCATTCAATTGACTAATAATTATAGTATGATGCTTCTTGAATCCTAGAGAGCCATTTAGAGCCTCAATGTTTATGTCTGTTCTCTCAGAACTTTAAATTTATGTATCACTGAGGTGCTTTTGTTATTTGCAACCTTACATGCAATATAAATGAGCAAACTTTGCATATTTGGTGCCTAAGGGTTTGTATTATACATTAACGTGCATGAATAGATCTATTTTATTAATATTTTGCATATCTTCATTTAACTGGTTATTATACCAGTTCCAATCTGATTTGTGACTCTGGGGGTGAAACAGTTCTCTACTTTGAATGTATGTAAAGAAAATTTCAAAATACTATTGAAGTGTAATTGAAAGAGCACTAGGTTGGTACCAGCATAGATCCAGTCTTAAACCTGGATCTATCAAGCACCGAAAGAGATCCAATTTCTTGAGATGTAATTTTTTTATCTCAAGTGTTTTACACGTGAAGAAAAAATTCACACCTCAAGAAATTCGATCCCTCTCTGTTCTTGATAAATCCGGGCTTAAGATGGATCCATGCTAGTTTTAATTGTTTATTTTATGAGCCAACCTCAATATTTTTTATTAGTTTTTACTTCTGGTAACTTATGAGCTGGTATGAATTTTTTTAATTACTTTTTATTTTTTGTGACTTATAAGCCGACATGAATTCTTTGGTAACTTTATGTTACATAACGTTACAACATCTCCCCCATACTGGGCTGTAGTCTCCTCCATACTGGGCTGTAGAGCACCTCATCACTCGATGCAATAATGCTCACCGAGTCGGTGCAACTTTTCATCTTGTGACCCTGCCTGGCCTTTATATGTGTAATATACTAATATTGACATCTTAATAATAAAAATCCTCCCTTCCGAAATATACTATGCTACATGAACACAAGTGAACGGCACATTAAAGTAATATATGCCTAGACTTGAAATAATGACATTTTCCACAACTATGAAAAACAAAATGAACAAATATGAAACCAAACCCTCCATACCTTTTCTTTCAAGTCACCAAGGACTTCATCAAAGTCCTTAGAGACAGAATCGGAAGCATCTTCTGAAGTTGTTGCCTTGATAGGTAGAGGAGCAAAGCGCATTCTTTCTACAAAACAATAACAAAGCATTGCTTTAGGTCCCTTTCACAGCTACCACACTTTAATATTTCCAGTCCTAGACTCTAGAACTGAGGTACATGATGAATTTTTACAAAACCAAATCGCTGTCTCAAAAGGTGTCATTACCTCTCAAAACATTGCTCTAGGTCCCTTTCACAGCTACCACACTTCAATATTTCCAGTCCAAGACTCTAGAACTGAGGTACATGATGAATTTTTTAAAAACCAAATCGCTATCTCAAAAGGTGTCACTACCTCTCAAAACAACCTTAACTCAGGATACAGATCCATTTTCAGCTGACTACAACTTTCCCGAATACATAAATTCAAACAGAACAGAATGCCCCCCATAGAAACAGGACTATTGCTCCATTGGCTGAATACCAGAAAAATGAATCATGGATACATACCCCACTGATGTCATATACCTTTTCATCCCTTAATAAAGAATCATATAGGAAGACATTTTAGGATTCTATCACGATTCACAACTAAGTGTGAATGTTACAGTCAGTGATGAAGGTTGTACCATTCCAAATTCAACAAAAATAAATTCGCATCAGATCTCACAAAATAGCAATTTTCCAGTTTTCCCAATGTAAAACATAATTCCTATAAAGACTAGCTTCTTTTAGGCATAGTTCTGTTCATCAAACATGAATATTATTAGGGGGATGGGAAACTGCCTTGGAGAGTTTAAGATACAGTTATTTTTATGAGAATAGGCAACTCTTTGTACCAGTACAACAACAAAAAGGAACAAGGCACAAAAATTAAGAAAACTTGAAGGGTATTTATCGGTGGAAGCATTCAGGACCAAATTCCAATACCCAAAAATGGCCTCGGCGATTGCAGATTTGCAGAAATTGAGTTCACCATAAGGCTATGCTTTGGTCAATGTTATCAAAACTGGTCCGGTTCCAGAAAAACTGGCTGGTCCAACCAGTTTGGGCCCCCAACTGGTCCAAACCACCACCTTGAACTGAAAACGACCGGTTGCATACCGAACTGGCCTTTTTCCACCTGACCGACCAGTTTCATACAGAACCAACCGATTCTGTACGGCACCATACATCTACGGCTGTGAGCACAAAAAGTTCAAAAAAAAAAACCTACTCAAATAGCAAAAAATGCTAGCATCTAGAATTATTTTACCCATATACCTCAGAAAATGCTAGTATCTATAATTAGTGAAACCGTTTAATCATTCATTACTTTTGGTATCTTCTACTGTACTTACTTGGCTACATTAAAAAAAAAGATAATTCATCATGCATCTTGTAGTTGGAACATAGTAATATGCATATAAATTAAGCCACAGGAAACTTGTGCCCTCATTCCCTGTCCCAGAAATGTTTCTGCAAAAGAAACAGGGACTGAACACCCATGAGAGACGTTTTCTATTCAAAAGAACTTAAAAGTGTTTCCTGGCACAAAATAAATAAATAAATGCAGGACCCCACAGGGAATGGGACCTTGACCTGTTTATAGGTAAATAAACCCTAAAAAAGAAGCACAAAAAACCTTAAAAGTTCAAAAAACAGAAAAGTCGCCGATTGCACATTGGTTCATTGGTAAGATTATGGAGTGTTAAGCCACCCACTAGGGTTCCATGCTCTCTGTTGTCTGCCCCGCCTGAATGGCACATCGTTAAAAAAAAAAGATGTAGATGGGTTCAAGTCCCAGGCATATTAGACATAATAGATACCCATTAGTTCTGGCATCTAACCAAAGAGAGTCCACATTATGTTGTCCAGCCCCTTGGTGCATGTTTCTGAAAGCAGTTTCACTAAGATAAAAACCCAAAATTCAATATCTGGTTTGAGCAGTATGCAGTGCATAGTCTAAAAATTCAATGATTTGAATTGGAATAGGTGGATTTTTCTGGCACGATTTTGAAAAAATCCCACCGGAATTTTTCAGAATCAAGGTTACAGCTGTCAAGTTCTGGAATTTTGGGTGCCCCAGGGGTTTCTGAGGTGTTGAATCCATTTCTACTATCAAAATCACAATTAAAACACAGTTAAATTCTAATTTTACAAAATAAAAAAACACCGGATTCCGGCAAGAAAATGACCGTCAATAATGTCAATAATAGAGTAAAATGTGATAATAAAAATGACAAAGTTCGTGGATTAATCAGGATATCCATCTCTAAAGACTTACAATTCCACATTCAAGGAATTGATGCACCAAATGCAGCTTGGGAAGAGATGGAAACCATATTTGGTAAACACAATGAGATTCAAGTTCACCAGCTTCAAAATGAGTTAGTTGCTTTAAATCCAAGTGATTTTTCTTACATTCAAGACTATCTATCTAAAGTTCAAAACCCTTAGACTCTTAGTTGAAGCATGCAAGATAACTAAGCCAGAAAAGCAATGTGTTTATACTATTCTTGCTAAGTTTGGTCTTGCTTATTTTGTTTTTGTATCTACTTTTTAGTATTTACTCCATCAAAGAAGCTCTAGGGGGTGCTTGTGAAGATTTTTGTGATGCTTTGATTAGAGAGCAAGATACGCTCTTGCATCTCTAAGTGATCAGCACTGCAAGTACATCTAATAAATCCTTAGTGGCACAATAGAAAGATAGATCCAAGCATCCAAAGAAGAAAACCCCTCAAAACAATAAATAAAACAAGGGTCCCAAACTCTCTCAGCAAGTTCATCCACCCAAAGGTGATAAAGGCACTAAATTGAAAGGTAAGAAGACTGACCGACATTGCAATTTTTGTGGGCAATATGGTCCTGTGGAATTTTAGTGTTTCAAGAAGATGGAAGCCTTGGAAGCAGCAATGAAGAAACATGACATCCATCTTGATTCTTCTTCTAACTCTTCTTTTCTTGGACATGCACTTTCTGCTTCTGGTTTTTCCTTTAATGCATTTTCTTCTTCTTCTAACGAGTGGCTCATTAATTCTAGAGCATCTTATGATATGGTTAAAGATAAAGCCAATTGTTTTCCTCTAAATAAATGTAACACCAAAAATATTTGTCGGTGATGATAGATCTTTTAGTGTTGTAGGATCTAGAACAATACAACTAGATGATGGTCATTTCAAAGATGTATTGTGTTCCAAGTCTTTCCCACAATTTGTTATCAATCTATTGAATCACTCATTCTAGTGAAGGTAAGACTGTAGAATTTACACATCACCAAGTTGTAATCAAGGGTTTCAAAGATCCCAAACATGTCCTCACAACCGAAAATGTTGATGATATTACTAGGTTGTACAAATTTAACAACTTCGGGTCATCACCTTTTCGCTCCATTTTTATTGCTCATAGCAACGACTTGAGCAAACTTTGGCATGAATGGCTTAGTCATTTAAAACATTGTTCATTGCAATAGCTATGTAATCAAAAAATGGTGATTGTCTTCCTTTTCTTCTTGCAAAAATGATATTTGTGCCAAGTGTGTTCTCAACAAACATCATCGAGATAGTTTTTACAAGCATGCCTCTTAGCACACCTCAACCCCCTTGCAACTTGTTCATAGTGATTTATGCGGTCCGCTTCCTTCTACTTCTTTCTCTAATTTCAAGTACTTCTTAACTTTCAATGATGACTTCACCAAACACCCTTGGGTTTACTTTCTAAAACCTAACACTGAAGTTTTTGACATGTTTTTCACCTACAAGGCCCTTGTAGAAAAACAATCTAAGCATCAAATACACAAGTTAAGAACATAAAATGGAGGCAAATATGTAAACAATAATTTACAAATTATTGTATTGCATAGGGCATTCAAAGGCAACATATTGTTCCGTACACACCACAGCAAAATGATGTTGCTGAGAGAAAGAACTGCACATCAAAGAAAATGGCAAGTTTTATGATCCAATCTAAGGGATTAAGTCCTTTTTGGACGAAAGCCATTAATTGTTCCAATTACATAGTCAATTGCACTTCCACAAAGGATTTAAAAGACATAACACCGAAAGAATTGCACATCAAAGAAAATGGCAAATTTTATAATCCAATCTAAGGGATTAAGTCCATTTTGGATGAAAGCCATTAATTGTGCCAATTACATGGTCAATTGCACTTCCACAAAGGATTTAAAAGACATAACACCGAAAGAAGCATGGAGTAAAATTAATCTTGATCCAAGCCACTTTTGTGTATTTTGTAGTGAAGCATGGGCTCACATTCTCAATGAAAAACAAAAAGCATTATAGCCTCAGAGTAAAGTGCATATTTGTTGGATATTCTAAAGATGTAAAAGGTTACAGACTTCTTCAACCTAAATACAATGACATTATTATTCAAAGAGATGTTAAATTTGATGAAAATCTCTTCGGCCTGCAAGCCTAATTTGACATCTATAACATCTTTAACCTACGAGTCGTATTTGGCAATTATGACACCTTTTATTCCCAACTTCTTTGCTAGTGATCATACTCTCATCTTGTATTCAGATGATGACAATGAAGATGAATATCCACCTCCACCTACTCACATTCCTCCAGTTGAGTCCACTAAACATGAAGCTGCACTAGGATATGGTTCAGAGTTCCATCCGAACACTTGGAACTTAGATCAACTATATTCATCCAAATTGCATAATATCCTTTAACACATCTATCCTCAATGTCTAGCAGTGCCCACCTTCGATTGATCTTGTGTACTATTTGGAGCATTGGCCTAGTCCTCATACAACTTCTTAGTATCATAGGTTGAGAAGGGTGCGTCATAATTCTAATGTTAATCTCCAAGAGGGGCCTAAAATGTCAAGCTTGTTTTTTCCTTCAATACCGAGAAATTTCCCCATTCAGAATGTCGCCCAAGTTGGGGCCAGCTTAAATGTTGGATGGATCCTCAACCCCTCCTCGTGAGGTTTGAACCTGTGACCTGATGGGGACTAAACCCCGCACAAGCCAATTGGTCTACACCTCATGGGTAGACCAATTGTAGCTTGGCCTAAAATGTCAAGCTACAACTTGAATAAATTACATCCTATAATTGTTTTGTGTAGCTCCAAAAAAACATCATTTTCTTCACTTGAAAATGTTCAATTCTCCAATTCATGATAGCAAATCTGACTCAACGATTACCCTATAGCTGAACCTAAAAAATGTTACAAAAACACAAACCAAAACTTCAGCTTTTCAAAACTAAAAGCATAGGAGTATAAATCGAGAGATTGTAGACACTGCATGTCAAAAATTCATATCAATCCAACGAGTGAAAGTGTGTAGATCTAAGTAATGCTAAATCTGCAAATCAAATCCAACAATCTAGAAATCTGTAGCAGCAATCACATAAATTTTGAAAGAATAATTACAATGACTATTTGCTAATGCATCCTGCATCTATTTTTTTCAGAGTAAGAGAGGGGTCCATGAATGCAAAATGACGAAGAATACTCTCCAAGTAATGCACCCCACATGTGCCAGGAATAGGTAGACAATACTAAATCTGCAAATCAATTCCAACAAGCTAGAAATCTATAACAGCAATCACATAAATTCTCATTAAGACTGAAAGAAGAATTACAATAACTATTTGTTTGCTAATGTGCCTTCCATCTATTTTTTCAAAATAAGAGAGGGGTCCATAATGTTGAGATTTGAATCTCGAGATGTGCAATCATGCCTAGCATGGAGGGACATTAACAGAGTAGGCATGGATGTAGGGTGTGAGAAACAATCTACCAGTGGTGGAAACATGGACAGAGTTCTAAGACTTATACCAATTGCATGCGAGGAGTCCATAAATGCACCAATTTTTAATGCAATAGTGAGATTTGCATGATGCATGTGCATGAGATTTGCACAATGCATGTGCATGAGATATGCACGTGCACGAAAAGTAGGTGATGCTTAGGGTGTGAGAAACAATCTACCAGTGGTGGAAACATGGACAGAGTTCTAAGACTTATACCAATTGCATGCGAGGAGTCCATAAATGCACCAATTTTTAATGCAATAGTGAGATTTGCATGATGCATGTGCATGAGATTTGCACAATGCATGTGCATGAGATATGCACGTGCACGAAAAGTAGGTGATGCATGTACATGAGACATGCATGTGCATGAAAAGTAGGTTAAGGTTTCAGGACCCTAAAAGTCACTGAAAGCTTATAAAAGAAAGCAGAGGGTAAAAGTCAATACACACTTACAAGATACAAGTGACAAAGAGGAGGGCGCACCTTAGAGATTAAGGGCGCACTTCTTGAGCCAAGAGGGCTGAAGCAAAAAGAATGAGGGAGCAAATGCTTCAAAGGCTGATAGGAGCACATCATTCCAAATGTGTGAGAGATCATCACACTTACCGAACTTGTGTGAAACAGGTTCAAATAACGAGAGACTACAAAAGGGCAATTGGTTTGCGCGGAGAGGGTGAATCAGTCCATGATCAAGGACACATTCATCTGAGAGAGATTGAGGGCGCATTCTTGAGAGAGTGAAAGAAAATCCTTCTAAGACTGAGGGGGCACATCATTCCAGTTGTGTGAAAGATCATCACACGGGATCAATTCAAAGAATGAGGAGCAGAGCAGAAGAGGCAAATTCTTGAGAGAGAGAGAGGCGCATATTTCCAGTGGGGGCGCACTTCTAAGACAGACGACACAAATCTTGAAGTTGTGAGAGCTGAGAGGGTGAGGGCCTTCCATCAAAGACTAAGGAGGGCACATTGAGATCTCAATTAGAGAATGACTAAGACAGCGAAAGAGGGGCACACTAAGCAAAGAGGGCGCTCTTCCCGAGCAAGGGAAAACTTCTGAGAGAGAAGGGCACAGTTCTTCATCAGATAGAGCAAAGCAGTTATGAGGGGCAAAGTGTCAATTTATTTTGAGAGAAAGAGGGAGATACCTCTTCCTGAGATTGACAAAGGCAATTATCAAAGATTCAGAGTTAAGAGTAGAGCAGAGGGAGCATTCCTCATAGCAACAGTTGCAACTGCATGTAGATCTAGGGTTTATCCCATCATGTTTCTTTACTTGTATAAGTTTTTTATTGTATAAACTCTCACATATTTCTCTAGCTTGAGATTGAAGAAAGCCCATAGATGTTGGTTTTCCCCATTAGGGTTTCCATGGTAAATCGTTGTGTTTATATGTGTTTGATTTCTAGTTCTGCTACCCATGTCAACAATTGAGTTTATTTTTGATGCTTATAGATCATATCTGAAATTTATTTGCTATGTATGTATCTGGGAATTTATATAGTATATAATAGATAAGCTCAACTCTTGTGATAAGAGTAGGTAAAAATTAACACATAAATGCAAAATGTCCAAGAATACTCTCCAAGTAATGCACCCCAAATGTACCAAAATAGGTAGAGAAATGCCAACACACGCCAAACACATCACTTGATGTGGTGGCCACATGTCAAGCACATTCCTCCATGTAACTCCTTAAGTATTGTATACCACATGTGCCAAGAATAGGTAAACACACGCCAAGAACACCCCTCTTTGTAAGTCCTCAAGTAATGTGCTCCACATGTGCCAAGAATAGATATAATTTAGAAACATGCCCACCGATGGCAAGCGCTAAACTCATTATTTATATGTACTCACTGATGACTAATCACTTGTCAACCAATCAACCCTATTCTATAAATAGAGGTGCTAAAAATATAAAATACCTAAAAAAAGGAAATAATAGAAACCCTTTGGTTAATGGAGTAAAGTTTGAACTTTGAAGCAACATTCTAAGGTGTTCTCCATCAAACGAAACTTCTCTCTTAGCATCTCAAATTTCCCTTCTACTAGGGGATTTCATTAGAATGTTGGCCTACCATGAATATACAAGAATGTAATCCGGGACTATTGTTCCCCTCTATAGTTTGTATAGACTCTAGAGTAGGATCAACCAAACTTGAATCCTCTTCACAAGTTAGCTTTAGATTTGGAACCATAAGAGTGGCCATGGGTTTGTTGTCCAACGTATGAAATCTCTTTAGAATATCCATAGTATACTTCCCTTGTGCAAGGACAACTTCACCTACATCCCACAAAACCTCAAGTCCGAAAAATAGTGCAGTAGACCAATGCCCATGTCAAGCTCATTGGCCATTTTCTGGTTACACCACAAAATGAGTCGGTCAGAATTTCTTGTAATGGTAAGGTCATCTAGACACAAGACCAATACAAGTAGATCATATTTATTAGATAAAAAGAAAGGATAAGAGTTTTCACAAGTATTGGAAAAGCTCAACTTCAATAACTACTCATCGATCCTACAATACATGCCTATGGTCCTTGCTTCATCCCATAAAGAAAATTCTTGAACCTACAAACATGGGTCTCTTACCCATGGATCTCAAAACCTTTTGATTCATTTAAATATACCTCTTCCTCAATCACCCCATTCAGGAATGTTATCTTTACATATCAGACTAACCAAGGCAAGATGTTAAAGATATGAAGGTTCTAATAGAGGTATACTTGGAAACTAGAGCAAAAGTCACATCATAGTAAACTCCCTCTTTCTAAGACAATCCTCTAGCAACAAACCTAGCCTTATACTTGTCAATGCTCTAATTAGCTACATCTTTGATCTTGTGTAGTCATCTGTAATCAATCATTGATTTCTCACTAGGTCTTAGAACTGTCTCCAAAACATCATTCATGAGGTTGGAGTTGCACTCTTCTGTCATGGAATCACGCCATACCTGTTCTATGAGGATCTCTTTAAAAGCTGGAATGCTCTGTCTCAACAATATAATTCATTAATGCAACATAAGTAGGAAAATTCTTAGGTGGATGAATCACCCCAAATGTATATTAAGGTGCTCCAACTTGTTCCTAGGCATCCTACAATGTCTAGGTAAGCCATCTTAGCTTTCTAGCTGAGCTGGAAGGTAGTAAGGCCTCTTTTCCTTGGCTAAAGTCTTCTAGATCTAAATCTGATTTCCCTTTTAGTTTCAGATCTGAATCTGGAACAGCAAGCTTTATGCCTTCTTCAACCACTGTAGGAGACTCTTGTGACCTTGAGGACCACCAATCCTTATCAAACTTCACATCCCCGCTTACCACTATCTTCCGTTGTGTTATAATGTAGATATGATACCCTTGGAAGTCTCATTGTATCCAACAAAGATCCCCTTGGTACTCGAATGCTCAAACTTAGTTTGTTTCTTATCAAGAACATAAATATAAACTAGACAACTAATTACACAGAAATGACATACAATGATACATGTGACTTCTTGCTAGTACAAGCCTTCTTTGATGTTTTGTCCTTTGGAACCCTATGTGGACAATGATTCAAGACGTAGACAACAATATTGCATGCTTCTACCCAAAGACACATGGGGAAGTCCATGTCATGAATAATGGCTTTTGTTGTCTCATTGATGGATCTATATTTTATTTCAACAAACCCATTTTGTTATGGGTTGTATGGCACAATAAGTCTCTTCCTAGTCCATGCTTTCCATGCAAAAAGCATAAAACTCCTTGGAGGTGTACTCTCTTCCTTATCAACCCAAAGCACCTTGGTCCTCTTCTCGTCTAATTTTCAACCAATGTTTTCAATTCACTAAATTAACACCTATTTTATTGTAAAATAATTCCAAGATTTCCAAGAGGAATCATTAATGAAAGGAACGTAATACAAATTACCTTTCAATGAAGAGGAAGACATAAACTTGCATACATAAAAGTGTATCAACTCACAAATTTCACTTCATCTGTGCTCGTTGATTGAAAAATTAGTCTTAGAATGCTTACCAACTGCACATGTTTTGCACACACCGTTCTTCCCTGTGATAAGCTCAACTCTTGTGATACAAGTTGCCCCGAAAAGACAACATGGATATTTGCAACAATTACATATATGTAGGGTGCAATAGCACAACCTTGTTTAATAGATCTCTAAAGAGGCATCACTTGAAAGAGGTTACAATTCGTACAAGATATGAACAAAGCATTAGAAAAAATAATGTCTAATGTTCACCTTAAAGAACTCTTAAGTATAGCCAAATCAATACGTTTGTAATGAAGTCCTACTCAACTCTGCCATCAACCTTATCAAAATCAATTTTGCGAAAGAAGATATCTTTTCCCATCTCTTTGGCCCCCTTAATGTTTTCCCAACTTGCGATGAGCTTATCCAAAATTAATCTCCTTGTGATGAATCCTATCTACTCTTGCCTCACAATTCAATATGTGACAAACTTTACTTTGTTATTTGAAAATTCTATGAGCACTGTGTAGGAAACATTTAAGTGAGCAACAACCTTCCATCCTCCAACAAAATCTTTCTTTCACAATTTAAGGATGAAGTCAATGAGGCCCACATTGACCTTCTCTCAAATGGTAGAGGCCTCCATGGCGATTTTGCAGAAAGCACATGGAAAACTACCCATCCTTTGTTGTTGTCTAAATTAATCTAGCCCACCTCATGGTTCTATATAGTATACATCTGTAATACTCTAAGTTGGTGCCCATGATCCACAACCCTTGTTTTTTGTCTAAACTAAACTAGCACACCTCTAAGCCTAGCAATGTTTATTTGCTTCCTAAGGTAACCTTATTTTACCTAACAAACATAAACTACCATCATATAACAACCTTTACAAAATTTATCGACTCTAAGTACTATGACTTTCAACCAAATAATCTACACTATACCTGGGCAATAGCTTAAATTCATTTATCCAAGTTTACGAGGGGAACATTTAGTTAATACGAGAGCTTGGAAATATTAGATCTACCTTGAGAATCATGGAAGTGGTTTAGGCAAATGATCCAACCCAATCACAAAGTCTTCTATCTCATTCCTTTACTGACTATGTTGATTTATTAGTCAAGTTAATAATATGTGTACTCCCATTTCTGTCTATCTTGGCCTATATCCTCTTGGAGCTCCTTTGACTAGTCAAATTGGACCATGTCTACCAACCAGCATCAACCAAATATTTTTCCTTCTAGTTGACATCTCTAATTTGAATTGCTACTTGGGAATTGGTCCAAGCTTTCCCATGTCAGTTCAACCATGATCAATATCCAATTTTCCAAAAGGCTAAAAGATTCAGCCTATGTTACTAGAAACAAAGAAACAGAACGCAAAATGGGGCTAGGAAGTTTCAAGGAATAAGTAACCAAAACCCATTCCTACTCCAAGAATATATTATGCATATCATTGTTAATGTAGTAATACAGTGTTGAGACGAGAATGGGAAAGAGACGGGAACTGAATGAGAAACAAGTCTCATGGTCAGATTTTTGGTAACATAGGATTAAACTCCCAAGCTCCCCTTGCCAACAAGGGCTTGCCTAGTTGGTAAAAACAGGGTGTTGTTATTAGCCCACCAAGGTTCAACTCCCCCAAGCTCTGTCACCAGAATCGGAACATAGGCAGTCAAAACCATATTTCTCATTAAGTCATGAAAATCAAAATGTATAATGTATTACATAGATATCGAAATGCCACTAGCAAATGCCAAATAGACCAATATTGTAGTAATAGTATATACAAAAAGGTGTAGATCAAGATGGAAGAATGAAAAGTCTCATCTATCAATAGTCCTCGTTCTCCTCCATGCCTGAATCAACAAACTCGTCACTGCTCTCTTCTTCCTCCTCCTCCTCAACCATCTAAGGATCAATATTTGCTGGTGTGGAGAATGACCCCTCCAAAGGATCACTATCATCAAATGTCAACGGCTCTAGCACTAGATCATTAAGATCCAGGTTGGCTAATGCCAACTCAGTACTGTTGTCCAAACCCATATCATCAGGAAATACATCCCACATCTTTGTCTTTCCCTTCACCTACTCCTCCTCCTTCCTGTAAATTTGACGAAGGTTGGTGTGCACATACACCATCGTCTCTACTCTGGACTGCTCAAGCCTGCTCTTCTTCAAACTATACAAGTTGCCATATGTGCTCCAATTCCTCTCACAACTAGAGGATGATGTAACTTGAGAGATGATCCTCAAGGCTAGCTTCTGTAGAAGAGGGCATGTTGCCCCAGTTGCGCACCAATTATAGGGCTTCTTAACTCCCCTATCTCCAACCACATCGTAGCCTCCAAATCTCCCAGAAGCAGTGGAAAACTCTACAAAGCCCTCCTCCACCTCATCAAGTAAGTCTCTATTCTAAAATAGCCGCCTAAATGCTAGCTTCCTCCCCTGGGAAATCTCTCCATCCATGTGAGGAGGGGCTCTATGTGAGGGCCCACCATTGAGCCATTCCTGACTGTAGAACTTGGGGTTCAAGGAGTGGGCCAAGCAATGCAAAGGTGTGCAATTCTTATCCCAACTGGAGATAAGAATATCCTGAATGGTGGACCATAAGTTCTCTGTTGATGTCTCATACTCGGGACACTAATTCTCCATAGCAATGGTCCTCATGGACTCAATCATGGAATCCCACCCGCCATAAACATCCGTTAGGATGGGCTGGTCTGTGTCCGCAAAGCGCAACAAAAAAATGAGTGGCTCCATGATCTTAATGGTAGGATCCACCCTCTCCCACCAAACATCATATAATATTGTGTCCTTCACCTTTTTTGAAGCACTTTGATCCATCTTTCTCCAGAAAGACCAATACTCTGAAATCACCATGGACCCAAGAGCAGTTTTGACCTCCCTCAACCTCTTGAGCATGATGAATGAGGAAGCAAACCGAGTATCTGCAATCTTCAGCAATGAAAGATGTGTGTACTCTTTGTAGATGGTGAGGGAATTTGTGTGGTTTTGTACAAAGTTATGGATATGGCGTGCATCCTCAATAATGTTTGCCAATCCATGTCACATCTGTAAGTTCAAGGAATGGATAATGCAAAGGTGCCCAAAAAATCTATAAGAGCAAAAAAAACAAGTATAAATGAGTCTACAACACTAACAACTCAAATCATCAAAATGAACTTTCCCCTAGATAAATTTTGTGGTAAATTCAAAGTTCAAACAATGAGCAAATTAGCAATGAAAGGTGTCCAAAATGAAAATACCTGTGGATATTTAGTTTCCGCAATCATGCCAGCGGCCTTACAAACAGGTGCATTGTCCATGATGATTTGTACACAAGAATCAACACCTACTTCTTCAATGATTTTGATGAATAACTCACCTAGAAAATGAGCATCCTTGTATTTCCTAAGAGCATCCACCGCTTTCAAGAACACTGGTCCATTTTGGGAAGATACCATGAAATTAATGAGTGGATGGCGTGTTGGATCCATCCATCCATCGAAAACAATACTCACTCCAGATGAGGGCCATATTTCTCTAATTGACTCAAGAATTTTGTCCACCTCCTTCCTTTCCTTAACTAACAATGTGGTTCTAAGCTTCTCCAAACCAGGAGGCACATAACCAGATGGAGCTCGTGCACTGATACTTCGACATATCTCAAAAAACAATGGTGACCGTGCAACATTGAATGAGATGAAGTTGAGGTAGAAAAAGAATGCAATGGTGAGGTCCACCTCTTCTTGCGCCTCTTGTTAGAAAATTTTGTCCATTGGACCACTTGAAGATGGCCTCTTTCTTGTTGGATGTGTATCACCTCTGCTAGGTGGAAATGGAGGCCGAATGGTAGAGGGGGTCCTTAAGAATGGAAGAGGATCCTCGTCCTTTTTCTTGCTTGCTACTGCTACATTGCCTAAGCCTTCTTGATCCTCCTTTCCCATTTCTCTCCTTTGGGTAACACTCACTCCTTTACATGAGGAAATCCCACAAGAAGGAAGGCCCAACAAATGGCCCTTAACTCGGTAGTATGTGCTTTTAAACTCATTCTTGCAAAAATTGCAAGTCCAAGACACATTGCCTCCCCCACCTAGCTTTGCCCCAGGCCCTTCTTTCCTAGTCACATACCTCCACAAAGGGTATTTTTCCTCTTGGGCTTGTTGTCTTGCTAAAACAAGGTTCAATGGAGCACGAGCTCCACTAGCAGTAGATGAACACTAGCAGGAGGAGTAGAAGAGCTTGTGTTTGGAGGAATAGGAGGGGAAACAGTAGATGGGGCATTTCTCCCTTTCCTTTGCCCTTTAGCTCCTGCCCTAGCTGAATGAGACATTGTTCTTCTTGTTTGATGGTTGAGCTTGCAATCCACCCAACCAAATCCACCTTTAGTGGATTTTAACACCCTTCCAAAGCCTTTAAATCCTCTTCACCTGCAAAAAAACAACTCTTTGAGCTCTCCCAACATTTGCAAATGACAAAATACAAGTGAAAAATCGATTTTAAAGAGAGCTCAACCATCCTTTTTTCGGTTTGTGTGTCCTGTTTTCGGGACACGTAGTGACAGACCCGGGACATGCACTATTAGCGTGTTCGTGTCTGACACGCGGACACGGGACACGTAGCCCAAAAGGAGAGTGTTCGGTTTCTTAGATTATGAGTAATAATCTGTTAGGAGTTTAATGCTCCAAATTCAAATTGTTATAGCTATTTTCTTCTAGCTTGAACCACTCTACCCCCAAATTGTCAAGACTCGTCCTCTTGTTCAATATTGTTGTTTTTTCTCTCTCCTCGTTTCTTATAAGCGAAACCTTCAAACTCCGTTTCCCGTTTCTCGTTTCTGGTAACATAGCTCCCAAGTGACATGTTCACCCCTGGTGGACCATCTCGACCAAGCTGACAGACTCATGTATTTGAGTATAATCAATAAATTCCCACATTAAGAAAACGCCACTCGCACGTTGACGTGAAGAGCTACCCAAAAGATAATAATACAACAAATGAACATATAAAATCCCAGAACCCCTTATTCCAATCTTAACATAGCCAATTTTACTTCTTTCTAAGCAAGGGAAAAAGTATCATAGCACAAACACAGGCACATATAAGTAACAAACACATGCCAATTACAAAACCATCCGTTGACTCTCATGAATGCCGGAAAGGTCCATGGATTAAACCCAGACCGAAGTTGAATGTATAAACCCTAGACTAGACAATAAAACAAACCCTGTTCTAAAATTAGTGTGCAATAAAACTTGAATAAGCCCTGCAATTTACAATAAGCGCAGACGCTGAAAGCCCAACTAACAACCAATCACCTTGCTTGTAAACAATTCAATACAATAATTTCCAGGCTCATTTACAGCCGGCTTTCAATAGCCAGCCCGGGGGGAGGCTTATTTTCACTCAAAGTAAGCAAGCTAATAAAAGAAGCTTAAGTACCTGCTTTTACACCAGAGGGTTTTGTTGGCATTCCGAGAAACCGTCGTCTGAAGGCCTGGGCTGACCTGGGAGGCCCCAACGCAGCATGGAATCGAGTGCAGAGAAGGAATGTAGAAGCTGTGCAGGCAGCCATTGCTACTCAACAGGGATAAAAGTGCACGATTGTATGTGAGACACAGAATATTCACTGAACGGACTTTATCAACACGGAGGCTTTATGTTGTATAAGGCATAGACCATGTTTGTGGAAGATGGAGAGAAGTGAGAACCCATGTCAAACCCTAGTTAACAAGGTATGAACTTCCAAGTTCTGGAGGCTCCACGTTTTTCCCATTGGTTTCATGAAGGTTTTTTATATGCAACACCGCCCGCTCGGCCAACCATGCTTCTAACAAAGCCCATGATTTCTTGCTTGAGCTTGAGGCCTAAAGTACATTCGATGGGATAAGGTATCTCCGTGAGAGTTAAGTGGTAGCACACACCGTTGACGTGTTTTAATTAAATAAATGAAAAGGATCTAAGAGTATAGATCCATTGTAATCAACTTGGACATAATATTCATTAGGTTGAGAATAAAAATAATTTAGTTCATAAATTTGTTAATATTTGAAAATAGATTGTTAGTGGAGGGCAGAGTAAGTGGTAAAGCTGAAATGTTGTAAATGGTTGTAAGTGAAAGGCCTCGTGTTCAAACCCCCAAACTTATCCATGCGCCATGGTTTGGGTCATGTAGATGCACTTAGGGGTATAGTGGTAGCGGGATTGGATTCATGAACCCTGTGTCACGCGAGTACCAACCTCGTACCCAAGTCTCAGGAGGCTCACCCAAAGGGGCCTCACCATGTCGGCTCTGATTACGAAGCCTAGCCCGATGGAGACATCAAGTGAGGCCCTTANCTCCACCATGTCGACTCTGATTACGAAGCCTAACATGTAACACACCGGTTTTGACCCCACGGTATTGAATTGCATATGATGTAAATAGCGTTAATAAATCGTGGTGTGGAGCTCAAAGCAAAGGCCCCACCATGGATTTAGTGTTTTATGTTTCGGCAATTAAAATCGATACCGACGGTTTATGTGCTAGTCAGGCACAATATGTTTTGAGACATCATGTAACTAAGCAATTAATAAAAATACCACAACTAGCTATGCGTCGCAACGTTAAAGAGATGGGGGCATGATTTCACAAGGAATAGGGAGGGGGGGTATTCAAACCTTTGAGCCAATGGGGAAGAGCCAAATGTCTAAGGGAGAAACCATACAGCTGTCAACTACCCATTTTGTCTTTTATGCCCAGTCATTTAGAAATTGGTTGGGGAAGTTAATGCATGGAGATGGGAAGAGAATGAGAGTCCAATTCGAATTTGGGAAGCCACCCATTTTTGGAAAATGTGTTTTTTTGACTTTTTGGGCAAGTAGATGCTTGGAAATGCATGCCCAAGCCATTATTCACCCATGTCTTTCATTCCTCACCCATTTCTCATTCACGTTTGGCTCTCCCACGCAACTGAAGCTTGTTGAGCTCTCTCTTACACGTTTTCTGCAGTTTTACAATTTTTCTCCATGGTTGGGAAGTCATTTTTGTGTTGCTATGTGCATGTGCAGCAGGGATTCACGTTTTGGGGGTTTTAAGAGGCTGTATTGTCTCCCTCACGCAGCTAAGATTGCTGGGCATTTTCCCCTCACGATTTTCCTGTCATTTCTTCAATTCTCCATGCCATAATTTGTTTTCTATGTTGTTGAGTGAATGTGCAGCAGAGATCAACGTTTTGGGGTTTGGAAGAGGTCGTTTTTGCCCACGCAAAGCCCGTAGATGTTTTCTGAATTCGAATCCATGAACTGGGGGTTTGTAGAGGTCGGTTTGCCTTTGTGAAGCCATTAAACGTTTCCTAAAATGATTTGCTCACCTGGGTTGTTTTTCCCCAATTACCATTTTTTATTTTGGTTCCCGAGACGTTTTTTTCCATACCCAGAACTTGTATTTGGCTTTGAAGTTCATCCTGATTGTTGGCTTGGTTGAGTAAGTCCAAGGAACCCGTATGTTATTGGCTTGTTTCCTTAATAGTCTGTGAAACCCAACTGTGTTGGTTTTACTGTTGATGTATGGTCTTGCTGTGTGTAACTCTGTTGTTCCCTTATTCTTTATGGGAATCATGCTTAGCTCGAGGGTGGCAGTGGTGCTGAGAGATTGATGAGCACACTGGCCTATGGTTGGGTGGAACGTTGCAGTGACATAGCTGGTTGCGGGACAACTCTTTTTCAATTTAAGTTTTCTTGTGTGTTTAATATCTACAATGTATTTAATTGATAATTTATCATGAACATGATGAATGTTGCTTGTATTATGAATCATGAACATGATGAATGCTTGAATGAAATGCATTTGCTTCCGCTATAGATTGCATGCATTATGTATCTCTGTATGTTTTTATGTTCAGTGCATTTTTATTATCATGTTTATGGGGCTAGATTGCCCGGATTTGATAGTTGTGAAGTCGCGTTCTCTCTTCGATAGAGGGGTGGGGACGTGACATAACTCGATGGGGACATCAAGTGAGGCCCTTATATATCTATGCATAGTCATCTGGAGATTTGACTCCAATACCTTTTATTTATAATTCACGACTCTTAACCACTTGAGCTAACCCACAAAGCTTTATATATATATATGAAAATGGATTTAAATTAATTTATATCATTGTATATTTTTTCTTAGATTTTTATTGATAAATTTGGAAATTATAACGTGTTGAAATTTAAAAATTATACAACTTTTCAAGTAGACATTTGGACCATTATCACTTATTCAAAGTTTAAAAAACAATTAGTTGTAAGTTTTTTTATTTTTAAATTAAAGGATGTAAATACAACTTGATATTTTAGATTCAATCTCAGGATCAATAACATAATAATTTTAGAGTGTAAAGTGAAAGACAACTTAAATGGATATGATTGATTAAATTATAGACGCAAGAGCATCACAAAATTAGAATAAATGATAAATGAAAATTGCACCAAAAATGGACTATCATGGTGTTTATATTATTTGTAAACAGAAACAAGCAATGATTGTATTTGGAAAGGTTGTGACCGTAGTAGACATCATAGAAAAACAAAATTTAAGGAGGTTGATTGCAAGTTTAAAGCATTTCCTCTAAAGTGTTGGGAGGTGCAACACTAGCATCGTCCCTTACGGTTGTGCTTGCTTTCTTCTAGTTTATTAGGAAACAAGGATAAATTATCATAAAATAATTTCTTCTAGAAACAAGGATAAATTATCATAAACTAATTGCATTTAAAAATACATAACTGATACATAATCATGGATTAGGATGAATAATTAAGGGTAAATTAAAGGAGAGTGGATGGAACCAAAAAAATATTCAATTCGGTTTTTTGTTTTTCTTCATTTCTAATTTAATTTCCTTCCCCTTGTGAGATGAGGGAAAAAGTGAGGGTCTTTCTTCAAAATTTCAACATAAGATGGATTGTCGGATGATGTGAATGAATTAACATGTTGCATTCAAGGATTTTTCTGAGCATGAGATGCCTCCTCTTTTATTGGGTTTCCTTATTTGTTTCTTTAAGTAGCTCCTCTTCTATTACATTTGGAACAACCTATGGATCCACCAAGTCTTGGGTGGTTATGCTCCACCTTTATTAAGAATTTTTCAAAACGTTGTTATGCCAAAACAAAAGGATCACCGAAAAACAAGCACAACAGAAAAGGGAACACAAAGATTTATACTAGGAAACCCTGGTGGGTGAGAAAACCCAACAAAACTTCCTCGATATAGACTTCAACCAAGTATAGTGTAAGACCCAAGAAATAAGATTATACAACTTCCTTCTCCTCAGATCGATTGTTTCTCCTCTCTCTAGCGAACTTGCTTGAGTGCGCACCATGTCCAAATGAGGGATGTGTCTCTCTTATTTATACAAATCAGCTGAGAGGCCTAATAAGCCAACAACGCCAATTTCTCCTAGTTGTCAGGGTCGACGATGTCTTTTAGCTTAACTAGTTGATCCCACCAGATATATGCCTTTCCTTGCAAATGGTATATGGCTACCCGTGATTCCATATTAGGTGTGTATTGGTGCAACTAGAATAAATTCCTAAGTTCCAACAACCATGCTTCAACGTCCTCTCCTTGTTTTATTTCTCCATCAAAAGTTGGGGGCTTGATTCTTCTAAGCTCTCCTACTAGTTCATCTCGAGTAGACCTCCTCTTCTTATATCTCACTCGAAAAAAATTCAAAACTACTCTTTGTACTGCTTGATGCATACCCCTTCTTTCTATCTGAGTGATAAGGTCTCCTTGAAGATGATCTAGACCTCACATAGCCTCTTTTATGACTCTTTTCGACAAATCTTTGGATGGTCTTCAATGATTTTAGATCATTCATATTCTGCTCCTATATATGAATTATCATTTCATTGTCCTCTCTACACTTCCTCATTGAATCCTCCATGCTTAATGGTTCACTGCTCCTCTTATATCTAATTGACCTTCTTCCCTCGACAAACTCCTCTTCAGGACTATATGGTCTCTGTCCTTCCTTAAAATCCATCTCCAATCTCTGACTTCCTACTGCTGAACTTGTACTTGTTTAAACTTTAGTCTTCACATGTTTGATTAAAATATCATATTAGTGGAAACATCGCTTGCTTGATCAATCTCTCGGAGATGCAATGTGTTCATTATCAACATTATGTTAGTAAACTACACATTGGTATAAGTTCATTGTCATTAAAACGAGTTTTATTCTGGTTTATAAAGTAACTAGCCAACTTTTCTAAGTTACAATCTACCTAATTGGACAAGGGGGATATAAATCCTTCCAAGATTTCTCCTTACTGGTTAAACATAAATTCCATAACCATACCAAGTTGAGAGTTTAATTAACTAACTCACATGTGAAACTATATTAAGTGCATGCATCCAAGTTATCTAATGCAAATGCATGTTTACAAAGTGACTTGAAACTTCGTAGAAGGCCCAACAGCCATAGTTTTGAAACCTTCAACTCTGATACCATTTGTAACGTCTTGGACCCTTGAGATAAGGCCAAAGGTGCTAAAATTAAGACTAACTTAGGTTTAAGCACAATGGGATATAGATAAATTACTATTAAGCTGACTAACCATTCACCCAAATAATTAAACCTTTTAACTCTAGAGATTGAATTATAACTAAAGATGTGACAATTAATTATTTAATGACGACACTTAATTAATTAATTAATTGTGACACTCAACTAATAGTTTCAAAAGTGTGAGCTAAGGGTCGTAATTGAAACAAGAACATGAATAATACATTATAAACATCATCTTCGGTGTGAATAACTAATTTATGTACTTTTGGTTTGTTTGATAGCATAGTTTATAAATAATCAAGTACTAATGTCATTGATTATTTGGAAATTAATCTATTTTTCCGCTGTTGTCAGTGAGAATAAAAATCAAGGAAAACCACATGTCATGGAACATCCATAGGATGCAATCTACAGCCACACTAAAACCATAACAAACAAAGAACACTGACTACAACTACAACCCTCAAAATCAGCTGCCAATGACTATCCCCTACATTCATCTCTCACTAATAAAAATCAAATCGTATAGTTGCCACGTTCCAGACATCGATTACTTTTACTTCTAGAATGCATCACTCATCTTCAGATATGCAAATGAGAACAAATACATAAACAGAACATTTACAAACAAATGACACGTGTGCTCATCTTGGCACCAAAAAACTTTCGGACCAAAACAAACATATCTTAGTCATCCAGAAAGCTTTTTCAATGAAACAAAATGTGTTTTTCACTGGAAACACTGTTACAGATGCAATGGAATAGGTCTCACAACACATTAATGAGCAAATATTGGAGAACAATCTTTGCTTAGATGTTGTTCCAATAATTTGATTGTTGACCAGATCAACGTTAAAACAATTTATGAGGAAGACAAAAAATGCAGAGGGAATTAGTTATGTGTAGGAGAAATAAATTGTCAAGGACCTTTACAAAATTTACACTAGTTCCACCCATGGACACTATGTGCAGGTGCTCATATCTAGTTGTATTTATTTGATTAAAACCACATAATATCAAGACTACAAAACTGGGGGAATAAAATGATCATCCACGAGAAAGTTGCCAGAATTTTACATAATTTAAAGAAAAACTAAACAATGTTGAGCTACACCAGTACGTGACTTCAATTTACTAGATCTAGAGATATCTAAAATAATCTATTACAAATCTATCCCTCTAACAAATTAAAAACAATTGCATTCTCCAAGATATAAAATAAATATTTATCATAAATATTCGTTAATGTAGAGAACAAATCTAGGATTAGAATATTCGTTAATCTAAAGAAAATTGCAGATTAAATTATATCTATGGAACAAATCTAGGAATCAAGATTAAACCTATAAATTGATAACATGATCTAGAAATTTTCTACAATTTTTGAAATAGATGTTTCCTTATGAATTGAAGTACAATAGAATTGCCTCACAATGGTGTGTTGTCTTAGAAGTTGAAGATATCACGTTGATGTTGTGGAGATTGCCTCGCTTTGTCCATCAACATTTGTTGATTTTTTATTATTATCTTAATATAGATTTATAGTAGTGCTTGAAGTCAATGAATAATCAAAAGCATAAGCATCCACATTAGACACAATATTTACCCTCGTGAAACCCTTTATAACTTGAGGGAGAAAACCTCAACCAAATCTTTTTGTAGGTGTAAAGTTATCTATAGATCAGTGTCCCAAGACATAGGAAGAAGAAGAAAAAGATATGTCACGAGTTTCATATGCCAATGCAGCTAGTAGTTTGATGTATGCAATGGTTTGTACTAGACCAGATATTGCTCATGGAGTGGGAGTTTTGAGCAAATATATGTAAAAACCAAGAAAGTAGCATTGGATAACTATAAAGAGTCTTCAAATATTTGCGTGGCACCACATATTATGTAATCTGCTACCAAAGAAGACTTGGACTAGATAGAGTAATACATGTACATGGATTTGTTGATGTAGGCTGAGCTAGAGATCTTGATTGCAGAATATCTACAAGTGGGTATGTGTTTAACCTATTTGGAGGAGCTATCAGTTGGGCGAGTAAGATACAAGTTGTAATTGCACTCTCAACTACAAAAGTTGAATACATGGCAACCACTCAAGCAAACAAAGAAGTTGTATGGTTGCAAATATTGTGTTCAGGTATTGGTTTTGTACAAAACTCTATAAGATTAGATTGTGATAGCCAAAGTGTAATCTTCCTGGCAAAGAACCCTGCTTATCATGCTAAGACAAAGCATATTGATGTGCAATATCACTTTGTGAGAGGTATGGTTGAAGATAATAAGGTGTTGTTGGAAAATGTTGACACCTTGAAAAATGTTGTAGACTCATTAACAAAGCCTGTCAGTACAAAGAAGTTCTCTTGGTGTAGAGAATCTATGGGCATTGATTCCCTTAACCTATGACTTTATGAGTACATGACTCATTGCTATACAAAGAAAACAACAAGTGGGAGAATGTTGGGTATATGTTATATTATTTCCATGTGTGTGCGAGGTTCATCTGTTACCGATGCGCTTGAAAATCCTTGTCGACACCTTCACGGAAACAAGCTAGTAGGCTATTTCCATTCGGAAACAACCTAATTGTTGTTTCTGATGTCAAAAATGCGCATTAGTCCATTTTCGATGCGAGTGTAGCGAGCCCAAATTTTTGGGTTGTTTTTGGCTATTTTGGGGAATTTTGTAAAAATATGTAATTTAATCTCGGTTAAGGGATTGGGGTCTATTTTCTAATCCAGGTTAACGAAATAGGGTATTGGATGTTGCGGAATACCTATATTGTATTGTGAGTTATTCATAATGATAACGAGAAAATAGGCGTGGCTCCAAGTTTTGTTGATTTTCCCGGTTAAGGGTTTCAAGGGTAAATCTCTATGCTTTATGTGTGATTGATGTGGTGTAATATTTGTTGCTTAAAGAATCTATATGCTTTGCTTCTCTACACAAGTTTAAAATTTACACAAATATACTAAGGTAATTTTTCCAATGATGTGATCATCTTGTTCTATTATCGTTCTAAGTGGTCATATGCTAAAGTAATTGACTCTAGAGGTGTTCAGTCTCTAAAAGAGTCTTAATAGCTCATCCATCTCTAGGACCATGGTTAGTAGTACATGTTATCAAAATAGGATCGCAGAGCAATAACAATTATACAATTAAATAATTATTAGGATGCAAATCTTAAGCACATTACAAGAGACACACATATATAATGTGCTTCACCCAAGATGAGCTACGCCCACACATAAATTGTGAGTCCTTTATTATTATATCATCCAACAAAACGAAGGGATACAACCTGCAACAACCCTGTTGCATTTCCTATTCACACTCTCACAATCTCTCTCACACAATCACAGAGATTGTTTACAATGCTACAATACAGTACACAACCATATTACAATGATTTCCCTTTATAGGGAATTACCATGGGAAAATAATACGGGTCACCCATTCATAGAAGGGGGTTTGTTCCTAGCACCCTTGTGGATTGATAGCCCTAGCTCGGGGGTGGCCTGTCAATGAAAGATATAGCTTGACAAAGCTTATGGTTGGTAGGAACGTCCTTCATTTGCATCCAATTGGAGAATAGCTTATTAAGATAAGCATCTATGTGAGTACGAATGCCATGTAATTAATCTATGTTTACATGTTGTTTGATTTATTGTTTTGTGAATGTTTAAGTGCATGGAATTGCTTGGCATGGCATGTGTATTTTATGACTCATATTTCCTGTAATATTTAATGAATGCATAATTATTTGGGAGACCATACACTTTTTATTTCCAGTTGTTAAATTGAATGAATTTGGGTGTGTTACAAGTAGTTTTCTATAAGTTGTTTTGTTTGGGTGACTTTTTTTTAGACGTAACATGTCTTGGGAAACCATCAAGTACTTCCCATCATTTTGAGGATGGTACCCAAGGTTAATCGTCGACCCTAATAATGGGGCTTAACCCGGTGAGGACATCGAGTGCGGCCCTTGCATAGCCACTTGAGGATTTGACCCCGAGACCTTCTGCTTACGAATACACCTCTCAACCACTCAAGCTAACCCACCAAGCTTTGTTTAGGAGACATCTTGCGTTCACCAAATGTCGATTATTGTTTAGATATTTATTCTTTCATTATTAAAATCTCTTTGTTTATATATATTTAAATATGCAAATATGATCTCTTTTTATTTCTATATATAGTTATAACTAATTAATTTAGTTTCATAAACAATTATAGATTGTGAATTTGCTTTTATATATGTAAATATGATATATGATATATCATATTGTACCTTTTCTATTTATATATAAATATGATATATCTCTTTTTTTATTTCTAAATATAGTTATAGTCATTTAATTTTAGTTTCATAAAAACAAATTGTATATCGTGAATTTGCTGAAAATAAAATATGGATGATGTAAAGGTCCAAAGTAATAGCATGACGCAACCATAGGAGTGAGATAGGTGTGACTTTTTGGGGGAGATCTTAATTTTTTCTTGGGTCTTTCTGAAATTTGGGGGGTTAAAGTTCGTGTGGATGCTTTAACCAACTTTTTTATTAATCTTTTGGAAGGGCTAGGGCTTGTTGATATTACCCCCTTGGTTTCCATTCCAACTTGGTCTAATCGCAGAGTTGGTTTTGAGAGTAGTTGTAAAAGGTTGGATAGACTTCTTTTATCAGCTGATTTTCTGGATAGTGATTTTTTTCTCAAACAATGGATCGGATGTGGTGGAGATTTTGATCATCAACCTGTTTATTTACAAATCTCTTCTAGTACTCCTAAGGCTTACTGTCCTTTTAAGTTTAATGCATGTTGGTTAGAAAACAATGAGTTGGTTGACTTATTAAAAGGCTCTCGGGTGATTTTTGATGCTCTGTTTGAGGTTTCCCCTGAATTGCAGTTTGTTGCGAACCTGAAAAGAATTAAAAAATTATCCATACAGTGGTCCTTGAAGAAAAAAGCTCAGGATATAAAGGATTTAGTTGATATTGAAAGTGATATGAAGAGGTATTTTGATAGGGCTATTATTGGTTTTGTTTCGGAGGAGGATAAAATGTACTTGATTGAGCTTGAATCTCGTAAGAGAAATATTTTATGTTATTGGGAAAAGGAGGCTCGACAAAAAAGTAGGGCTTTATGGATGATTTGTGGTGATGACAATACCCCTTTTTTCCATAAATTTGTTGCCCATAGGAAAAATTTAATACTATCTGGAAAATTCATGATGATTCTGGCAATCTTGTTGAAGGTGTTGAGGCTATTGCCGAGGCTGGGATTAAGCATTTTGAGTTTTTGTTTAAGGAAGAAGTTGATCTTCATCTTCCTAAGATTGGGCAAAGTGCAGGCTTTTTTCCCTCATCTATTTCTGAGGAAGATAATTGTGAGCTTATGAAGCCTGTTACTATGCAAGATATTAAGCATATCCTTTCCATTAGCAAAAATGACAAGAGTACGAGACCTGATGGAATTCCTGTAGAGGTTTACAGATGTCTTTTTTATGTTTTGGGCGAGGACCTTCTGAGAGTTATTGAGCTTTCTCGGATAAGTGGTAAAATTCCTGCGGTTTTCAATTCAACATTTCTTGCTCTCATCCCAAAGATTGATCATCCCTTATCTTTTGAGGATTTTCAACCGATCTCTTTGTGTAATTTTGTTTACAAAATTATGGGTAAGATTATTTCTATTTGGATCAGAAATGTTTTGGGTAGGTGTATATCTGGTGAACAGTTTGGGTTTTTGCCGGGTAGGCATATTCATGATGCAGTTGGGGTCATACAGGAAGGTATGCATACTATGCATTGTAAATCCTTAAAGGCTGTAATGATAAATATTGATTTATATAAAGCTTATGACCATGTAAGTTCGACCTATCTTCGGGTCATACTATCCAAATTGGGTTTTGCAGGGAATTTTATTACTTGGGTCATGAGTAGCCTCTCCTCTATTTCCTTCTCTCTGCTTATAAATGGAGTAGAAACTACTTTATTTAAAGCTGGTAGGGGTCTTAGACAAGGATGCCCCTTGGCACCTTTACTGTTTCTTGTTGTGGTTGAAGGTTTAGGGAGGGCTATTCTATTTTCCAAAGCAAGTGAGACTTATCATGGTTTATAACTCATGTTCTTTTTGTGGATGATATAGTTATGGTCAATGATGATTCTGAACAATCTCTTTCTACTTTATATGAGATTTTAATGATATTTTGTAAAGCATATGGGATGAAGATAAATGATGATAAATCTTCTCTATATTTTTCCTATCTAGAAGAAACTTAGGTTATTACTTTACAGAATATTTTTACATTTCCAGTTGACAGAATTGAAAATGGTATGAAGTACCTTGGGTTCTATCTAAAACCTTCCAAATATCTTTTAAAGGATTGGGATTGGCTGATTATAAAGGTAGAAAAAAGGATTAACAATTGGAGCTTTAGTTGGTTATCAAAGGGGGGTAGGCTGATACTGATCAAAGCAGTATTAGAGGTCATTCTGGTTTATTCAATGCACTTTTGGATATTGATGGGGATTATTGAAAAAATCAGAAAGCTTTGTTTCAAATTTCTTTGGTCTGGTAAACAGAATTCTTATGGTTTACCTTGGACATCCTGGAAGATTTTGGCTAATCCAAAGTCTTTGGGTGGTTGGGGACTTAAAGTTCCTATTGTTTTTGCTAAGGCTCTTGCAGCAAAGAATGTATGGAATATTATTCATGGCATAGGGTTATGGGTAAAGATTGCTTTTTAGAAATATATTCAGCCTTTGAATATTCTCGAATGGATTAGATCTCCTGTCAAAAAGAATAAGAATATATCAATTTGTTGGAAAGTTGTTTTATGGGCTTTTGATATTATTGGGAATTTTTTGGCATGGAATATTGGTAATGGTAGTGATGTTCGTATTGGTATAGATCCTTGGATAGGATGTAAATGGAGACATGCTTTACCGTCTTCCATGCTTGAAAAATTACATTTGGCTGGTTTTTACTTTTTATCTGATATTGGATCTCATGGATTGACTACAATGATGGCTCAACAATGGTTTTCTACACATTCCATTGGTTTTACTGATCCTCAAGAGATTGATGTGTGGAATGGTTATGTAGCCATTCTAAAATGTAGGCATCTTAGGATTTCAAATGATGATGATGTTCTTGTTTGGAATTTATCTAAATCTGGCAGGTACTCACCTAAAGAAGGATACGCTCAGCTTATGATCAGGGATATGGATCATATTTGGTGGTGGAAAGTCTTATGGAAGCTAAAATGTGCTCTCAAGACAAAATTATTTTGTTGGTTTCTCCTTTCTGGTAAAGCGTTGACCTGGGATGTTCTTATCTTGAAAGGTAGAGAAGGACCTGGTAGATGTTTTTTGTGCAAACTGGAATGTGAATCCAATTTTCATATTGGAGTGGATTGCCCTTTTACTCAGTCTATTTGGTTAATTATTGAGGATAATTTGAAACTAAATAATCTTTGGCATGGAGAAATAGTGACATCATGTTTCAAAAATTGGTGTTTGAATGTGGAAGTGGCAAATATTTAACCATTAGCTATCATTGTTTTATGGTTCATCTGGAAGGCCAGAAATTTGTCTGGTTTCGAAGATTTTTCCTTAACTCCTGCACAAGTATCTAGTTTTAGTTTGGGAATGATGAGGAATATTTCGCAGAAGCAATCTGTGGTTTCGATTAGAACTATCTTTGTGGAAGTTATTGATAAAACCTATGCATGGGGTTTTTTTGATGGATCTGCAGCTGGGGATCCAAAAATTTGTGGAGCTAAAGGTATGCTACATTTATTAGTTGATCATTTTTTTCTTTTAAAGCTGGATTAGGTTTGGGTA
This sequence comes from Pseudotsuga menziesii, assembly GCA_001517045.1. Lineage (NCBI taxonomy): Eukaryota > Viridiplantae > Streptophyta > Pinopsida > Pinales > Pinaceae > Pseudotsuga > Pseudotsuga menziesii. The sequence goes on from LPNX010627012.1 coordinate 654,402, forward strand.
CTAATAATTTTGCAGAATTATGTGCCCTCAAGCTACTTCTTACTCTGGCTCAAAGGAACTCTTTGTATAAAATTCAGATTTTCGATGATTCTCGGTTAGTTATTAACTGGGCATTTGGTAAGTACCGATTAATGAATTTAGAATTAGCCATGATTCTTCAAGATGTTAACAGGATTACTGATTGTTTCGAATCTGTTTCGTTCAATCATATCTATCGGGAAAGATTTCGGGTGGGCCCTCTTGAAATTATTCCGTGGATGTAGCCCGTCGGTCAAACCGGTGCGTGAACCACATTGAAAAAAAAAAATCTAATGGGAAAGAAATTCATCTGTAGATGCTTTGGCAACAACTGGAGGTAGGATATTGGAAGGATCCTGGTCAATTAAGGAACATCGAGTTGATACAGTTGTGGAAACCTTTCAGATTTTCTAAAAACACAAAAGTACAAGGATCTTTGGGACATGGGGTAAAACAGATTGTATTTTTGTCTTTGGTATAGTTGGAGACAGTCCTTGTTCTTCTTAGCTTGGATGTTGATACACAGTGCAGTCTTGAAACTTATTGAACAGTCTTTTTGTGTTGATGATTAAGTATATGGACATATATTTGAGCAGTTATGAAACTGTTTATTAAATATGATATTATGCTTTTGACATATTTCGTCTTTGTGCTCGTTTGGAGCATTAGATTGATACTAAAAAAGATTTGGATATGGATCATATTTTGGTATTGAAGGACAATATCTTTTTGGATATGGATCATCTTTGGTATTGTAGGAGACAGCTTCTTTTTGGAAGATGATGCAGAGATTGGATCTCTGATTGAGCAGTTCTCTGGTTTTTGGGACCTATTTATTTTTGATAGGGCTGTATGCCTTTGAATATAATTTTGGATTTTTTAGCTCTTTGTGGAGCATTATCTTGATTGTAATTACCACCTATTAGGTTGGTATTTTTGGTGTTAATGGACTTTTGGGCCATTTGTAGAATGTAAATAAAGACATTTACACATTTTTTCTCTGGAAAAAAAATGACGCAACCATAAATCAAAACATATATATAT
>LPNX010627012.1:658730-718171 GCA_001517045.1 Pseudotsuga menziesii
CCCCTGAGAGTTAGACTCCACAATTAGACAACTTACTCAGTTTACCATCCATAAATCATGGAGGAGTATTGGTTTTTAATAAAGTTGTTTTTTTAAATATCTCTATATATATGCTGGTTAACATCAATTCATATTAACTTTGGTCAATCAAACATTAAAAGTAATTTGGTTTGCTTTAAAATTTTCTTCCAATGCTCAAAATTCTTAGAAAGAAGCATTTCGAGACCACCACAGTTTGGACATGTTAGAAGGTTAGGGAAGGATGTATCGTAGCAAAGATTATGAAACTCCGATCTAATGTGCGTATATGTAGGGCACTCTAAGATAAAGTGACTTTCATACTCAATGCTCAGTCTCATAGAGATGACAAATCCTTTCCACCCATGGTGGATTAAGAATTGTCCAATGCCCTCTTTCACTATCTTGGCTAGATTATTTTTCTTCTTCAAATTAGTTAAAATAAAGAGATGCTTTTGATCTTCTAAATTATGGTTAGTGATCTCCTTATAGTATCTTGATTTTCTTTTAACCTCTAAATCTTTTGCACCCAACATTTTCTCTTTTAACTTAGAAGTAATAATATTTTTAACGATTGATATTTTGCAAAATGTCGTTTTTCATCAATCACCCAATGATGTAACCAAGCCATTACATCTTTATACCAACCTTTCTTGAACTATAAGTTGTCTTAACTAAAATTTAAAATACATTTAGGAAGTCTATGATATATATAAACAAAATAACAATGTAAAATATATATATTTGAAGAAGTGTAAAAGTTATTGCTAAAATTGTAATGGCAAAGTGGTAAATGATGTAAGTAAATTTTCCAACTCGTAAATTTAATGGATTAAAATCCTACCTATGCGTCATTTTCTCCTTATAAGTGTATGCCATGGACCTATATATAATGTTCAGCTTGGTTTAGGGTTATTTTCTAATGGACTCTTATTTTAATATAAATCAAATAAGAAGGGGGGACTTGTCAACCCATGGAATGAGAAACTTACGAGATAATACCTTTGGGTTTTGCTATCGAGCAACCCATTACATTGTTGGAATTTCAAAGCCTTTATGGCGATTGGAAATATTATAGGCTAGTTCATTATAATGGAGCAATGTACCATTACGGCTAATGATAGGTGAATGCTTAGGATACTTGTTGACATCGATGTTTTGGAGGGTCTTCTTGATACTAATAGATGGATGTTTAATGTGATGGGTTTTTTTTCAACGTCTAGATTACTAGCATATCCTTTTCCATTGCTTTCGTCGTTGGAAGACAAGACATATGATTTATGATTGTATCATGGACTCTAGTTCGGATTCAGAAGACCCGTCGCTACATGAGGAATCGATGTTGGGGTTGGTGAATGCATAATTTCCCATCCCACTGGATGTGGAGGCGACACATCTCTTTAGGGGTAAGTTTCATACTTTTTTTCCCTTATTACTTCAATCACTTTCTGTTGACGAGGTCTTGGGCTCCATGTCTCTCTTTGACAAGTTGGGGAATGACTCTTCTCTTGATCATACTCCTGTTTGTGTCTTCCTTGGAACCCTGATCACTTCATCTCCATCTCTAGAACTTTCAAATGACTCTGCTTCACCTATTGATTGAACAGACGTTTTACCTGATCCTGGAATTCGTGACGAGGGTAAATATTTTGGTGGAGGGCATACTTAACTCAGTCCTCACTTGCAGAGGACTACTCATCTGATTGTGATTCCCACTTGATCTCGTGGAGGATAGAAGTTCCAAGATTCCACTTCATACTTATGTGGGGAGGTTGGATGTAAAAGAGTCTGCAGACTCAAGTATTCCCATTTCCTCTATTAGGTACCAAAATGTGACAAGTCGTAAGAAAACTAAACCTAAACCCTCCCTTGCAATTTCAGACCTGCAACAACGGGTTAATCCTAAAGTCTCATCTTTGACGTCAATTGTCGCAACCTTATCCTTTGGCTCTCCTTCTTCCACTTCATTTGGGGCTCTTAGAGTATGCATGCCCCCTCGGGAGGTTACTAAATGATTTTTATGTCCCTAAATGTCCATGGGATTGGCAATTTACCTAAAAGAACTACCCTCAAATGTGTGATGGATAATACCGGTCCGATTATTTTGCTATTACAAGAGACTTTGATGTTGAGGGTAAAGGCATGTGAACTGATTCTAAAGTTTTGTCTTGGATGGAAGTGTCTTGGCACTGATTCTTTGGGCCATTATGGTGGACTACTTGTGGCCTGGGATCCCTCCTCTCTTTTTTTATTCTTTACATCACCTGTGTAGGTATACTGATTAAGGGTAGGGTTTGTGGTCTTAAAAAACAGCTATCCCTTCTGAATATATATGGCCCCTAAAACTCTAGACAGTATTTATGGGATCATGCGACATCTATTAGGGTACTGAGGGATCCATCCCGTATCATGGCAGGTGATCTCAATCTAACCTTGTCAGTTGATGAAGTGTGGGGAACTATAAGGGTTATTGACCCGATGGCTCCTTATCTCTCTAGTCTATTTGAGCAGACCAAATCGTTTGATGTTATGCCAACATACTTGACACCTACGTAGTCAAATGGTAGGACATGGACTACTGGCATTGCGAAGAGGCTCAACCGCTTTTTATTGGGTGAACAACTAATTATGGATTTTGGTCACTTTAGATCCTAGGTTGTTTCGACAGAGATTTATGATCAAAAGACCATATTTATTTCATTGGTTTGTAATGTGAAACCCATACAACACCCCTTGAAATTCAATAGCACTTGGTTTGGTGATTCTTAGTTTTGCCACTTTGTGAACGTTGTTTGGTCCTCTTATGATGACATCCACATTTATTCCCCTATGCAGAGATTGATAAAGAAGCTAAATTTTGTTAAGGAATGACATTATTAAATGGGAGAAATGTAAGAAATGTAGCAATCAAGTTGAGTTGTGGGGGACAGAGAGGAAACTGGAAGACTTGGGGAACTTAATGGATGATCATTATTTCTCGCTATATAGGAAATCTGATTTGATCTCCTTAGAAAGAGAGAAGTCTACTATTTTGGCACAAATTGAAACTACATGGAGACTAAAAAGTCGGGCCTTATGGATCCAAGAGGGAGATTCAAATACAAAGTTTTTTTGTTTTATTTTGTTTTTTGTTTTTGTTTTGTTTTGTTTTTGTTTGGTTTTTACCTCTCAGCATAGAAATATTATTTCAATCTGGGTGACAAAACATGATGAACTCCAGGCAGAAGTGGTGGAATATTTCCAAAGTATTTACAAGCAAGAACTGGTCAGGAATTTGGGGGAACAACTTAGGGTCTTGAAATTATATCCTAGACTCTTCACAGTGGAGGAGGGTAAAGAAGTTGGTCGTATAATTGTATTGGAGGAAATCTTGGAGGTCTTTAAAAAGTTTGTCAAAGACTAGACTCCATCCCCGTATGGTTGAACAATGGATTTCTTTCTCCACTTCTTTGATATGGATGGTGTAGAACTATTGTAGGCAATTGAAGAAACTTAGATTAGAGAGCATATTACAGCCAATCTTAACACTACCTCCTTAATGTTGATTCCTAAAAAGGACAGACCTAATAGTTTTAATGACTATAGGCCTATCTCACTATGTAACCTACTTTACAAGATCAACACTAAAGTTATATCAAACCAGATCAATATGGTATTAGAGAAAGGTATATCATTCGAACAATTCAGTTTTCTAGCTTCTAGGCCGATTTTGAACGCATTTGGAATTGTGTAGTAGGCATTACATTCGGTGAATGTAAGGAAGCTTCAGTATCTCATCCTTAAAATGGATCTGATGAAAGTGTATGATAGGGTGTATTAGTCATTCATAAGTTTTATGCTCATCCAGATTGGACTATCAGTGGAGGTCACAAACCTGATTATGGCTGACATTTGTACTTCATCTTTTGTTGTGTTGATTAATGGCGATCATACTCCTTTTTTTAGAAGCAACATGGACTCTACCAAGGATGCCCTCTTTCTCCATTGATCTTCATCTTGGTCATCGAGGGACTCAACAAACTTATTAGTAAGGAAAAATAAGACAATCTTATAAAATGTATTAATATAGCTTGTACTTTGTCTCTCTCACACCTTCTTTTTGTTGATGGTGTTCTATTACTTGTGATGGGAGATGTTTCAGAATGGAAGTATACAAGGACACCATCAATTTGTTCTATAAAACCACTGGTATGTTAATAATTCTAGAGAAATCAATCTTCTTAAACAATTTACGCGAGTTGGAATGTCTGGATTAAATCAAGTCTTTGTTTCCTTACCGTATTGAGGGTTTGGATAGTGACTTTAAGTATTTGGGATAACCCTGAAACCGAATAATTATAGAATTGAAGATTGGAATTGGTTGCTGCAAAGACTTGATCGGAGAATAAAAAACTGGGCTTAGTGATGGCTTACTTTGGGAGGCATATTGTTTTTTAGTATCTTGGTACTCTAGAGTTTACTAGTTTATTAGTTTTCCTTAGTACAAATCCCTGCATCAGTGATGCATAGCATATGAAAGAAACTCTGTCATTTTATCTGGTCTGGTCGCAGCAGGGATTTGAAGATACCTCAAGCAACTTGGGAGCTTATTACTTTACCCAAAAAATAGGGAGGATGGGGTATTGAGAGATTGGAATGGTTCAACTCCTCCCTTAGAGACAAGAATATATGGAGGGCATTATTTTCATATGGGGTTATGGAGTAATACCTTGCAGGTGAAATATACTCGGGGAATCCTGATCCAGACGTGGATTAGGAAACTGAAATTACATCACCTCATGGGCTCTATTATTTGAAAAAGTTCATTTCAGTCTTTTCTAGTGGTGGGGAGTGAGCTCTATTGACTGCTAGGAAATGGTATACAAAATTTTATTGGCATTGATCCCATTTTTGGTCTGGAATGAGACTATAAAATTTTGAATGCACTCCTCACTCATTTACATGAGCAGGATTATCATTTATTGACCCAATTCTATTGGGTGGAACGAGTTTCCTCCAATTCGTCATATTGGATGCATGCGGGAGAGCTGCGACTCTTGGATGAAATTGTCCCTTAATGGAAGGACTATGTTCGACGATTATGTAGGGCAATTATTACACTTTCTAAGGAATCAGATTGCCTGGCTTGGGAGGGGCTAAATTTCGACGAGATTATCACTACAAGTAAAGATTATGAGGTTATCCTTGGACATGAGGAATGATCCTCCTCTGTATAGTGGTCGATACGATTACGACAAATGGAAATACCACTCAAAAAAAAATGTTTCATATGGTTGTGCTACATGGAAGACATTCTGTGTTGGACGAACCTCATGAGACGTGGTTGGATCAGTCCTGTTTGGTGCATGCTTTGTCATAGGGAGGATGAATCTATACACACTTATTTGGTCAGTTTATTTATTTCAAATATATTTGGATTTGCTTGAAGGTGAACTTGAAGCATTCAGATGACTGGGAAGGTGCATCATTTAAGGATTGTTTCCTTAACTGGTTGCAACATAAGACTAAATGCAAATATCTACCTTGGTTCATTATATGGGAGATCTAGAGAGCCATAAACCATTGCATTTTTTAAAACACAAGACTACATCTTGATTTTGTGGTCTCTAAAATTATGAGTTACATCAATTATAACTTCTTTGACACCATTTCTAACAAATAACAAGCCATTATTCAACCTGAGTGTTCGGAGGGAATGCCTTGTGGTTATTTCGATGGAGCCTCACAGAATGGGTTGTGTGGTGCTGGTATGTTATTGATTATGAAGGAAGACTATCACAATAAACTTAAATTAGAAATGGGCTCGGTCAATAATGCCAAGGCTGAGCTATTAGCGTTATGAGTCCTACTTTGGTTTGCTAAAAGTCGTAGGATCATTTCGGGTTAAGATATTTGGTGACTCCATGGTTACTATCGATTAGGCATGTGGTAAATCATAACTAAATTCTCTTCGTTTGGAACATTGGCTCAAGTGGACCAGTATGCTTATAGTTGACTTCTCTAAAATTACATTTCAACATATTTATAGGGAAGTTAATATACTGGTTGATTCACCCTCCAAACATGTCGTCAAACCTATGGATGGTTATATATCTTTCAAAGAATACTCATTTGGTCAGTTAGTGGATTCATGACCACTACCTTTCTACTAGTTTTTATACTACTTGTGTGTAGTTATAGCAACACAACTTTTTTATGTATTTTTTTGTACCCCACGACTAGAAACATATGGATAGTGATGAATTTCATATTTGTAGGAGTTTGGATGATAGTTTCTTTTGTAACTATTTTATAACTGCATAACATATTTAAGATGTATAGAGAGGTGGCTATATGGTTTGGGTTACCATTAGTTCTTGTATTGCACTAATTGATGGACATGACATCTTTTGTGAAGATATCTATAACTTTGATTTTCATGGAAATAACAAGTTACTACTTTTTCTCAGTGAAGAAAAAAAAAGTAAATAGATTCTTTCAGTACAAAATATAGGAAATAGATTTCAAGTAATTTTATATGAATTTATTTACTAGTAGCCTCTTATATGTGTGTGTGTGGAACATGTCTTAGGCAAATCGCCGGCCCTGATTATGGTGTCTAACCCGGTGGAGACATCAAGTGAGGCTCTTGCATAGCCACCCGGGGAATTGACCCTAATACCTTATGTTTACGAATACAACTCTCAACCATTCGAGCTAACCCACTATATATATTAAATTGCTTTAGTTATTATTTATCAACAATGAATTAGAATAACCTCATTAATTCAGTTATATGATGCTACCTTATTTTAGTTGATATAATAAAACAAAATAGTTTTTTTTTTTTATTATCTCAAAATACTTTTAAAATATTTTAGTTGGATATCCATTTCATATATATTATTAATTAACTAGATATAATTATTTAATTTTAGTTTTGATTATAAATATAATAATCTAATTTAAATTTATTCAATTTTTTTGGAATTTTTTTATATTTAATTAGATATAGTGTACAATTTTAATAAGTAGTTTTTTAGTGTACCATAAAATTATGATGCTATGATGCTAGTTTTTTTTGCTATAAAATTATGATGCTAGTTTTTTGCTATAAGAAAACTTTTATTAAGCACCAACCGAAATTTACATTTTTAATGCCCATTGGCAATATTCAAAAAGTCTTTTAAAAAAAATCTCAAAAATACTAATTGATCATAAGTTCATTCCACACAAGAAAAAATCCTCCCTTTAAAAGTGGAGTTCCAAAGATTTCAAATATCATATCTCTTGGCAAAAAGACTACAACGAGAGGGAGAAAAATCTACTCCAAGTGCAAGATAAGGTCAGGAAATCATCATTTTTTTTTAACATAAATGGTTGAGGAACTTTTTATAAAAAAATACGAGTAACTAAATATTACAAAAAATTGGACACCGACTGCTCCCAGAGGAAGACCAAGTTTGTGGCTTCTTGTGCTTCCTTTTTTATTCTATTTTTTTCATCACCTTTTCCTATTCTAGGAGTGTTGAAACTCCTTATAAACTGCCCAAGTAGGAGGATACAAAAGCAGAACATTCAAATGACTATAATGAATGGTTCACTATAAAGGGATCCAGTTTATCACATAGTCCTATTAATCACATAACATGTTTCCACACTCTAGATCCACTCCCTTATTGGCCATACTATATGCTTGTTTGTTATATTCTCTCAATATGTGAAGAAAGTTGATGGCTTTATAATCATTTACCATGCATTTTAAAAGATGATGAGTCTTGGTTATTGGGCTCTTTCGATTCCTTACTAGTTTCCTTGCTTCTCCAATAACCATGCACGAGTCTCCGAAAACCACCAGTTCCTCAATGCCTTCTTTCCTTTCCAACTCCAGTCCTTTTATTAAAGCCAACTATTCGGCCCCATTGTTAGTCTTCTTGCTGATTCCCCAAACGTACTCTTTCAAATTGATTCCTTTGAGATTGAAATAGAATCCCCCCACTCCTGCCATCCCCAAATTTCCTTTTGAGGCACCATCAAAGAATAAAGAGCTGCAACCCAAATTCTTCCACCAGCATTTGAATTCATTCTTATTTTCCAAGATTACATAATTGAATTTTTTTTGGGTTGAATCCATGGCAGATGTGTCAGGAGAACTAACATTTCTGAGGCCCAATCTCTTTCTTCTACAGTCAATGATTCCTTGTTGATGATGTTCAATTCTCTTCATGCATAAGACTTCCACCCATAGCGCTTTTGCAACTGCCGCAACTTTACTTGATTTTTTTTTGCCCCCTCAAATATCCCCTTGTTTCTCGATGTCCAGATCTTCCAACATATATATCTTGGAAGAGCTTCCCATGCCCTCTTAAAGTCCGGTTTGTTGAGGAGTGATCCTTGGTAGTAATACTTCTAGCTATCGAAAAGATAATCCCAATTTTTTGGCGATGTCAATTCGAATTGTAGATCCTTGTAGGCTTGGTGCCACACCTCCCTAGAGAATTTGCACTCTAAAAAAATGTGTTCTAGAGATTCCTCATACTCCTTGCAAATAATACATCTCAGCGGGCCTTCCATTCCTCTTTTTCTTAGATTGTTTGTTGTTAGAGTTTTGTGATGGGCGAGTATCCAAAAGAACAAAGTTGATTTTGGGCAGACCGTCCTTATTCCAAATCTTCTTCCATTTTCTGTCAAATGTGTTGCTGTTGTAGACCACATCTACTGCGTTGTATCCTTCCTTCACCGAATAACGCCATGTTTTTCCCCAACATCTTTCATCCTTCAGTGCACAATGGACTGGTGTTGGAATCACTGTGATGGGAGCAACGTAATCAGTGTTGAGATGGCCGACCTCGAGATCAAGCCACCCTGTCCACCTTCCATTACTCGCCCAATTTCTGCCTTAATTCTGGAAACACCTGTGTTAATACAATGGGTGAGACGGATGCGATGTGAACTATCCAAATTTTGATCGCCTTGCTGTTACCAAGAGTCCATTTCAACTTCTTTGTTATGATGTATGCAATGTTTTTACATAGCTCCCAAATCGGTGAGCCTTTCATGTCCATGCAAATGTTGTCCAGGCATCTCTTTCTGGTGCATGTCAGATATTTTTTTTGTAATATTTATTTCCACCACGCTCCTTTTCTAGTTATGATTCTTCAGAGAATTTTAGCTCCGAGAGCTAAGTTCATGATCCAAATTTTAGGGGGCATATGGTCTAAATTCGGATGTATGAGTCATAAAAGCATTAAATTGAGAGACCACCCTCTCTCACTCATCATAAAAAATTAAATGAAGAGGCCACCCTCTCTCATCCATGGTAATTGACAACCCATGGTTTTGTTCCATGGTATGGATTCAACACACATTATGCCTCTCTCATCCATGGTATTTCACAACCCATGGTTTTGACCCATGGTATTGCCCCAAGGCACATTGTTATAATGTTATAAAAAGGCTCCATGTCTTCTCAATAAAGCATTCAATGATTTTTGGCATCCTACACTTCTCTTATTCTATTGATTTATTGGGTTATTGGTTATGAGTGTTTTTCTTAGTATGGTTTGAGAGGTGAGGCTCAAAGAACCCTCTTTGAGCCTCATCCCTCCATGTGGCATATTTACTCTATCTTTCTCTATGTTACACTGCATTAAAGTGTTAACAATTTTGCAGCTTTATTCTCCGCCTAATTTGGCATTCAATCCTCCCAGGTCTTGGCCCCCAAAATCTGGATCAGTGGTATCATAGTAGGTATGCTCTCCATGGCAATGAGGGTTTGAGCATAGTTCGGGTTCAAATATCTATAGAGATTTTCAGCCTCCTTTTGGCACTATTGGAGTCCATTGCTGGGTTATACACTGTAAGCATCACAGTTGGTCCACATGAAATATAGGATATCTAAGTTGCAATAGGAAGTTCCATGATCACTACAACATCCGATTTTGCTATACAAACCCTTGACATCCTTTGTGGCTCTCTACAGTCTCATATCAATCATTATTTCATCCTCATATGGCCATGGAATGGAATAAAATCCTTTTTGCATGCTTATTGGAGCTTGGGAGACCTCATTCTAGCCCCATCTCTTCTCAGCCATAGTTGTACAACCATCGTATAAACACCATGATAGATGAACTGAAGGTCAACACGTCTCTACAAACTTCAAACTAATACTGCAACTTGCACAGAGAGTTTCAAAGGCTCTTCCATATCTCATTGGAAATATATTTCCGTCATCTAAAATGTGTATTTTTTCTTTTTCATTTACCTTCCTGGTTTGAAGCAACCTATGTTTGTATGCAGTGCGACCTCGCGTACATCAACTTGAAACATGTACAACAGACTCCATAGAACATATCAGAATCTCTATTATAGCTCATTGGAAATATATTTCTGTTAGCTAAAATGGGTATTTTGCGGTTTTTCGTTTGGATCTCTTTTTTGGGAGATATCATCGATTGAAGCAACATATGTCTAAAAAACTAGTGTGTGCACGTCTCTTGAGATTCAACAACCATTTTCTCACTCCTTGGGCCACCACAAAGAAATTATGTTATATGGATGGAAAGGTATCTTCAAGATCTCAAATGGGTCTTCAACAAAATTCAATTTCATCACCTGCATTAGAAACTATGAATAGATTTGCAGCGAGACATCAACTTCACCAAAGACCATTTTTGGACTTTTATGAAATCCTATTGTAATCATGGTTATGGGTTAACCACACAAAACCCATGGTTATGGGTCTACCACATAAAACCCACAGTTATGTATTGTAATTAGGGTTATGGGTTAACCACATAAAACCCTTCTCTTCATGGCAATTGAGACATTGTAATCACGGGTCTCTTTTTAGCATTAAATGATGGGGAACATCAGTTTCTAAGGTGGGGAGAATGATCCAAATTTCAGGGGGCATATGGTCTAAATTCGGATGTATGAGTCATAAAAGCATTAAATGGAGAGACCACCCTCTCTCAATCATCATAAAAAATTTAAATGAAGAGGCCACCCTCTCTCATCCGTGGTAATTGACAACCCATGGTTTTGTTCCATGGTATGGCTTCAAAGCACATTGTACCTCTCTCATCCATGGTATTTCACAACCCATGGTATTGCTAAAAGGCACATTGTAATAACGTTATAAAAAGGCTCCATGCCTTCTCAATAAAGCATTCAAGGATTTTTGGCATCTTACACTTCTCTTATTATATTGGTTTATTGGGTTATTGGTTATGAGTGTTTTTCCTAGTATGGTTTGAGAGGTGAGGCTCAAAGAACCCTCTTTGAGCCTCACCCCTCCATGTGGCATATTTACTCCATGTTACTTTGCATCCAATGTTAACAATTTTGCAGCTTTAATCTCCCCCTATTTTGGCATTCAAGCCTCCCGGGTCTCATCCCCCAAGATCTGGAACAGTTTATTTTGCTTGGATCTCATATTCCAGCTCCTCCATGGAATTTTGGTTTGCAGACAGTCTCCCAATTCACCAAATGAAAATTTTTAATGTTGTCCGATTTGCCTCCTTGCCACATAAATCTTTTGATTTCTCTTGCAAAGTCTTTCATAATTTTTTTTGGAGCAAGAGAGATCGAGCAAGAGTAAATGGGATAGGCAGAAAGGATGGAATTGATAAGGGTGAGCTTTCCAGTCGGATTAAGCCACCTTGTCCCCCATGATTTGATTTTGTTCTTGGTCTGATCTATCATCCCTTGCCAGTCAGCAACCATTTTTTTCCCTTTGAAGATTGGGATCCCAAGCTAATTGAAGGAGTTCCAAGTTGCATTTTCTTCGAAACCAAGGGTCCTTGCTATCTTTGCCAACGTTCTCGAGGGGCAATTCTAGCCATAAACTTTGGACTTGGTTGAATTTATTTTGCAATCAGTTGCTTTGAGGAAAGTGGACAGGACTGAATTGAATCTCCGTGCAATTGTGATAGATGCTCCTCCAAGGAGAATGGTGTCATGGACAAACTACGCATGGTTGGAAACTTTCACTCCTCTGGTTATCTTCAAGCCTCTCAGATCTCCAAACTCCTACAAAAGTTGTAGCTTTCTGCTCATAGATTCAGCCACCAAGAGGTAAAGAAATGGGGACATCGGACAACCTTGCCAGAGCCCCCTTATTGCCTGAAAGAATTTGGAGGGTCTACCATTTATTAATGGTGTGATCCATGGCCTACTTATACAAGCTTTTACCCATCTTACAAATATTTTGGAAAATCCAAACTTAGACATGACTTCAAAAAGAAAAAAATGATTTACCCTATCAAATGAATTTGCCATGTCCAGTTTAACGGCCATACCTTATTGCTTCCTTTCCATTCTGGAGTGTATTGATTCCTTAACAATGATGATGTTTTCCAGAATTTGGTGCCCTGCTACGACACCTCCTTACAAATATGAGATGAGGCGACCCATGATACTTTTCATTCTCGAGGCCAAAATTTTTGACAAGATTTTATCAGAAGTGTTGCATAGTGAGATTAGTCTGAATCTATCAAGTGTTGAAGGATTCTTTTCTTTTGGTATCAAAGCCAGGAAAGATGAGTTAGTTGCCCCACCAATCTTGTCTTTTGTCCTTGTCCAGTTTAGCATTGTTTTCGTATCTTCTTTTATTATATCCCAGGTTTCTCTGTAAAAATTAATTGTGAAACCATATGGCCTCGGTGCTTTATCAGCATGGAGTGACCAGATTGCATTTCTTATCTCGTATTCCATGATAGGTTTTGCCAACTCCCTATTTTTTGCATCTTTTATGAGTGATGGTATACCATGGAGTAAATCCATTTATGCTTCCGGATCTGTCTCACCCGTATCTGCATATAGCTCTTGAAAATGACTGTAGGCGTGATCCTTAAGATCTTCTTGCCCTGTTATTCTATTTCTCTATTTATCCTTCAGCTCCTTGATGGCATTGTAACTTTGTTGCACCTTGGTTTGCTTGTGAAAGTACTCAGTGTTGCTGTCTCCACGCTTCAACCACGTCTGCCTAGATTTAATTCTCCATCCCTCTTCTATCTGCCTTGCAGCCTTTAGAATTCTAATATTTAGCTCTATCTCCTACTTCAGATGCTTTGTAGACACCTCTTCTACTTCCATTTTGTATTGCAAAGCTGCTAATTCCCTTTGTAATTTGATTTTTTTCTTGTTTGGTTCCTCAAAGTCTTCCTTCACCCATTTCTTTAAGGCAACTTTCACTATTCTAAGCTTTGAATCCCAAATGTAACTAGGGGATCCGAGGTGTTGGAGGTTCCACTCCCTTTGGATTAACTCCATAATTTTGACATCATGCAACCATATTGGGTTGAATCTTAAGGGGATGGGCCCGAGATTGACTGGCGGGGATAAAATAAGAGCTAATAGTTTGTGGTCTGACACTGTTGAAGGGAGAGCAAGAGAGGTAGGGAGGAGATCTTTTTGTAAGAAGTGGAGCTTACCATAAATCTATCCATCCTAGCCGCTACATGCCCAATTCCAATTCTTCTATTGCTCCATGTGTACTTCTCGTTCTTCAGTGGGATGTCCAGCAGATCCAGATCTACCATCAGCTCTTCCGTCTTCTCACCGAAGGGGTCCCTGACCTTTGTTCCTCCTCACTTCTTACACTGCGACCTAGTGGTATTGAAGTCCCTGACAATGATTAGATCTTTCCCACACATCTCCTCCTTGAGATTGTTGAGATCTTCCCAGAATGTTGTCTTGTCCCTGCAGTGTGTTGGCCCGTATATGTTACAGATGTATATCGGGGTTAAGGCCTCCTTTTCCTGAATTTCTGTCAAAATCCAATGATGGCTTTCCCTGATTGAATTGATCAAGAATTTACTTGAGAAAATGGTGGCTATTCCCCCAGATGCTCCTTTAGAACTTATGGCTTTTCCTTTGTTGTTTTTCCAGAAGCAACATGAAAGTGCCATAGCCTCCACACCTGGTATTTTCATCTCTTGGAGTAGCAGTATGTTTGGATTCTCATATTTGATTATCTCCTTTATTGCTTCTACTTTGTTTGAGCCTCCCAAACCCCTTCAGTTCTAAGAGACGGTTTTCAACATTTCTTAACTGCTTGAGATCCTGCTCGAGATCTGTCGTCTGTCCTTGCCCCTCCTTGATTTTTAGTGTTTTGAAGAAGCTTCATTTCCTTAAGACTTATTTTCCTCACTAGCTCCATCTCTCTTTCCGCTTCTTGCTCTCTTATATATCTTTGCAACTTCCTTCCTCTTGTGGTTGGCTAAGAAGCTACTTCGTGTGTTTACTGTGATCCTTGTGAAGGTGACTGCTCTGGGGAGAATCCTTCCGGAGTGACTCTGCTATTTTTTACCATCTATACCCAGGTTCCCCTGGTGTTGTAGACCCTTGCGGAGCCCTTTCACTCCTTTTGTTTCTAGGAGAGGAGGGATACTCATGGTTGCTTAGGCTTCTTCTTCTACTTCAACTGCTATTATTTCTAGAGGGGGGATTTCACCTTCTTCCATAAGCAATGCCTCGAATTGGTTATTGGTTGGGATTTTTCTCCTTGTTTGGGATTTTCCTTACTTATCTATTGTTGCACCTCACTTATAGTTGGAGGAGTTTTTCTTCCGCTTTTTTATTGTTGCCAGCCTTCCTCTTGGTTTTTTCCCAAGATTTCTTGAACCACCTTAGGACAGTTTTTAACAAAGTGTCCATACTCATGGCACTTCTTGCACTTAAACGGTAGTTTCTTGTAATCAACATTTTGCATGTGTTCCCATCTTTCCATGAGCAAGTTTACTGCCTCTGGCAGGCCTTTCTCTAGATCTACTTCAACACAGATCCTTGCACAAGAAAAAAAAGATCCCATTTGGTTCCACTTTGTCAATGTAATTGCCGAGAGAGTTTCCTATTGCTTGTAGCGTTTCATCATTCCAACAGTGTAGGGGCAGATGTGGGAGATGGACCTAGACCGAGACCGCAGATGGCACGTCCTTTTCTGAATCGAATGATAGGCTCCATCAGTTTAGATATAAACCACGAGGACCCATGAAATAAGGATCCCTCCTAAATATAAGATCTCTGTCAGCTTTACTTTCAAATAAGAAGGAGAAGAAGCCCTTTCTGCATAAGCAGTGTTGCAGCCCCCTAGATATCAAAGGAATCCAGATCTTATTTATCCATACCTCCATAGTCTTTCGAGAAGGCCAAATTCCCGTGAGTTGACCTATCAGACCTTTCTCACTCAATGCTAGGGCTTTTAGTCTTGAATCTGTTGACGCGATCTCGATCCTAGGAGCGGTTGCTTGCTTCACGAAGCTCACATTGTTGGATTCAGGGGCGAGCATAGGTGGGGGAGAGGTGGTAGCCACCAAATTCTTGAATGCTTCTTCTAATAGTCTTCGATGTTCCTTCGGGCCTAGATCCGAGGGTGGATCCATCGATTCCCTAACAGATACCATAACCAACTCAACATGCTACGAATCTGAAGAAGCTGCGTAGGGCAACAGAGGCTGCACCACACATTGACAGATTGCGTCTAAGCCAACGGTGGGGCCTACATGCACAAACTGCGTGCTGGATGGAAAGGCTATGATTGGCCTTCAATCTCCTCAACTTTGGTCGTAGGGCGGGAAATCATCATTTCAAACAAAGAAAAAGAGGATTCTCTGCACTTCTACCAACCATTTAAAAAAAACCTGAAAATAGTTGCTGCCACAGTTTTGTATAAATCATTAAATTTAATTTCGACCATAACTACTGGAAAAAGGAACCAATCATAAGAAAGAGAATTTATTTGTCTACTTTAGAGTTTTGTTTACGTCTATCAAAGTTGAAGAAACAAAAGTAAGGACCTACTTGGTTTACTTTAGAGTTTTATTTATGTGCTGAAAAAACTTGGAGAGGAGCATTCCTAAATTACTATAATTTTGATGAGATAGGAGGTTGGGCAAGTTCCTATTGTAACAATTTTTTTGAAACCAAGATCTTATGTGGGTGTACGCAGAACAATATAAGAGGAAGTGCTTTTCACCCTCAACACTCATAGTCTCAGAAAAATGACAGATCATTTTATCCCTTGGAGTTTTAGGAAATGTCCAACGATCTCTTTCACTGTGTAGCTCATGAGAGTTTGTTCTTATTTTACCTATGTAGATCTTCTTCTTTATGCTAGTTAAAACAAAGGGATAATTTTTACCTTCAAGATTAGGGTTGGGGACCTCGTTGTAATATCTTAATTTTCTTTTATTCTCTAATTTTTCATCATCTTCTCTTTAAACTTTGAAGTAATAATATTCGTATAATCATCTATATTTGCAAAGTGGCATTTTCGTCAATCCTCCACATTTTTAACCAAGACTTGGGATCTTTATGCCAACCTCACTTACGCCTTGGGTGTTTTTTACTAGAATTTAAAGCAAATTTTGGAAGACTTTGGTCTCCCAAGTTATTTATTTTTTTCTTGTACATTAGGTACCTAGCCATAGTTATGCTCTCACTAGGGAAAATACCAACTTTAATAAGGAGATAGGATATGGTGTATTGCTTTTAATTTTAAGATTGTAAGTTATAAAACGCTTATGGATTTGCTCAATCATTCTCCATGATTCTCTAAAGAGGTTGTAGCCCCAAACTTCACACCCATACAAGAGAACGGGGGTGACGAGAGTTTCAAAGAGGAATTTATTTTTATCCCATATCATAAGGTTTGTTGACTTACAATTGTTTTCAAGACCAAAATAAGTTTTCCACTCTACATTGATCATTTTCTCGATGTTGTAGTTCCAGTTAAGCTTGTAATGGATATCAATCCCAAAATATTTGAAGGAATTCACTTCCTCCAAGTTGATATTATCATACAAAAGATGAGTGTAAGTGACCTTATTAGATTTTATTAACATAACTTTGGTTTTGTCAATATCGACGGCCATGCTCATACCACAACAGAAATCCTTGAGAATTCTTAATTGCTTATGAGGATCAGAGGGACATCTTGCTAGAAGAACAATATCATCAGCATAAAGAAGAATGATGATGACAATTCATGCTAACGTCTTGCTAGTGCACCCTGCCTCTATTAAACAACCTTCTAACTTATCAATTTATATACCAAAAAGGGAGAGGGGGCAACCTTGCTTAACTATTATATTAAAAGTAATATATTTCGACCAACCCTCAATGTTCTTAAACTTGAAAATGACATTTTTGTACAACCTTATTGCAGTGACTCTCAATTCAAAGAACATTTTATATTTTATTTATATTTATATTAAAAATGTGTTTTTGATCTGTTTTATGCTATTAAATTGATATTTACAAATAATTACAAACACTTTCTTTAAAATATTCATGCTACACTATATAATTTTTGTAAATTAAAATTGACACAACAAATTTGAATGAATGCACTACCTACTACCAAGTATTCAAAGACACATAAATAAAAACAATCAAATTGAACATGGTTTTAATTTGTTATCTAAACTTCTTTTTCTTGAAATCTAAACATTATCCTTGTAAATATATCTATGATCCTCACCAATTCTCCTTATTAAATATTTAATAATAAATATTATATTAATAAACTAGCATACCCCAAAAGCAGGGGAAATGAAACACCGAAGATAAATTTTAAGATATGTTTCAAAAAATGAGAGAAAGTTGTGTATAGACAATATAAGTTTATGTAATGAAAGCAAGGCTGGGAAAATAAGTGAAAATAAGTTACATCAAACTTCTAAATTGCCACATAAGTGAAAATAAGTTTCCTACAAAAGGATTTTGTACATAAAGCCAATGTTTTCGCTTTTATCCTTTGAATGCCAATGGAATCTTACAAATCAAAAAAATCCAAGAGGCGTAGTTATAGGAGTTTTCGAAGTTTTAGGTAGCTTTAGAGAACCTCCAAACCCCTAGACGTGGAGGAACTGTACCTTTGAAATTGAGACTTGCCTGAGACCTGGCTTGGACGTGGAGAGACTATACCTTTGAAATTGAAACTTGAACTATGCGAGACATCAAAATTTCTGCACATAATAATTTGCACAAGCGACACCATTTTTCCCGTCGACCATTCGCTTGGGTCCTCTTATAATCTCATGTATTGAATATCATTGAATGGCCAAATAAGGTTGACAGGTGAAGAAAATACTTTGTTTCAAGTTTTCAATATCCCAAGTTAATCTTCTTATTGTCGATAGTATATAGTGAGGATGTCCATTATTGCTTGTTGTTTAATTTTCATGACCTAATGGATGCTGAAGCCAACCCCCTTCTGCTCACATATTGTAGCTCATGGGGCACAAGTTTTGATAGACATAACAATTCCAATAAATTTCTTTTACTTTTTCTCTTCACACATAATTACATGACCAAAACATATATGTAGATCCCAATAACACTTGAGTGCGCCCATAAAGAGTGGTTTTCTCTTTCTACTTGAAAAGAAGAAGGTTCATTGTTAGCCCTAGTATCCCCATCATAACATGTTCAGTTCAGTCTTTTTCACTTATAAAAATACATTTATAAAATAAAGAAGATCCAAATACCACCAATTATACTTTAACCTTTTAACTCTCATTTACTATTATACTTGAACAAATTAAATTATAAATCCCTTGTCTTTTTCATTTATTATTATACTTTAAAAAATTAAAGTATAAATCCTTTGTCTTTTTCTTGAAACAAAATTTCTATTAAGTTCTGAAAAAATTAAAATATAAATTCTATGTCTTCTTCTTAGTATAAATCACTTGTCTTTTTCTTGAAATAAAATTTCAATTAAGTTTTGAAAAAATTAGAATATAAATTCTATGTCTTCTTCTTGAAACAAAATTTCATTTAAGTAAGAACCAACAAATTTAATAAAATAATAAAAACAATCTATGTTTGCTCAACTAATTTTGAACAAGGGCAAACTTAGTCATAAAACTCCAGGCATGATGAATCCTACATCCAATCCATGAAATTTGTTAAATGCTTCTAAGAGGCCACACCACCCGTAACTCCTAAGCAGGATTGGGATGCTTTAACTGCCATTTTGATGGCTAAACTTCCTATAATTAAAGGCTGACCCACATTTCGAGTGGCGCGCACTCAGAAACATGTCTTTTTGTTTTATGGTTTTGTGTGGTGTTTAAGTTCGAATTCAAAACTTTTCTTTGAATACTCTTTGAATCACAAAGGAGATTCTATTTAACCATAGAGAGGTGTAAGTGTATCCAACTATCCAAATAACCTTATATCCCCACTACAAAATAATATATCTTTCTAGTTATCAAGCTATCAAAGAATATAGATAGATTTGTTCTTCAATCACTAAGTTTCGTGAAGTAGTCTTAAACCAAACAGTTCCACTCTCCACTCGGTGGGAGTAGTTTCTTTCTTTAATTCAAGCAGTTCCCTAAGGCTCTACCCAATTTATTTATACTTTTTTCCATTCCAAATTATGAATTATACGAGGCATCATAAACAACAAACAACAACTACCTCAACATACCAGCATTAAAGAAAGACATGACATAAGAGTTATTTAAAGTTGAGATGGATGATATTCATTAAATAATATAGGTGGCAACATGCAGGAGGAAAATTGGATTCAATTTTCCAACGTTTAATCTTCCAGCTATTGTTTTTCCTAAATAGAATGCTAGTTGCATCCTTTTCAACGTTTAATCTTCCAGTTGTTTCTTTTCTGTGCTTACCTTATATTTTGACAGCTAAAGAAAATAACTTCTCACAAATCAATGTTGTCATTACAAGGTTCGAGTTGCTTTATAATATAGAGTTTTTTATAATAAAAAACCTGAAACAAGAAATCCATAACATTTGGCAGTCCTCGGGCTAGGCGTCTATGATTCAATATCAGTTTTATTTTGAAGTTTAGAATCTGTTGGTTTTATGTTAACTGTAGCAACTTAAATAATAAACAACAAACAATAATAATAATAATAATAATAATAAACATATATTTATAAAATAAATAATAATAATCAATAATGTCTTTATGAAAAGACATGACTATTAATGAAAGGGTATTTCACCACAATATAAATAACAGACCCTCATATGTAATTCATCATCATTCATCTTTAATATTTATTTAATATTTCCAATATGGAATTATTTTCCATTGGTTGATTATTGTACTAAGTAATCATTGTGGGTTAAAATGTGAATCATGTGGGTTTAGAAGTCTTTTTTTGCTTCAAGTGGTATAGCGAGGTTACTATTCAAGCTTCTAGGGTTTCCCTAGAAAATAGGACCTTGTCCTTAAAATAAAAAATAAAAAATAAAAAGTGAAAAAAAAAAGTAAAACAAAAAAAAATGGTAAAAGTGAAACCACACATGGTTTCTGAATAAGTGGGGTTGGGTTTGAAAATAAAGTACAAAATAATTACTTATAAAGAGAAAGTGAGATTTGAACCTAGGTGGGGAAAGTAACACTTACTCCCCCCAACCACCCAATCTACTCACATTTTACAAAACTTAAGGGAAAATAAACATTTTATTATATAATAATATTAATTATTATCCCTTAAATCTCACCATTCTTAAATTGTATTATTAAATAGTCGAAGAAAGATTTTTCCAAAAAGAGACATATTGAGAATTATTAAAGCTTTTGTATCTATCCTTCTAGAAGAAACGAAGACAAAAGTGAAGTAGAAACATAGTCACAAACAATGGCTACTACATATTCGGAAATGAAGGCACAGCTACAAACAACAGTGGACGAGTTAGAACAATACAAGGAGATCAATAAAAGTCTACAAGCTAAGGTTGAGACAAAAAAGTGGTTGAAACAGTGGAAAGATGATGAGAATATCCGCTTATGGAATCAAAATTGACAGCTAGAACGAACCATAAGAGATAACAAAAAAAAGTTGTCTGATCAGGATAACGAAATATCATGTTTAAAAATTCATAATCAAAACCTAGAAGACCAGATCAAAAAGTTAAAAAATGACAAAAAATCACCATACGGATGCAATAATGAATTAGAAGAAGAAATAAAGCATCTAAACAAAGTCATCATGGAAAAAGATGTTGAATTGGCGCAAGTCCAGATGAGGTTAGAAAATCAAGGAGCAGAGTTATGTCTTCATAAACAACAAAAGGAAAAACTCCAGCAGCAGTATGATGACAATAAGAAGACACATAAGTTAGAATTGACAAAAGTCAACAAGATTTTATCAAGCCATTCCGAAGAAATTTTCAGATTAGGTAATCATAACAACACACTAGTCACAAAAATTAAAAAGTTGAAAAGTAGTCGGAAGACAGAACAATCTACGGAAGACATTGAAGGAAAACTTCTAGACAAACAGGAAGAAAATCGTTGTATCAGAAGGCATAATGAAGATCTTAAGGAACAACTTAAGAAGTCTGAAGATGACAGAAAATCACATGTAGAAGTGATTAAGAAGTTTCAAAATGATAACATGCAGTTAGAAAACAAGTCAGAAAAGATACAGAACGAAGCTTTAAAACCTCAAGAGACGAAAACACAACTTTCTACTCAGATCAATGCTAAAGAAATGGCACTCGTAAAAGACAATGACATTGTGAAAATTCCATATCGACACCCCAACCATAAAAACAGATATTCTAAAAAGTGGGAAATGTCGAAAGATAGCGATATCAATGTGATCAAATCTCCTAACGATAAATCAGTACGGAATGCCAATAGTCCACAACAAATCAATTTGGGATGGATTGATTCATCCACATATCAAACGTTGTGCTCAACTCTTAGTAGTTCATATCGACATGTTTCATCAGCTGTGACAGCACACAAGATGATGCAGAAACATTATAAGGCTTTGAGGACAAAGCCTTTCTAAGGGAGTGGCAATGTAACAACTTAAATAATAAACAACAAACAACAACAACAACAACAACAATAATAATAATAATAATAAGCATATATTTATAAAATAAATAATAATAATCAATAATGTCTTTACGAAAAGACATGACTATTAATGAAAGGGTATTTCACCACAATATAAATAACAGACCCTCATATGTAATTCATCATCTTATCTATTATCAATATTTATTACTACTTACCAACATGTGGGATTCAGATTACCTGTGGGCATTTTAGAGAATTTACGAACGTTAAAGAAGCATTTACTGCTTCAAGTAAAGAAGCTTATTTGCTTCATTAACCAACTCAAAAACTCATGAAAATTGTACCCATGGAGTCTATTTTCCTAATGGGTAGGCTATTCCATCCTTTTGCAGAGCTTAGCACACCATGAATACGCTTTATCTGAGGTGATTTGCAGATTTCTCATCAATTTTGTTTCTTTGTAGTTACATCAATTCACGTATGCTATTCCATCATTTTTCAAAACTTAGCACACTGTGAATACGCTTTCTCTGAGGTGATTTGCAGTTTTCTCATCAATTTTGTGTAGTTACATCAATTCACTATGAATTTGTAGTGGCGTTATTTATGATTTTGTAGCAGGTATGTTATCCTTCATTCTCCACGAACATAGTAACTAATTACATATGTATTTTCAAAAAAAATTTAGGTTTGAAGTAGATATGTTAAAGAAATTCGCCATGAGTTTGTCCCAGGAGCAATCCCGTCCAAGGGAAATTTAACCAGGTAGATATGAGTTTGGATGGGAGCCTGACTAGATGCAGCCATAAGTAAAGGACCCACCAAGCACAACTACACCACCACCACCGAGTCTCTAAGATCCGTTTAAGCAGTTTTAGCAGCTTGTCGGGTCTATAGCTTCTGTTTCAACAGCTTATGGGTCTCTGGGATCTGCTTACTTAGTTTCTGAATATTAAGTCTCCGATCTTGAGGTTTGTGTTTTAGTTTCAGCCAATTCTGAGTTTCCGGGTTATGCTTTAGTAGCTTTCGAGCATGTTGTGGCGTTTTTCGTGTTTTTGTTTTTGTTTTTTTATAGGGTTGGATACATCTTCTTTTCCAATGGACAATTCAACAACGGAGGATTTTCTAACATAAGATTTAGTCAACTAATGAATATCCAACTGATTCGCCAACATATAATGTTTCCCACGAAACAAAAGATCCAGTTTATAACGAATTTGAGGCGAAATGAGAATGTTTTTCATTTCAGCAGAAGGTGTTTAGTCTCTTTGCTTTTTTGCTTGACTCCCAAACTACTTGACTGCCGTTTGCGTTGAGAGCAAGGACTGAGTTCTATTATTGGGGAGAGGAGACGCCTACCCCACTTAAGGCGAGATCTGGGAAGCTACTGGTTGAATCTCGCCTCATAATAATATAAGTACTAAACTGCCTGGATGGATGGTGTAAGGCGATGGTTTATTTGGATGATAGTCGCTGGCCCATTTCCTAGCAGTAGCAGTCTAATGCATACCATGAGGGCGTCACGCATGTATGCGTTCACCAAAGAGAATTTCAAGCGCTCACCAAAGATAATTTCAAGCGTTTGGAGGAAGAGGTCGCGACGCTGATGAGTTTGATGCAAGAGAAACTTGAAGTGGCAACGTGTTTCTAGAACATGGAGCAGTGGAAGGCACACTCTCATAGCTGGAAGGCACATTGGCACACTCTCATAGCCAGACACGGGGAGCCTTCTCATAGGTCGTCGACAGACGATCAGTGGAGGACGAAACCTTCAGAAAAGAGCAGCCCTTTAAATAACACTTTCGGTGTAAAAATATAAAAATATTCAACCATAAGTAAAAACATTTACATTGAACCTAATTTTACTTTTTTTTTATTTAAATTTATTTTTTGTTAAATCTAAACACAATTTTGATAAACATATCATGATCTTCACTAATTTTCCTTATTAAATATTTAACCAGCATAGATCCATTTAAAAAGAGCTCTGCTAAACACTGAAAGGGATCTAATCTTGATGTGCAAACACTTTTTTAAAGTAGAAATGTTGAGGGAAATGTGGAATGCAATGTTTGTAGTTTTAATTTATTTAGTTTTTATGTATTGTTGTTTTAAATATTTTAAATCTAGTTTTACCCGACATGTTTTTATTATTATTATAAAGTACACTTGTAAGGTTTAGGATGAGCATGAAAGGAGAGCAAATAAGGAGTTACACATCTTCCTCTACTGGGCTGTAGAATACGCCTCTTCGATGAAATAATAAATATTATATTAATAAAAAAGTATAAATGTTTTTTATAATGATTAAAAGTTGTTGAGAGTGATAACGAGATATTTTATCATTTCACATTTACAATTTTTTT
Organism: Pseudotsuga menziesii; assembly: GCA_001517045.1. NCBI lineage: Eukaryota > Viridiplantae > Streptophyta > Pinopsida > Pinales > Pinaceae > Pseudotsuga > Pseudotsuga menziesii. The sequence goes on from LPNX010627012.1 coordinate 682,902, forward strand.
TATAGTTTTCATGTAATAAAAAATATTAACCCGGTCTCCACATATCAAAGGGTCTAAAGTATTTTCTTCATCTTGGAAGATATTCCCCATAAGTGTAAAGTATTGCCCCCCACGTGACCTTTGATTATATTGCTTTGTAGAAGATTATAGTTATTTGTATAAACAAATATGCACTTTGACATATACTAAAAAGTGCCTTGGAAAGCCTTTGTTCCACATGAGTTCACATTGATAAATGGGATCAAAGGACAAGGTACATGTTCTATACCTCAAACAAAATGATTACACTACCTAACAAATATATAGAACTTTCCCATTTCTAAGCCATAAGTGTATTGGTTAATGGTTATTAATTAGTGAATGTGATTTTCCTATGTTTGGAATTTATTGTTTAACTATAAGTAGCATAATTGTATGGGTGACGCATGTCAACACGGTGTAAGTATATAATTTTTCAATATTATTTTATACTATAGTCATGTGTAATACAATTTGATATATTCAGTGATATTTGTCCTTGTTTGATATACAATAAACTTGAGTTTCAACTATGATTGATATGGAGTATTAAAGCATTATTTTAAGCTAATGGTATGGGATGTACAATAATTTAAAATGATTTAATTATTGGTGAATTCAATGTTATGCATTGATTGGTTTGTGGTTGTAATTATCTATATAATATTATAGTCTATATTGATATAAAAAGACTAATTTGGTAAAAAAACATTTAAATTTTAATAATTTTTTTGACATAATTTTTGTTGAATTTTTCTGTCATTATGATATGAAAGTTTTATGTATGATGGAATGCTACCTTTAAAGGTTTTTCCCTCTCTTTTGATAGGCCCAAAACCTTCAAAATTAAAATTGTGACTTTTTGTATCACTAGATTTCATCGAAGTTGCTAGAAAGCTCTATGTTTTATGTTGAAATGTGTTCCTCATTACTGATTTTTTGTTTTAAGTCAAACCTTATATTAGATAACCAAAGAAATACATGTAAACTTTGCAAAAACAAAGCTTTAAGACACTTTTATCAATCTGAGAAGCAAGCATCCCAACCAGGTCCCCTTACACTGCAAAAACCACCATCCCCAGGTTTCCCACCTTCGCAACATTACCAAGACCAAAATGGTTAAACAACCATGAATCCCTTCTACCATGTCCATACCCTTCCCATATTTACACAGTAAATTCAACATTTATATAGCAAACTTTTGTCCAAATTTCCAAAAACAATCTATACTGCCAAATAACAACACTTGACCCCACAGGCCAAAACATTTAGAGAACATAACTACGCTCCAACAAAAAACAATCAGGGAAATTAAAAACCTTGATGCCCTTTAGGCGGGCCAACAAGATTGTTCTCAGGCCATCCCGCAACAACACATGATCCTGAACCTTGAACCATTCCAATAGTTCCAATGCCCAACTATCTTGTCTTTGCTCGCGTCCCTAGCATCGCCTCCACATTGTCAGCTCGCACTTAACCCAGAGTTCCAGCACACCCAAGCCCATGACACAACCATAATAGAATACTCAGGTGATGGGAAATTATGCCAATTTTTTTGTGCATCAACCAAGAGTCATTCCACTATTCCTTTTGTAAGTGGATTGGGACCTAGCCCCCCTATTGCTTTGCATCACGGTCTACCATTAAATGCCTTAATAGACCCTTGGTTACCCAAAACAGGGCTATCACTCAATCATACAACCCAAACCGAACGCTCGTAGTACCTGGGTCAGTAATCCAAGGCACCAAGCCTACGAATTCTTCCCTAGGTTTCTTCTAATCCAACTCTGCCCATAATTCCTTCTCCATAAACACAATCCAAAAACTATTCCCAAACAATAATGGCAATGGGATATTTAAACCCATCACTCCTCAGCTGACAAACGCAATATCTTCTTTGTTAGTTTTGTCGTAGCCCATCCTCTGAATGTAATTATAATCCCAGATCCCAAACAATTCTCCCACCATGCAAACCTATGTTTTTGGACTATTGCACATTCCCCTCAATCTGGTAAGAGGTGAAACATTAAATAAATGTTCTTCCTTCATACCACGTACACCCCTCTCATGTCGCCTTTGTCTCCCAACTATGATGCCCTTATAGTACACCATTAACAATGATGATGGATCCCTCCCGCTAGCATGCGTAACACTTCCCATACCACGTGCCTCCGTAACTCCAGACTACTTGATGCATATGCCACCCGCATTTGGGGATGTTCCTCATCAATATTTATAAGTTAACTTTGCAATATTTTAGGTAAGCATTAGGCATAATGCTTAGTATTGCTTGTATTGACAAAGTTACAAGATTTATCTTGACAAGGATAATAGAAGAAGAATTTGACTAAACGAGACTAGAGAGTAAGAGTTCCACTCCAGGTCTAAAAACATTGAGATATTGAAAAAAACAATTTAAATAATATAATTTTTTATTTTTTAGAAATATTAAAAAAATTCGTGGAAACAACATGAATATATGTGTTGTGTGTGTGAGAGAGAGAGAGAGTTAAACTTATTACTAATAAGTTATTAATGAGTTAGGGTCATAATTTGCAAGTTTAATTCTTCCACTTTTTTTGGGTGCTTGGTTGATAAGTGAAATATTTATTCAAAATGTGTAGGTGAAAAATCTTATACATATTAGTAAACATAAAAAGTGATCACAATGCGACTTTAACCAGAGTCACAAACTGCAAGTTTAACTCGACATCAATGAGCCAAGTTTGATGTCATTTGAATCTAACTCAAACTCAATGGATTCTATCACATTATCCATTAGTTATCAAAGCGTATTTGAATGCAAGCAGATTTCAAGAACTCGAGACTAACTACATGTGGATATGGCCTCTTCACCAAAATGATAGATTGTGGTGTTGAACTAGGTACTCAAGGTCATATTGCTAGAAATTCAACCCATGAAGCACAAATGTCTACGGGGAATCATATTACTCAAGATCAACCACATGTGGACATAGGTCCTTAACTAGAATGCTAGATCAAGGCATTCAACTAGCTCGAGATCAACTACACGTGGATATCACCCCTTAAACCAAAATCCTAAGTCAGGATATTCAACAAGGTATCCATATCATTTATTTAAATTACTAAGGGTGAATATGTTGTGTTAGTAAGCCATGGAAACTCCATTTTGGGTGTCCATGGTAAAACTTTGTTACACTATAGCTATGCAAGGCTTCGGAGAATACTTTATTACAAAAACCTATCAATTCATGCTGTTGTATGCAAAGTTGTAGAGATGCACATGGGCTTCAAGGGATCAAACACACAACCATTTATGGACATGGGTCCTTATTCGAAACACTGAACGGAGGCATCATTGGGGTGTTTAGTGAGTACCCACGTCGTGGGTAGAAATTCTACCCATGGAGCTATATGTGTAGTTGCATTGATGCATAAGCACCATAAGGCGACCAATCTCAAAGCCAACTCCTTGTGAATACAGGTCTTTAATGAAAACACCAAATCAAAATCTAGATGAGTGTTTTATAATTAGGTACTTACCTCATTGGTAGAAAATCAAGTAGAGAGCTGGGCTCTGTTGAGCCCATTGATCGCTTGCAACATTACTCACAATAATATAGATTTGTAGTGGATGGTTTCCCAATGATCATTGCTTGTCTTTTAAGGTCATACATTGACATATTAATGAAGGATCCAATCTACAATGTGATTTCTCTCTTTCAAATCTCTGATGACCCATTGACTACTTACAACATTACTCTTTTTCCCCCACAAGGGTGTTTAATCTCCACATTTGCTTTGGTATATGCTCCCTTGGCCTGTCATAATAACTTGTTGACAAAACCTTAGGGTGCTGGGTAATTGTAAAGAGAGTTTAGGTCCCATTATCAGACACCTATTCAACGCACACCATCCAACACATCTTCATGAGGATTGACTCCAAGACCTCCCAAGGTCTAAGCACTAGAGAAAGTTTTGCAAGTCAACACCCCTTGTGCATGCCTAGTTACCACACTCCTCACATTACTCACGATAATGTAGCTCCTATGATGTAATTGACCTGTCTTAAAATCTTGCATCCACTACCTGACCTTTTAAGGTTACAGGTTGATGATTAGTCAAGAATCCAATCTATACTATATTTGACATTCTTTTAATTCTCTTATAAATGTATTCATTTCCAATATTTTTATGGTAAATGAGTGGTGTCTTCACATTAAGAAATTAATAATTGAAGAGTTCCATAGTCCTTTATAATCATTTAGTGGAATTCGATCTTAATTCATAAAGAAAAACAAAATACATTATAAATCTCAATCTCAATGTGAAAGAAATGTATATCTTTATACCATCACCAAAGTGATATGTAACATAAATAATCTCAAAAAATATTCTATTGAAGTAACAACACAATGTTGATAATGTTGATAATGTTGATAAGATGTATAACTTCCTTACTTATAAAGCAAACAACTCAACAAAAATCATAATGTAAATCTTATATTCTTTTATATATAGTAGTAGGTAATAGATATGATTTTATTTATTTATTTATTTTATAACATGATTATATTTTTTAAAAGAAATCTTGTGAAGCCTATTGTGTTTGTTGTAACAATTTTTTTACAAAATTAAAATTAAGATGTAAATTATTTTAAATGAATGAATGAATGAATGATTTTAATAACGTCTACAAGGTTGAGAAGCCTAAGAGAGCAAAAGAATCACAAGTTACAACCCTAACTCCTCTTCATACTATTTTCCATGTGAGATCTTTGAGTTGCAATTTGGGTTGATCTTTTCTTCTTCAAAAAGATGGTGCATGTTGTCTGCCTTTAAAGTTTTTTTTTTCCATAGAAAAAATCATAATTTAATTATATTCAAAATTACATTCTTCACATGGAACAATATCAGAAGTGAATATTGTCCATGCTCACAAAGTAAAAATAACAAAAAATCCACAAAGTGAAATTCTTACAAAAGATCATAGCTATTAGAATAACCATAGATGATCATAGTATAATCACAAAGTCATTTAAACGGAAGCAAAAAACCCGCTCTCATAAAGAGCATCCAAAAGCCAGATTAATCTGCTCATCACAAAAGGATAAAAAACATGCCCATATAGTTCAAACACGATCTCAAAAAACAACAAAAAGTGTCGAGCATCCACATAAAATTACTAGACCAGAACAAACACTAAAATAGTTGAAAAGTCTCAAATCTTTCAAATGCTCGATACCCATCTAGAACAATCGCTCTAGCTTTTGATAATTCATCCTCAAGGGAGTTTCTTTCTCGGTAGATGTGCTTGAAATCCACAAACTCAAACATATCTGATAACTTCATGAAGAACCTGAGAAAGCTGTATATTTTGAATTCTGAACTTACCAATGGCTCAATTTATAACCAACTATGAGTCACCAAAGATCTGAAATTTAGAAATATGATTATAGCCAAAGCAAGGAGTAGCTTTAAAGCAAGAAGCTCAGCATAGTTGTTAGTACCAAAACCCAAACTAGCTTTAAAAGTAAAAAAATGATCATCAACGGTCTTCATATTGAATGAGGATATCCTCGTAGGTTGCACATTCCATAACAAAGTGTCACCCTGTCTCCACCACACCCTTATTGCAGAATATGCAAGTTCTCTCTTCCCACACTTCCTTAGGTACCATCCACCTACCCATCTCACATCTAAGGTGATGTAAACCCGTCCTCAGCGGATTGGTCCACATGGCAATCTTGAATTTTTCAGTCACGAAAATTTGTATTTCTTTCTTGGTGTTAGGACATTCATATAGCTTGATATTCCACTTGCTTAGCCATTTTTTGTTTTTGCTTCATCCGAGTTTTCTTTCTACTGCCTAACTCGTCCTCCATTGTTACCTTAGGCCATCGTTGATTATCCATGTTTTCAACCCTCTTCATATAGCTTATTTCATCCAAGTTTTCTTTCTATGGCCTAACTCCTCCTCCATAGTTACCTTGGGCCAACGTTGATGATCCATATTTTCAACCCTCTTTATATGGCTTATTAGCTTGGTTATAGCCCTTACCTCCAAGAAAAAAAAAACATTTATCTCTATAGATATTTTTTAGGTTTTTAAAGCAAACCAAATAATTCTTTAACATTTTAATTATCGAATCTAATCAGTTATACCAAATATCTCCACTACTTTTTCTTTATATATATATATATATATATATATATATATATATATTTTTTTTTTTTCCCACATATTTAAATGTGACGTAATNATTCCTACCTTTAAAAATCTGTTTGGAGATGCCATTGACCGAATTTAGTCATTCGTGGACGTTAATATTAAATGTCTATAAAATCTCAAGTGGGGTTTGAATTCTGAAAAGGCACTCAATCCCGTGTACCAATTAAATGCAAAGGAGGTCCTGATACAATGTATTGGCAGGCAAAGAAGCGAATCGACGGCATCATTACTTTCCATCTTTACTGTGACAGGGAAGGCATCCTTGTCGCTTTAATCCTACTCCACAGTCCATTCAATGCATCCATCCACACCGAGATTCAGAGCTCCGGGACCTCGTTGCCTACTCCATGACATCACCGCAAAAGTCTAAAGTTGGTAACCACGTCCCCCTGTCCCAATATGCTCATCGATGCATTCAAAAAGAGGGCCGGACAAATTCTTTATTACTGCATTCATTCGAGCTTCAGATTCAAAGATGTGATGGAAATGCCAGAGGAGAAGAACGTGATCGAATGCAAGAGGAGAAGAACCGACATGGAGTACTCGACGCCAAGGAAGGACATGGTATATAAGTCTTAGTTCCAGATGCGATGGGCCGACAGTGTCTGACCACTACCACAGACAGCCAGCCCCCACTGCGACCTATTCTCAAGTCCAATGAATTTCTCCAAATTCTCGACCTCATGCCAAGCGTCCTGACTAATCGGCCTTTCAATCGAATAAGCAGAGGGGGCCACACGGTGGTCATTTACTATTTTTAATCCACGGCTCGCATACATTGAATCGTGATTCGCGATGAATCAGGTAAACTTTTTGACCCTAACTTTAGACTTATTTACTTAGGGTTTTCTTTGGCCATGGGATATTTTGGAATATATCTGGCGTGAATTTTGGTAAAATTCGGCGTGGTAATAATTGTAGTTCTTGTTTAATCGCTTTCCCCATATGGAAAAGAAAAAGATGGCAAAGGTTGCAGATGCCGTGTTGAACGCCATGGATGGCCGAGGGTTTGAAGGCTGGATTCAAAGATCATGATTTCTCGCAGAGGCTTGAAAATAGCACCGGCCAGTGACTTCCGCAGGGTTTAACTGTTTGGAACGTGCTTTTAAAAGTCCAGTTTACGACTTTGTTCGCAGATTTGAAATCTTTTAGGTACAGAACCGATAAATCATAGGTTCCTACGGCATCAATTTGGATTGGGATTGAATGAACTGTTTTGGCTGTAGATTCGAGGCCTTTTTGGTAAAGATTGGAATGTTTTGAGGTTTCTTTGGTATGATATTGAATCTATTGGTGTAGATCGTATGCTTTTACGTATGGTTCGTGTATTTTGAGTCTTTGATGGAGAAAGAGAATGCGTCAAAAGCTCATAGGCGTGAAGGAATTCTTATGCAAGCACGGGAACAGCGTTTAAGTCGAACGCGGTTTTCAATTATGGCTATGCTTCGATGCTTTTTTGTTGTGTAGACAGAAAGTGTCCTCTCTTTGGTGCATACCAAGTGAAGCGCTGATATTCGACGGTTTTATGAAGTGTTGTTATGAAAAGAAATCGAAAATTTCTAATAGCAGTTTAAGCTTTGCCGTATTATCCAGGGATTTAGTGCAGGTCTGAGATTTTGTGCCGAGCACCGGAAACTTTACGTGTCAGATGCTGAACGGTGATAAAAATGGTTATTTGAGTAAAGCTTGAAGTAGTTTGACAGTTGGGCGCGTGAAGAAGCCTTTCTGCGTTGGATTTTTCTTCAAATTCTCAGTTCTGATTGGGGCAGAGGTCCATTACAGGTTAAATTTGTCATCTGGCCGTAAGTTTGGATTTATTTCAATTTTCCCTCGTGCTATCTTATTTTATGATAATAAGACACTGAATGCGTCTCTTCTCACAACATGGATACAAATTTGTGATCTGGAAGGAGAATCCTGGCTGGCGAGTTAGGTATTTTCATAAATATTGCCATGAATCGATACAGATGCACCGTCGTTTTTCTATTTGAGCTTCCGAGGTCCAAACGTGGCTGGGAGCTCCAGATGCAGTCTCTGTAGGACATGATGAATGGTGTTCGCCATGGTTCATTCGTGGAGGTGCCGAGAGGATACAGGAAAGGCGAAGAACGGGCAAATAAGCGTTCTTATATCGCCGACTATTTCAGTATCGAATCTTTATTGGTGCTGTTTTGCCTCACGGCTTCACTGCTTGTTCTTCCTTTGATATTGCCTCCGCTGCCTCCTCCTCCTCTGCTGCTGTTGCTTCTTCCTATTGGGATACTTGTTGTGCTGATGATATTGGCTCTAATGCCTGCGCATATCACGAATGTAGTGGTTTCTTCTGTCTGATCATAGTCTTTCCTCGTTGGAAAAAGTGTGAATTGAAGATGACGGGATTTCGATGCCTACATTTGAGATCGAGCCCTAATCTCTAAGGCCAGAGACCTCTCTCAGTCTGCCTATACGAGGTAATCAAAAGTTGCTCGTTGATTTGATATAAATTTCTGCGTAGAGATGATATCTTTTTGCCCTATTGTGCACAACTTTCTTAATATTGTTTTCTATATTCTTATTAACTCTTGATCAATGGTAAATAATTACACTTGGATGGATAGTCCAAAAGTGTTGCTCTGAATCTTTTATTTTGCTTTACCTATTTTGCTTCACGTAGATTTTTAAGGTTGATCCTTGTTTCTTCATGATGAGGGTACCTTCTAAACATTTTCTGGGGTTTGAGAGACACCTTGTCAAAAAAATGGAAATCTGGATTATATAACAAGCTATTAGGATGTGGTGGGAATTGTGCGCCTGAACAGTCAAGTTTCGAAAGGTTAGTTCCCTGATGATTGAATTCCAGATCAGAGGCCTCAGCTTATGACTGTAAATCCTTTGCATTGCAATTTGGCAGATTATCAACAGCATTGCCCAATAAAGTTATTACCTCTTGCGATAAACTCACAGTAATTCGACTTTTCAGCTTGTAGGCAGCAGAGGTCCCATTTTGTGCTGTTTTTCTTCTTCTTCATAATAACCTAATTTAAGGTCACAGACCAGGCAGATGCCAAATTGACACACCAGCCTCCGAAAGCTCTGCCCAGCATTTGAGTGCTAAAGTGTACATACCTTATCCCCTTCCAAACTTGAACCTGTGATACGAAGAAACACATCTTCGTAACTGTTAATAAAAGATAGTCTTCAATGGCAAAAATGAAATCCAGCTAATGGGTGTAGGGACATGCGCTTGAACAGATGAACAGTTTCTCGAGTCCATCCGGATGGAACTAGGGCTATTGGGAGATGCAACAGAAGATCTCTTGAGCTAGACCAAACATATTTGTCAATCTTGTGCTAGATACAAAATCTAGCACTGTTTCCGTAGCAAAAGGGCAAGTAAAATATGCTTGCTTCTCGATTGTTTATTAGTCAATGACTGCTTATTTTGTCGATCACTTTGCATTGTTTCTAGTCTGTTGTCTTATTTATTTATAATGACCAGGGAAATTTGGAGGCCAAACACTTTTGCAAGAATGGATGTGTTTGGAAAACGTTGTTAGTTTGAGAAGCAAGTCTTGATGAAAGTAATTACAACTGTACAAATGATCAGAGAACATTTCCAATTTGTAAACCAAGCCTGGTGAAAACTACAAATGCTCAGAGAACATTCCAAATTTATAAACCAAGCCTGGTGAAAACTTTCCTTCCAGTTAGCTATCATATCTTTTGGCACTTTATTTTCTTTCTTAGTTGATTATGTCAGAATGTTTGTTTTGGCATCCAGAGTATTAATGTATATATTGGCGTCCTGGGTATTGATGTGCGTATTAAAGTCAAATTTTAACGAGATCATCTCTATAATTTAGTGTTACAGATACAATGTTGACCTAAATACAAATTTGACCAAAACAAGGAGATTAATTTACCCAAGATTATCACCAAAGATAGAACATGACTAGTTATGGATATTGAAAAAGTTGATTGGTTTAGTAATGTTTGGTACCCATTTTTAGTGCCATGCACTTGTTGGGTAAAAATTGAAGCCAAAATATCTATGCCTATGAAATCAAGAACAAAATTATAGGAAGAACAGTTATCTTGTGTATTGAAATGAACTCTTACATTGTGAATTTGCATATTTGTATTTTTGGTGGTGTCACATATTTGAGAAAGATAGTAGTTACGAAAATTTCCTGTGCTTCTTACTCAAAATTATTTTTCTGGGAAATTTCTGTGTGAGCAAACTTCACTCTTGGTCTTTTAAAAATCACTAGTATTAGCAATCCAAGGGAAAATTCTCTTTTGCTTTCTAGAATCCATAAATGATAAACTTTGAAGGACCTTTTTCTCTTAATAAGTTAATTCTTATATATTATCATGTTCTTCATTTAGAAGTGACAAAGCAAGGGTACAAATCTTTCCAATGATCTTTAAAGGAAAGAATATTAAAACTGAAAAGCGTAGTTTTCAAGATTCATACAAAGAGCGCTTACATAAATATAAGATTCCAATTCATCTGGGCTTTTCCTAACCGCGTTCTGCTTACTTCAGTCCCATGAATGAATTAGAGATCACAAAGTCAATATTGATGTCTGGAACAAGTCACTCTCTAATAATCTCTCCAGGGATAATATTTTGATGTTGCAAGAAGTCAATTTACATAAAGAATTTCTGATTTCTAATGGCAATCAGTTCCTTCGAAACTTAGCCTCCAGCTGTGTTGTTTGAAATACCTGGAATTCTCAAAACTTGTGTTAATCTCTTGCCTTTCACAAGGAAGGGGATGAGTTACTATTTTATGCCATCCAAAGGAGAACAAAATGCAGCACTCTAAGTACATTCCACTTTATCGGTTGGCGTTTGGCATATTTGTTGTTGCATTTTCAAGTGAGCTTTGTCCTCTTGCACCAGGTAAACACATGTGACCTTGCAATCCAAGGTTATAAGGCAATTCATTTCCTTTCCTTCCGTTCCAAACCTCCCGTTTCTTTTTGATGGCTTGATAGCTCGCTATCAGGGTGTGCGTGAAATAAAATTCAAAATTGCGTATTTAATAACTCTATCAGAGAGGACATCTTCAGACAGTATATTCAGGGAGGACATCTTAAGAGGGTATAGTCAGGTTACCTGGGGCAACCCACCTGGAATTAAACCCCAAGATGGTCCTCTATAAAGAGCACTTCATTGAGTGGAGGGACGGCTTTATTGTTTTACCCCGTTACATGCTTAGTCACTGGATGCATGATTTCAGGATCTTCTTGGGCAGTTTCAGGCGGGTATTCATCTACTTCTGGTCTGGAAACCTGTTTCCTGCCATTTCCCATTTCCGGTTCCTGTTACTTGCGGACACAGGTATTTGCTAGAATATTGGCTCTTTTTTAACTGGGGAAACCTTTCTAGCACGATCTTCCATGATTGTTAATAGAAAATGGCTCTATATATCTTTGGGTATCTATATCTATCAGCCTTCCATTATTTTTATTTCTTGTAGGGCTAGATTTCTGAGGATTTTATTTTATGAGTGCTTTCATGTTTTATGATAATGGGATAGCGCATTAATGGTGTATATGAAGACGTTGTTTAATCATATAATCTAGTTTTTCAACTATTAACCTATTCTGCTATTTTGCAGCAGATTTGGAAAAGTTGGAACGTGTTTTCATCCGAGGCATTGGCAAGAATCTCATTTGCGTGACTACTGGTTAAACAAAACCTTCTTTATATCTCAGTGCATGAACAAAATAGTATCTGACAAATCAGCAGGGTGAAGATAGAAAAGGCCTGCAGGATCACAAACATATGTTGCAAGTCAGTTGGGACAGGCATTTTTTTGGAGATTGTGATTCTAATGTCTTCCAGCATATAAAGCATTGGGTTTTGTCTAAGGCTGCCTTTTGACCTATTATGAAACCAGTAGGATGCAGTTACAAAGAGTACCTTTCCGGAATTCTTCGCGGATGTTTACTATTTTCAGCTGTATGCTAGGATGGAGACACTGTTCAGGAACTTGGGGAATCTCAAACAGAAGTTATTTTGGTAGAGCTCCACCAAGATCTGTATTCGGGAGCGAACCTGTTTTGCTTGTTTTGTACAGCTTAATATTGAATACGCTTCCAAGGAAAAATGACAAGATAAACAACAGTTATTATCTACCATGCCCGCACGTTTTCTGTACAGGATTGATAAAAAGAGAACCGTCACGGGCATTTCTGTATAAAATCATTTGCATTCTGCAAAGCAACCTTGCAGGAATTGACATTCTACTCTGCAGCCCATCTTTTTCACTTTTTTGACAATGAGGATTTCCAATAGGAAAATACAGTTCTTGCAAAGAGAAGCAATGCGCATTTGCAGAAAGTATTCCAAGCTCAATAGAACTAGCTCTCTTGTCGTATGGTTTGTCCAAGTTTCTTAATGGTGGATCTGGCTGTGTTCTGATTCCATGTGAATGTACTAATACATTGCCGTATAGAACTCCAATTGTTACTCAGGTGAATTCTATTCTTAACTTGGGAAAATGTATCAGAATAGGTGCTTGAGTATTCTCTTCGGCATTGTTTAATACATTCTTTAACTTAAATCCACTGCCAAGTCATATTTTAGTAGGAATGAACTGTTTAGTGGTAGTATGAAAGATTTAAGCAGCATCTGATAATTATTGTTGGTGGATGAGTTTTGAAATTTGTGAGGTCCAAATATCTATTACGGATACAATACTTCTGAAACTTTTACAGAAAGAGATTACCATGCAAAAGTGGTATATGCATTATCTTCAGCAAAATTCACTTCATGTTCCCTCTGTGGAAATCAAATCATTTGAGTTATGCAAGTGTGCGCTTTAATGTTGAGGAGGTGCAAACTTCAGTTGGAATTCTTTGATGGTGTATTTTCGCTGTCTTTTACTAACCAAAACAAGTTCATCATATTGTGACGATATTGATTAACGATACAGTAAATTGAGGATTGCAAGAAAACATCCCTGCAGTTAAAGGTGTATTTTTGGTCTATCTTTTATGAACCAAAACGAGTTCTACCTGTTGTAATGATATTGACTATATCATGATATAGTAGATCGAAGGTTGCGAGAAAACATCCCACAACAAAATAAGGTATAAATTTAATCATTTAGTTGTGTTTTGAATGACTTTTGCTTCTTGGAGCTAAGGTGTTATGCTGGCATATAAAGGGTACTGAGAATCTTGAAAGTTAGTAAGATTGCCTTCCTCAACCAAATTGCCAAATATTCTATGGGGCTCAACCTTTTCTTCATGCATCATACTAACAACTTTAACTTTAATATGTAGGGCTTTTGGACAAATATGCATTTGAGCTGATGGTGATTTTATTGCAATCTTGCTATAGCAATTATTGAATCCTCACTAAGAGTTTGAACTGGATCATCCTTGTGAGCAATTTATAGGTTTCACACATTGTAGATATATCTTCTCATTGTATGATCATCACCTTTTGCATACTTTTCATCTTTATATGATTAAATTTACTGTTCATTAGAACTATTGTATTTTTTGTTTTCATCTTGAATATTGTACCATCTTGTTTGCACACATATGGTGGTTCTTATCTACAATTTTGTTTTATTAGGTAATTCCATCAATTCAAAATTACATATAAAGTTTTTTGAATGGGTAAATCCAATAATTCAAAATTACATCTTAGGCTTGGAACCACAGAAGCATCTTTTAGGGCCTGCAACCCTAGTTTTCATCCAAGAACCATGGACGAGGCCATAACATGCATATTTAGTGTGAAAAAACATATCACTAAATAATATTTTTCTATGGTCTTTTAACTAGATGTAATATAAATATAATATGTATGTGTTAATAATGTTTACACATTTTGTATTTGAGTGGAGGGGCTATAGTTAAGTGGATTTCCATCCATTTAACTTAATTCATGCACATATGTGCTAGAATGTGGGTGTGGTAGTGTGATACAAACAAAGGTACACAAGACAATGACATTTCATAGTAAAAAAATTAGAAAACTATCACAACATATAATGAAAATTGGGAAAATTACATATTCTATTAAGTTCTAATCACTTGCTATCCCTAAAGTTAACATGAGGAATATGCACAATCAACAAGGGAACAATAACCTCCTTGAAAAAATAAAAGAAAACAAAAAAGAGGAAAAAGTATTGATGAAAAATAATTAGCAACGTGAAACACTTTGATTCCAATCTCAAAAGATACCATGGTAATTCATACCCCTCATGGTAGGCGAAAAAGAGACATTCAATCGATGGATTTTCTATTCTTATCCATACTCAATTGACAAATTGTAGGCATTTAGTAATAACCATTTCAATTACCTCCAATGATGTAATGACAACCAGAATTGATGAGCACGATTAAATGACATATATTAATTCAAGATTTGTTGGAAGCAGATTACACAGGATGAAATTAACTATGATACTAGGTTTGTAGTATGTTATGGTAAGGTCAACGCACCTTTTTAGTATTTTGTCGATTTTTTAAATGTTTTTTTATTTGTAATTACATGTTTAGCTCTAAGATCTTCACTACGTGTAACCCGTGGCCTCTAGTTGAAGGGGTTGAGACTACATATAAGATCTATTAGTGAACTATTGAAGTATTTCAACCATCTAGCAAAGGGATATTATATCCTAATGAATTGTTGCAACCTCATAGTGAAGTGCTCGAAATTTTTGGTGCAATTGTCGTACCTCCATTTACCCAAGTTCATTGTAGAACTACATAATGTATTCAAGTGATAAAATTGTTATGTCTTTACTTCAAGGTACAATACTCGATTGTCATTATTCTTTCCAACTATAAAGTATCATTTTGAATCAAAATTGATGTTAAATTTCAATATTTATTAAAATCTAACCAGGAAAATCTTTATAATCAAGTCTATAAAAAAATAACACAAACACTTAATCATAAGCTAGAGTTATCATAGATGCTTTTATATCAATTGGTAAGGTTACTTTTTTAAAACACTGTAATGTGGTTCGCCATATATTGGCATAACCAATTGCTCGTTTAAAACATTGTCACGTAGCTTACCATATATTGACACAACCATTTGTATATGACTAAAAGCAAACATTGTTTGCTCAGGACAATAGGTCAACAATAAACATTGTTTACTCAGGTCAATAGGTCGAATTATTAAACTAAACGTGAAAACTCATTCTAAATATAATTATTCTATCAAAAGTGACAAATATTCTTTTGGGTATTTTGTGGTAGGCTGCTAAATTGCACATGAAGTGAATTGAAGCCAAGTAGTAGTTAGCCCAATCATTCTATAATGATAACTCAAAAACCATTAAATTAAACAAATTAAAATTTAAGAGATGTTTAAATACACCCACATACATTTATCTAGCTGCTGGAACTATACACTCTATATTAAACAAATTAAAATATAAGATATATTTAAATACACATGCATTTAAAATTTATCTCAAACTTTTTTTAAAAATACGAACCTTTTTCTATAATAATAAACATTTATTACAGGTATTGTTTAAATATTTTTTTTTAATCCGAACATATTCTTATAAAGTAGGTTGCTACCAAACTATTTTTTTTACACAAGAAATTGGACTAAACACATTCTTATAAAGTATGTTGCTACCAATCTATTTTTTAGCACAAGAAATTGGACTATGTCGACCATGTAGATGGTCTACTTGAATGGGTTAATGGGTTATGTATTATTGATTTTAAATGAATTAACATGCTTTTTAAGATACAAATTGGTTTGTAATGTATTCTTTATTTGTTTATAAAGTGGTGTTAATTGTCATGTTTTATAATAAGCCTATGTTTTGTTTTCTAAGAATTTTCGAGTAAAAATTATAATCATCACTTTTTGTTTGCCAAAGTTGAAAATAGTATTTTAGACACAAGAAGGTATAAAGGGAAAATAAAATTCTAACAATCACCTTTTGTTGGCCAAAGTTGAAAATAGTATCTTAGGCACATGAAGGTATAAAGGGAAAACACGAAAGTGTACATTAAAAATGTCGCCTTTTCAAATCCCCAATGTTTTTGGATTTCGGATTTCGGGTATTTCTTTAGTTTTGAAACATGAAGAAACCACATTTTTATATTTTTCAAGAGTAGTGTTGCATCGTGTAAGTTTCGTCTTTCGAACTCTGGTGTTTGGCAAACTTTTATTGCACAAGAACTCACATTAAAGGATGGAATTCACATTATAAATTGCAGCATGAATGATGGGATTTTCAAGGACATATGCACTAAATACTCTTTAGGAACAAAATGCAAACAATTACCTAATTGATGAATTATGAGATGGGGTACATGTATTTCATTATAAATGAATTATGAAATGGGGAATATGTATTTTATTAGAAATTATTGAACTACATAGTGAATCATGAACCATGTGCTCGAGGGATTTTTGCAAAAATTGTGGTTCGATACATGGTATGAAATTTATGTCTTTTTGACCTTTACCATTTGTGCTTTTGCATGGACAATAAACTCAAGAAAATGACACCATTAGCATTGTTCCATAGACATAAATGAATTGGAAAATATGACCTTTTAAACCAAGTATATTTTTTTAAAAATTTATCCGTGAGTTGTAGCTCACACATGCCCAAAATACATCTAGGATCACAAAATGAATGAAACACCATATTGATGAACCATGGGTTGGGGTACGAGTATTTCAATAAAGCTAATTGACATCGATATCTAAATAGTTACTAAAAGTGATTCTTCCAAATATGACATGCAAATTTAAATGTAGTGTATTGTAACACTATACAAGGTTCCTCTTTTGAACTTTGGTGATGGCACACTCATATAACCAAAAGAGTTGTGGTAATGGCGACCTTTAGAAATATTATTTGGAGGTGATCAAATGGAGAAGAATTTTTTTCAAATGAAAACATGATTTATTTATTTATTTATTTTGAGAGTTACAGCTTACATGATAGGGAACTTCAGGGAGAAATGTTTTGAATACTCCCATAACATAGTAACCAACTTGACGACAACTGTGACCTCAAAATGAGAACTATATCTCTTAAAAACCACCCCCAAATTAAAGTAACACCATTTTTTTCAGTGTTAAAATTACAACCTTTTTCAACCATGGCATTAAAAACTCATATTGTTGTTAACAAAAACCTTAGGATCACCCCCAAATTAAAAATTGGTGTTACCAGTAGCACACATTTTTATGAGTTAAAATTACAACTTGTTTGAAACAATGACCTTAACAAATGTTATCCTTTCAATCAAAACCTTAAAATCAACCTCCAAATTGAATTATGGCCATGGTCCCCATAGGATGGAGGTAAAACCTTGGGTGCCTTGACAACCTATTGATACTAGGAGAGAACTCGTTGCAAGTTGAGGTGAATATTTGATGTGGGTGTGTCCATAACTTGCATGGCATGGCCTTAAGCAATGACAGTGGGGTGGATTTTATTTAATAGTTTCTTTGTATGGTTGGATGAGAGAATTTTTGGAGAACCAGGTGTAATTTCATGGAGGTGATGTGTGTACCCGACTTGAAAAAGCTAAGAGAAAGAGAGAGTGCCCTAAAATCCATTGTGACATGACCTAATGTCTTGAGCCATTTGACCCCAAAACTATGTCGCAACCATCCATGTCACTGGCAAAAATATGAGTTTTGAGATGGTAGTCCCCAATTTGGAGTTCGACATTTTCACAATGGCCACCACATGTCATTGTACCCTCATTGGATAAATTAATTTGGAAATTGGAGATGGTGCATATATAACATGGGTGTCTTCAACTACACATCGATGGATGAAATTATGGGTGTTGCCAGTATCGGTTAACACGAAGAATTTTGTATTATTGATATAGCCAATCAATTTAAGCGTCTAAGGTGTGGAGAACCCTGATAAATCTTAGAGTGAAATTTGGGGTTGCTCCTCAAGAATACTAGTAACGTTAATTTTTTTCAAACAATATTTTAGAAAACATTGCAAATAAAAAACTTAAATTAAAAGTGGCATTGCCAATAGCATCCCCATTTTGTGGGAACCTTAGAATTGCAACATTTTTGAAACCATGCTCTGAAAAACTATTACTATTGTAAACAAAACTATAAATCAACTTGAAAATGTCCATTCATTTATAATTAATTTAACATTACAAGTACCAAAAAAACATCATGGAATGGCAATATCGCTCTATACATTAAAATTTTAAAATGACTTTCAAATATTTTATTTACCTCTAATAAAAAACAACAATACAAATCACATTGAATTAAACACAAATAATTTTATACTAATATTGTTGCATTCTCTAAATTCAAATTAAATAAATTAAGATTTTTGTGTATCATTAATAATTAAATCATAACAACCAACACATCTAGAAATAATTTATAACTTCATGGAATATCATATATAATTTCAAAAATCCCATTGTGATTAAACAAAATAAAATAAAATGATTGATATAATTATTGAAATTAAATTATGGATTGTCACACAACATCAAATTGTACATTATCTTTACAAGAAAGATTGAATGAAAATGTAGATGACTCATATTCTTCTCTATTATTAATGAATATGGTATTAAGTCTACATGTACACTAAATATTCAAATTATCAAAAGATTTTAAGATTTATGAATAAGTTAGGAAAGCATCTATTTTTGGCAAATGGAAATCATAAATAAATATGTCAATATCCTTTAATTTTAGCATGCTAAAAGAGACCCATCATTTAAAAAAAAGAAAAAATATCAAAACATTAATAAAACAAAAACATAGAAAACAATGCATGAAACACGGGAAAGTATTGATGGGTTTCATGGTAAATTTACCTCGAACAAAAACAGGATGCATAACAATAATTCCAAAACAAATATAACCTTAAAAAAGACAAACATATTAACTAAAAAAACATTTCTTTGTTTTTTACACGAAATCCAAATCCTAGTTTGTAGTTTTACTCTCATAATAAGTTACCTCTTCTTCTATTGCAAATAACATTATTATTTAATGATAACAAAAAATCCATTTAAGTTTGAATACTTTTTAACCATATACATTTTACACTACCCTAAAGTTTACTAATGATAAACATTTTACAAATAATATAACGACACTTAGAAAATAGTATAAGGAATATAACAGATAAAACACCATGCTTATTATAAGATTGCAATTGCTCTCCATTAGTTGAGTTAGTATACCAATATTTTTAAAACACCATGATACAAGGAGAATGAAAGTGGGAGTTGAAGATGAAATAAAGGAAATGGATGAGGCATTGACAAGAAGATAAAATATAAGAAAGGAAACATTATTAAGCACGAAACCACCCATGTTGGCCACCTAGGTCGTTGTATTTTCCCCTCCTACTGCCAAGACTCTAAGTAACCTTGCCATGGGATTCGATTACCAGTCTTTTTAGTAGCAGTGGATTTGAAAAATTTGACGAAATAAAAATCTATAAATGAAAATCTAAAGGAAAAACTAGTAGTAAAAATGAGACTAAGTGTCTTATCTACTATTATTTGTATTATTATTAGTATGCCTCTTATACTTTGTCTTCATATTATATATTATGTGAATTAGCTATTATATGTAAAAAACTATTGTATGAAATGTTAATATTTTTTGTAAGTTCGACATCCTTTAATTTACTCAATTGTAAAAAAAATACAAAGTTTAGTGTGGTTGGACTGCCATTGGGGAAACCAAGCTATCCATGCAACCAACCACTACCCTCAGGTGTGTAATAATCAAGTTGGTCGATGGTAACAATTTTGCCTTGGTGAGGGAATTGCATGAGGCAAAAGACAAAGGATGCGACACCGGTTATCGCATAAAACCAACTACAACCAAGCAAGATGTTATAATCCAGGGATGCATCGACTACTTCCATAACTATAGAAGTGGTTTCTCCCCCCAATTCCGAGACTAAATATTGTAAGAGTCCTTAAGGTTTAAAACCACGTCCATTGAATGCCTTGATGGTAGTGGGAGACTTTTTTATGTCAGGAGAGTTGATGGCCCTCCAACAGGATAAGGACATGACACAAGTCGAGGGTCCTTTGTCTAAAATAGTATGATGAGTATTCTTCCCACGAACGATGGTGTTAATTTGAAATGCAAGTTGGTGGGAGAGCCTCGTTTTGAAATATTCCATATTAAACATAATCATGTTGGATGTCTCTGGGTCCAAAGCTCCTATAGATGACAAGAGGGTTGTAGGTTGCTTAGGATAATTCGGTAGAACTTTGAGTGTTGACATGGTGCAAGGTGTTTGTGCCAAATATTCAACAATGTTGTAGTTTTGGGTGGCATGGGTGCTTGAATTGAAAGTCAATTTTCGAATTGTGCTCTTAGGCTAGCGCAACACTAAGTAAAAAATAAGCTGCTTTATGTGTAGAGGGTTAGAAGGTGGAACAGTCATGGAGGTGGAGGGCTTATCAGTAGCAACTTCGTTAGTAGTCTTTTCCGGAGGGATGTCATATGTCTAGGACCTAGATGATAAACCAACCATTCTCATTACACATAAGGACATGACCTCCATTTCCCTCTTGTAGAGAGGTAGGATTTCGGGCAACCATTTGTTGTTGTCGTAGTGGAAAGGGGTTGGGAGTTTCCTTTCAAAATTTTGGTGAGTTCCTCATGACGTGGAAATTATTTTGTTTTATGGTCATCTCCACAAATTAGGCATGTAAACTGTGCCTTCCTTTTTGGTTTCGTTTCAATAGTTCTTTCTTGGCGTTTTGCGTTCTCCTATTGGATATAATATTTTTTTGATTTACCCTTACTTTTCTTCTTGCCTCCAAGTTGTTGAGATAAAGTATATTGAACCACATTCACCTTAGAGGACTGTGTAGGAGAAGGTGCGTATTTAGTGCTCAAAACAATCTATGATGAGGTTGGGGTGGAGACTGGTTGGAATTTTTGTCCAGTCGATTGGGTTGCAGATTATCTTTATGGAACCCACCACGCCATCAACATGGGATTCTGTGACTATCCTTATCATTTAACGAACATGGAGCATTAGGGATAGAGTCATAAAGTGTGCCAGATTAGGAATACACCAATTCCAAATATTAAGCACAATCCATATCCTGCTCTTCAGCGACAACACCTTCAATCGAAACATCTCTAGAAATGGGCGATGAAAGTGACTTAGTGAACCAATCTGCCTAGAGTTGGTCTAGAATTATGGCTTTAATCAATCCTCGTTGTCGCCTCCACTCATGAATGTGATCTAATATATGAGTGGAGGTGGATTTCTTAAGTGAGGATAAAATCTCGGTATCGATTTAATACCAGACTGATAGTTGGAAATGGGTAAAAAATGCCATAGCAAGAGAGTTAAAGTCGCCAAATAAGTGTTGTGGCAGTTCAATGTACCATTTTGATGTCGAACCTGTGACGGTTCTCTAGAAAAGTCTTAAGCGAATGAAATCGTCCATCAAGGATTTAGAAGAACACCAAAGATGGGAGGTCATGACATGATTATTAAGATCTTCTCCAGTCTTCTTGTCAAACTTCAAGATACCAAAGGGTAGTTTGGTAGGAATCAAATACTAGAGTGGGGCATGTTGTATGGGATCGTTGGTCAATCACAACAAATTGGGTAGATTTAATGTAGCAAAAACTGGAAGTTGTCAGTTGGCTTGCCAATATTGGTACTATTGATGTGGCATGGGAATACTAGTAGGAACAAAGGCTAGTTGCGGTGGCATGTTAAATCCTAATGGTCCTCCCATATACTAATTTTAGGTGGTAAAGATCCTTACGGAGGGATTCCCATCGGATTCAGTTGACCGCATGGAGCGTTGTTAGCTCTAAGATATGGTAATCTAGAATAAAGGCTCAAAGAAATAGTAGTGGAGGGGCATGTCAAAGTGGCTTTCCCTTTTATTGGTAGATGGTTTCCAATAGGGGATTGTCTCCAAACTGGTTATTTCCCCCATATTAAATATTGCCCCATAGCGGGGGCATGGAAGAGTTCCCTACTTTAATAGTCCTGGGTGCTTGTTGAGAAGTTTGTGTGGCTGCCATTGTCTTTCCCACTTGAGTGAGAGGAAGAAAATCCAAGCAACTTTTCATTGGGCCCGGGGAAAAACCATTGTTAACTATTTGACTAGAGGGACAAAGTTTAGGATGACAAACCATATTGCTTGGTGTAAGCATAGGCATCGCTCTAGTGGTGGGAGCGTAACTCTGTCCAAATGCGAGAGGATTCACATTCATAGGTGGTTGCAATGGGATGAGTGGTAAGGTCATACTCATTTGACCAAGCTAGGGGATAATTTGGCCAAATATGTTAACCACAAAGGACAAACACCAATAGTAGCTTTCTATTCCAAAGTAGCTATCGCAGGATCAATTGTAGTAGTTGTATCCATGCCTAAGGATTACCTATTGTATGTATTGGGTGGCAAGTGATAGGATGAAAAAGCGTCAAAGTATATCAAACATGGTAACTCTATGAGTAATGGGATAGAAGTCTCAGTTAAAGGGGGGGGGGGTGCGTTTACAAGAAGGACAAATCCTTCCTTGATGGTTTCAACTACCCCTTTGAATCGATCAAATAGGGGAGCTAAACTTCCAAATTTAGAAAGGATATCTTCATTGGAAGAGTGATGTGAATCTTGTGGAGCTGGAGGATCTTTCTCTTTAGGATCCAACCCTTTTCTACGGGATATTTGAAGACCTCGGTTGACTGCTGTGAACATATAATATCAATAATGATTCCTAAGGCCAACTACGAATGTCAAAAGAATACACCCATAAGAATTTGAAGGTCATAAATAAAGTAATTAGTAGGTAAAAGGATCTTTGAAAGACGAGATATCAAGCCATAAGTGAAGATACAAGCAACATTTATGATAATCCTGACGCAACAATCACTCAAGGTGCGAGTAAGAGTGCACAAGAAAATACCCTCTCCTATCGCTGAAGCTGATATTGAGCGTCTTTCGTAGGTATTGCAAGGAACCTTCATTGCTGAAGGAATCCCCCTCATAGTGACCTGTGTGGAATACTAAGATAGGTTATTATGTTTACCAGTTCACAATGAACGTTCTGGGGGGTACAGTCAATAGTCAAGATGAGCAAATGGTCATGGGAATGCCAAACACACATATGTGACCCAAAACTATGAAGTAAAGGCATCACCCCGAGGATATACCACTCTTCAGATCCCCAAACTTGCGATAGCCCCACTAGGTAAACGAAAGAGGGAAAATATTAACCAACCGCTATGCTTGACCTCGTGTTTGATTAATATGTCATAGGAGCTTTCCCGACTAATATTAATTGCTACTACTGGATTTTTCTCTCTAGTATTCTACGATCTCATTTAGCAATCTTGGATAGTTTACTCACTTTTCCCCATTCCAGAGGCCCTATCCTTATACTACTTTACGTGTGCTATAAAACATAAAATTTCCAATTGATTTTGGTTAATTCATTAATTGTTGTTTTTACTCAGTAGGGTACATGGAGACGAAATTGATGATGTTATGACTTGATTCCAAAACCGTGCAAAACGATGAAATCAAAATATTTTGTTTCAATGAGTTCTATCTAAATAAAGGAGAGGATAATGTTTTCTTTTCAAATCAAATAAAGACCCAACGTCATGCAACTTTAAGCTTTTCCATGAATGAATGGAGAAAAAATAAAAAAAATGCCAAACTATGTAGTGAATACCCTTGAAATCCCAAAATAAATAAAACACAAGCTCTTTAAAATGTAAACCAAAAATTGTACCTATGAAAGTAGAATCCAAAACTCTTTGTTTTTTTATTTTCAAAGACTTCAAATTGTATGAAAATCGAAAAACATAACCTTCTTTTTCTTTTTGCTTTCAATCAAAATCAAAGGACCTAATGATGCTTACAAATTCTCCAAAGTAAAGAACATGAAGAAAACAAACATTCAACCAAGCTATCAAGAATCAAAAGAATCCAATTTTAAATATGTCTTCAAAACTTGTTGCTTGCAAACAAAAAACTCAAGCTTTCACTACTCACAAAGCCAATAAAACAAGAATCAAGAGAAAGCCAATATGAAACCTTTAAGACTCAATCAAAGAAAGTCTTGTCAAATGTCAATGAAAAAGTTGTCAGAAAACCAATGAATTGTTGAACTTAAAAGTGATCAATGTTTACCCAAGCCGAAGAGAAACAAGAACTCAAACAAAAGAGGCTTGAAACAAGATATGGGCGAGCTCCACAATCAATAAAATAGATTCCAAAAGCAAACAAGAAAACTTGAAAGGTTTCGAAATCAAAATCATGGAGGTCTAAATGCTCAAAGATAAAAGAAATCATATCGACATTCACATGAACCTAACAAAAGGATCAAATTGACCTCAAGTGGTCTTATCCACCTAGAAATCATTTGGGGCATAAAGTTCTACAAAAGAATAAAAAAGAATGGCAATCACTCAATGCAAGAAGTAATTAAAGTCTTAATCAAGCAACAAAAAATCTGATGAGGAGTCTTGAGACCAAGAGATGACAAGAACTAAGCAAAACAAGGTCAAAATCCATTCAAGGAGAGGATTATTGCTCATGTAACACTACATACAGAGGGATGAAAAGGGTTTCATTGCATGTTTAGACACTAGGAGAGGGCGATAATCATGGTTTCATCACTATGTGCTTCCTTATAAGGGAAGGATGAAGTCTAGAAAATATTGAAAAGAGACAAAACCTTCCTCGGATCCGAGGGAAGGTTAGTTTCTTAGCTCAAAGAACTTCCTAATGATGATGAGGGAAGGTGAAAACCATAAAGAAAAACACACACTCACACAGGTCAAGCAACAAATGAACATTAAAAGGGATTGAAAGTGGAAAATGATCTATGGAAATCATTCGCTGATGGTGTTGCCAAGTTTTTGTTGTGGAAAATTTCCCTTGCGGAGAGGTGAAACCTCCCTTGGGTTGAGAATCCTTCAATCCAATATAGAAGTTAACAAATGGATATTAACTTCTCTCTAGATCTAACTCGCACACAAATGAACAAGGAAAGAGAAAGGAGAAGGGAAGGATAGCCTTCCTCTCTTTAGATGGTTTTGCTCACTGTTCTTAGTTGTTCCAACTCCAAAACTAAGAGTCCAAGCTTGTAATATAGAAAAGAGCTTGCAAGAAACAAAGAGGGAATCCTTTCCTATGCAATATTTCTTAAGTATGAAAGAGATCTAATATAAAATACAATAAAAATAATAATGAACTAAAGTACTATTAAAAAAATAAAAAAAATAAAAAATAAAAAACAAAAAATATTATATTAAAAATACAATTAAAAAAACAGGTTAACTCTAATTCAAATTATAGAGTATTAGAAATGAAATAATTATAACTGATTTATCAAAAGAATTTTTAAGACATAATATGTTTTTATAGGAACCCCAAAAAATTAACACACTATAAAAAGTAATAATATTTTTTTTATTCTTATTATTAATTTAATTAAGCGGATAGACGTATATATGTGATATTTTGGGGATGGACTTGCTTGAGGGGATCATCAAGATCCACCAAAGCATGCCAAGTGTATGACCGACATGTCTTCAATCGTCTGATCTTTTAACTAGCTTAACTAGCTGTGAATTTAGGAGTTTGTTAGGAGAACCGATCGCCTAATCGCCCGATTTTAGGAGCTCGAGAAGTCTGTTAGCCACCGAGGAGTCTGTTAGCTTAAGTGGAGGAGATACCTGGTGGTGGAGGAGATACATGTCGTGAAACTTTATAACCAACTCTACTATCTTTTATCTAGCCCATGGAGGCAGTCTGTATGAAACTGCGAGTGATGAAATGAATCTGAGAGATCAGGTGTCTCATAATAGTTTTTGTAAGTGTTTTCGCTGGAGGCATTTCCCCCTACTTTTTCGGATGGAACGAGAGCTTTCTTTTGTTGGGAACTCAGTTCGTGGCTGGAGTCTTCTTGGGGATGGCTTGGATGAATTTTATAAGTGATTCCGCTAAAACATTTGGAGATTTGACAGACAAGACGTATCCTTTTGCATTCATGCTCTGCACTGCAGGCTACTTTATTACTATGCTTGCAGACATAATCCTCGCTTGGGTGTATGAGAGGTATGATGGGCCGAGCATCCGCAGCGCAATTTCTCTTGAAAGAATGGTCGGTGAGTAATAGTAGTTTTGATTAGATTTTAATTAAGGGCCTTCCTCTACTAAACAGTTATGTTCAGACCAAGAATTCGTTTAGTTGTCGCAATCTTTTGTTTTTAAGAAATAAATCTTTTGTTTTTAAGCGATAGCAGTGATGCTATAACTACTAGGTATCTATGATATAGAAAGCGGAGATGGGTTCAAGACTCAGGTATCGGTACCTTGGTTGTACATGCAACTGTTTCTCAGAAGCATGGAGTGTAAACCCCATTATTTTCCTTGCCTGTGGCAGAGGCTTGAGGGGGACTGGCGAGGTGGTTACATACTCAATTCCTGCGCCCCATGTTTTGGTCCCAGCTCGCAGGCCCCTAGAAAGAGAAGTGTAATCCCATGTCCTACCGTTTCGATTCCCACAATTACGGTGAACTCTGGGCACTTGGTTAATAATTCGCATTGCCCCATCTGCCTGGGTCAGTTCCAGATAGGAACCCAAGCAGAGGAAATTCCATGCAATCACATTTATCATTCAGACTGCATCATTCCATGGCTGGCTAACAATATTCCCTGCCCTGTTTGTCTCCATGCATTGCCCAGCAAACAAACTAATTCTCCTTCAGCGCCCAGCCGCCAACATGTTTATATGCATCTATATATTGCCTTTTTAATTTTGTTACTAGCGTCTTGGATCATACTCGTAGGCTGAGCCGAGAAAAACGCTTTACGATATGTGTGCAAAAAAAAATAAAAATACTAGGTCAAATTAGCGACTGTGATCATTTTAATCTCAGATAAGTATTTGTATTGCTATGGGCATCCTAAACTAGACGGTTGTATCGATGAACTGAATGAAGAGGTATTGGGCTACAACACGAAACTTAAAGCAGCTGTCGCTATTCTCAAGGCTCAGTTTTCAGATATTAAAGTTGTCTATATCGACATTTATGATTCCTTCTTGGATATAGTGAGAAATCCTTCCAAATATGGTACGAGTTGTGACGAAAAATCATTCTTCAATTCGTTAATTTTAATGGTTCTTGTAAACCTGATTGATTGTTGTAATGTATTTATGATTAATTTTAATGGTTCCTGTAATCTTATTGTTGTGAGTGGATTGGTTTGTTATAAGGTTTGAGACATCCAATAGAGGTTGCTGTGGAACAGGACTGATAGAGGTGGGATTCACATGCAATTCCAATACCACAGTTACTTGCCCGGATGCGTCCAAATACGTTTTCTGGGATTCTGTCCATTCCACAGAGAAAACGTATGACCTCATTGCTCAAATGGTGCTAGACAGATATATTCCGCAGCTTCTGTGAGGAAGAGATTTTTCAAAAATATGCAGCACTTTCTAATCTTCTGTTGTTGGCTTTTTATGGATCCTGAAACTTAGAAAGGATGTTATCAATGTTTCTTTATCTTTTGCTCTGATTTGGTGCAGATGTATTTATTATACCTGCCGTCACATTGTAATCGCATTAATCGCATTTATGTCAAATAGCTTTGATTGTATATTAATTTGTATTTGTTTGTGAAATTATGATAATGTTCTATAATCTTATAGTTTTCCAAAATATATTTTTATGATTAATAAATATTTATAAAATTTCTGTTAATTTTTATAAAGTTTCATTCTCTGTCAAGCAGCTAAGCACAGGCTCCTCTGTCCTCAGAGTGGCTTGAAATACAATTTTTAGAATAAAAAATAAAATTAAAATAATGAAACATTACGAATTGTTTGTTTAATTTTAGTGTTCTACCAAGTTGTGGGGATGCAGGAGCCGGCAGAGGCCCTAAAATTTTGGGACAGAGGGCGTGGAAGTCCTTAGGATATGAGTTTGTCTCTGAAAAAATAGAAAAAAAAAACCTTGATATATAAATATATCAATTTTTCATCTTATCACTATATGTATACATCATCTTTATTTTCATAAAAATATATGATTGTTTTTTAAATTAAATTTTATTTAAATAAAAAATTAAAATTAAAGGTGGTGACGTCTTGGGAACCCGCAATTTTCAAGAATGCCCCAATCCAAAAACTTACTAATCTGCTTTTACTCACCTTTCTGAGAAAGAAAGCATTAAAAGGATTTTCTTTTTACTAAATTGATAATAATATTAATCATAGTTTTAATATATTAAAATTGTTCTTGCAAGGTTATGGTATACAATAAACTCTTATACTATGTTTAAATTAATCTCATTTGTAAAAAACAATTAACAATGGTATAATATTTATAATCTTGTTATTTTTGGAAATTCTCTTTTATTATTTGACATAAATTAATTGAAAAGTTAAAGAATAAATAAATTATTATCTGACATATAATCTTGTTATTTTTGGAAATTCTCTTCTATTATCTGACATAAATTAATAGAAAAGTTAAAGAATAAGGCTTAAAATTTGATTTATCACATATTTATTGAGAGCAAATAATCAAATTATAAATTTGAAAAAAAATCATAAATTATTAATTTGAAAAACATATAATGTTGTGTGGCAATATGGTTAGGTTTAAAATTTGATTTATCACATATTTATTGAAACTAAATAATCAAATTATAAATTTGAAAAAAAATCATAAATTTTTAATTTGAAAAACATATAATGTTGTGTGGCAATATGGTTATACATTGTGACACTCGTGAAAGGTTATACATTAATAATATGACATTCAATGATGTTTAGAAAAAGACGTTCATAATGTGACTTTTGATGTCCATCGTTGTAACATTCAAGGATGTCATATTCATGTCCATCGTTGTAACATTCATCAAGGATGTCATATTCAGATGTTTATTATGGTCATTATGTTATTTATTAGCGGTTATATTGCATTGTCACATTCATCCATGGTAAATTCCTTTAATGGCTTTGTCGCATTGCAACATTCATTGACGCTTACGTTGGATTGAAACATTCCACCTTTGTACATTCCTTAATGGTTTTGTCGCATTGCGACATTCATCGAGAGTTCTGTTGGATTTAGATGTTCATAAAGGAATATATAGTTGTTTGACAAAAGAAATGGTTTAAACCATCCACATTCTACATAGTAATATAGAATGTTATGTCGCATTCTGATGTTTATCAAGGTTTACGTTTCACTGCGTCGTTATCAAGGGTTGTATCACATTACGACGTTAAGCCATGGTTTGTTACAGTGTTTGGTTGGTATATATATGTCAACACAACCAAAGATGTAACACATTAATAATGCGATAGTGGACGTTTAATAAGCGTTATGTCGCATTGTGACGTTTATCACAGGTTATGTTACATTAGCGATATTCATCAAGGGTTATGTCACATTGTGATATTTGGGTGAATCCATGGACCTGGGTAACACTTTTTGGCAAACGCATTTCGGAAAAAATAGAAAAATGCACCTCGGTCGAGGGCTTGTTAAGCCCTCGACCGAGGTCTTAATATCTCGACCGACTTTTTATCAAGCCCTCGACCGAGGTATTGCGGGCTTTACAAACCCTCGGTCGAGGTATTTAAATACCTCGACCGAGGTATTTAGATACCTCGGTCAAGGTATTTAGATACCTCGGTCGAGGTTCATACCTCGGTCGAGGGCTTAAAAAAACAGACTTAGCCCTCATTCAAACAAATGGAAAATTTACTGTGCTTTGCAGAGGTGTAAACCCTGCCTTTCCTAGCACATAACTGAGTGGAGTTGATACCGATAGATTCACCAACGAATCTTCTATCCATTGACGTATCATACACGCATTTTGGCATTCATATGATATTTATTTTTTAATTACTTCTAAAACTTATACTTAGAAAACCACACTACAACTTCGAAGCAGCTCAAAGAAAAATCCGCAAAGTTAAAAATACACAGCCAAAAAATTCTTAAAAATTCTTAAAAATTCTTGAAAAAATAGAAAAAATTCCTTTACGTGGACAAATATGTGTTTAAAACGATGCTGAAATCGAATGTGGTCAATTTCGAAAAATAATAAATAATTGTATAATGCGAAAAAAATTAACAAAAAAATATGCACATCACACTGCATTTTATGTAGATCATGCTCATATATTTATTTTTTTTAAATTATTAATGCAAGATTGAATTACTCTACGTGGACACGGGCCACTTATTAGCTTCTTCAAATTTTTAAGGTCACACAGTTCATTAAATGCAAAAATTCACACATTAAATGACATCGGAATATTTAAAAAAAAATATCTCTATGAAGCCAACATAATATTCTACAATTTGTTTTCTTACTGCAAGTCAAAATTCACATGGCATATATGCGTTTTGAGGGCTTCTATTTAGCACATGAGTAAAAAATCAGGTTTTCATCGCCAAATTTGGCCAAAAACTATTACCAATCTTCATGGAATCACCCATTTGTCAAGGGTTATTTCACATTGTGATAATGCCCCAAATGTGACACATTAATAATGTGTGTCTTTGTATGTTTAAAAAATTTCTTGAAGAATTTTATTGATATATGTCGTTTGACAAAAGAAATGGTCTAAACCATCCACATTATACATAGTAATATAGAATGTTATGTCCAAGGGTGGCAGGAGCGGGAGGGATCCTTCTGGATCCAGGAGGACAAATAGAACAAACCTTCGCCTGGGGACTAGGGATCAGATCTAACAATGAAGCAAAATGGCTGGCTCTCCTTCAAATCCTGCAGCTCCTTCAGGATAAAAACTACCAAAAGGTCATGATCTTCGGCGATTCTAAGCACGTCATCTCTAAACTGATCAATGGATACCCCTCGGGAGCTGTCAATTGTCGTCGCCTGTTTAATAAAGCAAAGCCTCTTATGCTCAATTCCTATGAACCATATCACATTCTCCGATCAAACAACACTGCAGCGGACACTATGGGCAATTTGGGTGCCTCTCTCCCGCAAGGCCAATTCAGACAAAATGGGAATCCTTCCACCCTCAAATTTGTTCTGTAATGAGGTATCAGATTTCCAATCATCATCAACCTCATCATATAATCGGGAATTATTCTTTGATCGATCATAGCATATGGTCTAGCCCTATGAAGGACCATAGTTCAAGGATTAGCCTTTGGATCTACCCCCCTCTCCTTTGTCTCTTTGGCCACTTTGTCCCCCCATTATCCTTCCCTCCCTCATCTTCATCCCCTTTTCATCTCTCCCGCGCCTTATCCCTTTCTCGTCCTCTGTCCTCCTCCGTCACCTGGCAGTTGGCCTCCACTACGAGAGGGTAATCAACGGCTTCTCTCATTTAATTAGCAGTCCTCCCCTCTCTCCTTCCATTGCCGTGTGGCCCCAATTCTGCCTCCTCCTTCTCTCGGACGCTGCGGCTTTAAAATACTTTCGATCAAGGGTTAATGCCATTTTATCCTCACACGCTTAGGTTCGCCTCACGATCTTCTCTATGGCTTCTATTAGCAGTGAGTTATTTTCCCATTCCATATCAATCCTCGGTCCTGGTTTATTCGAAGCTTTGCAAACTTTGCTGAAGATTGTCTCAGGCATTAGCGAAGGACGGTTTCAAGGCCTCCCGTGGTAGGCTCTTCCTCTCACTCGCTCTGTGGTGAAGGAAAGGCTTGCTCTTGCAGCCTTTTCCTCCTGTTCGTGCAGTTCCCTCTCCGTCTCACAGACTGTCACTCTCGGCTCAGGCTCTCTCTCGCTGTCTGGTAATTGGGGGAAAAGATTGGTTATCGGTTGCAGTTGCACGGGGTGGCAAGCAGGTGCAGTGGGCACGCTTGCTTGTGGACGACAAGACGAATTCTCCTTGTATCAGGAACTTCACGTGCTCAAATTTTGTCTTAGAAATATCTTAGCCCCTGTCAGTCCTGTCCCAGCTATTCAGAATCAATTTGCTCGAATAACCATTTTGACTGAGGTCAGCAAAATGGCTCAGGCTGGCGAAAATGCAGGGATTTTGGACATTAAAAAGAACCTAAGGAGAATGTATGAACTGCTTTCCATAAGTGTCATGGATAATAGGGAGATGGCTCGGGAGGTGAAAAGTATGGGAGACACCGTGAGCTACATGATGCCCGCATTGACGACAATGAAAGCAACCTTCGTGAACTGATGGGGAAAATTGACAGGATACATGAGGACCTCCAGCGCTTCATAGCCATGAACCAGAGCAGCAAAGTTGGAGCCACTGCTAATGCTGTGCATTCGATGGAAGAGGAATCTGTAATCCAGCCGAGAAACAACAGAGGCAACCCTTAATCTTTTCCTGCTAGCAATGACTGAATGTTTTTCTGTCTTTTTGTTTGTAATCAGTATGTAAGGGTTTATACAACCCGGGGCACTAGATGTTTTGATCAAACTCTAAGCGATGTTTTTTGGAAAACACCGTGGATAGGCTCAATGTGCAGCACTCTGGCTATGTACAAATACTCTAATATTTCATGTCTGTAATGAATGGTTGTGCACAACTTGTTTTTATATAAACCCCTTTATAGTTTCTGTTAAAAAAATATATAGAATGTTATGTCGCATTGTGATGTTTATCAATGTTTACATTTCACTGCGACGTTATCCATGGTTATATCACATTACGACGTTAAACCATGGTTTGCTATAGTGTTTGGTTGGTATATGTCAACACAACAAAAGATGTGACACATTAATAATGCAATAGTGGGCGTTTAATAAGCATTATGTCGCATTGTGACGTTTATCACAGGTTATGTTACATTAGCGACATTCATCAAGGGTTATGTCACATTTTAAACCATCGACATTCTACATAGTAATGTAGAGCGACGTTATCAAGGGTTATATCACATTACGACGTTAAGCCATGGTTTGTTACAGTGTTTGTGGTATATGTCAACACAACCAAAGATGTGACACATTAATAATGTGATAGTGGGTGTTTAATAAGCTTATGTTACATTTGCGACATTCATCAAGGGTTATGTCACATTGTGGTATTTGTCAAGGGTTATGCCACATTGCGATAATGCCCAAGATGTGACACATTAATAATGTGTCTTTCGATGTTTAAAAAAATTCTTTAAGAATTTTATTTTTATATATAGTCGTTTGACAAAAGAAATGGTTTAAACCATCCACATTCTACGTAGTAATGTAGAATGTTATGTCGCATTATGATGTTTATCAAGGTTTACATTTCACTGCAACGTTATCAAGGGTTGTATCACATTACGACGTTAAGCCATGGTTTGTTACAGTGTTTGGTTGGTATATATATGTCAACACAACCAAAGATGTGACACATTAATAAAGCGGTAGTGGGATTTTAGTAAGCGTTATATCGCATTGTGACGTTTATCACAGGTTATGTTACATTAGCGACATTCATCAAGGGTTTTGACACATTGTGATATTTGTCAAGGGTTATTTCACATTGCGATAATGCCCCAAATGTGACACATTAATAATGTGTCTTTGGATGTTTAAAAAATTTCTTGAAGAATTTTATTGATATATGTCCTTTGACAAAAGAAATGGTTTAAACCATCCACATTCTACATAGTAATGTAGAATGTTATGTCGCATTGTGATATTTATCAAGGTTTACATTTCACTGCGATGTTATTAAGGGTTATATCACATTACGACCTTAAACCATGGTTTGTTACAGTGTTTGGTTGGTATATGTCAACACAACAAAAAATGTGACACATTAATAATGTAATAGTGGGCGTTTAATAAGCGTTATGTCGCATTGTGACGTTTATCACAAGTTATGTTACATTAGCGACATTCATCAAGGGTTATGTCACATTGTGATATTTGTCAAGGGTTATGCCACATTGAGATAATTCCCAAGATGTGACACATTAATAATGTGTCTTTGGATGTTTAAAAAATTTCTTGAAGAATTTTATTGATATATGTTGTTTGACAAAAGAAATGGTTTAAACCATCCACATTCTACATAATAATGTAGAATGTTATGTCGCAGTGTGATGTTTATCAAGGTTTATGTTTCACTGCGGCGTTAATAATGTGATAGTGGGCGTTTAATAAGCGTTATGACGCATTGTGACGTTTATCACAGGTTTTGTTACATTCGTGACATTCATCAAGGGTTATGTCACATTGAGATATTTGTCAAGGGTTATGTCACATTGCGATAATGCCCAATATGTGACATATTAATCATGTGTCTTTGGATGTTTAGAAAATTTCTTTAAGAATTTTCTTGATATATATATATAGTCGTTTGACAAAAGAAATGGTTTAAACCATCCACATTCTACATAGTAATGTAGAATGTTATGTCGCATTGTGATGTTTACCAGGGTTTATGTTTCACTGTGACGTTATCGAGGGTTATATCACATTACGACGTTGAGCCATGGTTTGTTACAGTGTTTGGTTGGCATATGTCAACACAACCAGAGATGTGAGATGTGACAAATTAATAATGTGATAGTGAGCGTTTAATAAGCACTATGTCGCATTGTGACGTTTATCACATGTTATTTTACATTAGTGACATTCATCAAGGGTTGTGTCACATTGTGATATTTGTCAAAGGTTATGTCACATTGCGATAATGCCTAAGATTTGACACATTAATAATGTCTCTTTGGATGTTTAGAAAAGAAATTTTCTTGATATATATATATATAAATTCGTTTGACAAAAGAAATGGTTTAAACCATCCACATTCTACATAGTAATGTAGAATGTATGTCGCATTGTGATGTTTATCAAGGTTTACATTTCACTGCGACGTTATCAAGGGTTATATCACATTACGGCGTTAAGCCATGGTTTCTTACAGTGTTTGGTTGGTATATGTCAACACAACCAAAGATGTGACACATTAATAATGTGATAGTGGGCGTTTAATAAGCGTTATGTCACATTGTGACGTTTAACACAGTTTATGTTACATTAGCGACATTCATCAAGGGTTATGTCACATTCTGATATTTGTCTAGGGTTATGTCACATTGCGA
>LPNX010627012.1:718913-800636 GCA_001517045.1 Pseudotsuga menziesii
CATAAAATAACTATTAAATAACTATCTTCGATTATAAAAGAAATTGTTTTATAGTTTATATTTTGATAATATTAATTAATTATTAATTAATGATTTTTATTTAGAGTTTATGTTTTTATTTTAAAACATAAATATATTTTATGTTGTTATTTTATATCTCAAAGGTTTTTTTGGGCATCATCATCATTCAATTGAAAAAACATCTCTATATACAACCATAGTCTTTGTTAAATCAAATATTAACCATGAATTAAAAATAATAAAATGCTCATCATTTAACTTATCACAATCTATAAAGTAATCTAATGGTTATGTCTCCTATGCATTACGATATAACCCTAAGTGTTATGATATATAATATTATTGTGACACATTAATTCATTAATTAATAATGTATTTATATTTGGATTTGATTATAATTAATAATATTTATTTAATAATAATATTTAAATATTTAAATAATTATTATATTATAATCAATTAAAATATTAACTTACCAATATTAATAATAAAAAATAAAAATATAATAATTAATTGTAGCAAAATAATTTATTATTATTTTGGAGATATGCCTATGGGCCCACCCGTTACTAGCAACAACCACATTAAATTAATTAATGTGTCTAAATACGTCGATAGGAGTAAATTTAGGCACATACCTTTTATATTAATGTTTTTTCCTATAGTATATGCTTAAATTTAAGCCTATCGACGCATTCAAACACATTAATTAATTTAATGTGGTTGTTGCTAGTGATAATGAAAATTATTTAAAAATTAAGTTATATTAAAAATATAAACAATAATTTTAATAAATATCATTATTATATGGTTTAACCAGAAATATTAGTACAAAATTTAAAATGAATACAACTTTACTTGTTATAGATCTTAATTTTTAAATTGAGTCAAAATTCTAGTAATCAAACATTTTATTACTATAATATTAATCATTTAAAATTCATTAATATAATATTTTATGTCATGCTATGATGATAATAATAAAGTAAAGAGCTATTTAGAACATTAAAAAAAATTAATAAGAAATATATTAATCAACTTAAAATCTAAGAAAGAAATATATTAATCATATTTAAATTTATGCTTAAATTAATTTGAAAATTTTTAAAACCCAATTTTAATAAACATTCTTAAAATTAACATTAATAATGTAAAAATTATCTTTAAATTTAGAGTTAATCACTTGTATTAATTAATCAAAACCTCCAACATTTTTATTTCTCTTTTTGTTTTGATGAGGAGTCTTATTTTGGATTCACCATTCTCCCATCTCTATAATTTTAATATTTGATTTACATTGAATTCCATGAATTATGGTATATGTTGGAGTATTTAACAATGTGTAAGTGGTTACATCATTTTTATTTTTATTTTATTTTATAATTAATTAAATAACAAAAAACCTTTAATTATATATATATATTTCAAAACGAGATGCAATATGAGTTGAAACAATATGATGCAATAGTGGTGTATTGTCTATAAATCACTAACTAAGACATACAAACAGCTTGACTATAGGATACCAATAATTATAACAATTATTTATTTACATTTTTATTATCATAAACTTTTAAGTTATCTTATTTTGTAGAATTAAACACCTTAAATAAATGAATTTCTTATTTTATTGCAATGTTTTGATATTCTAAAATGTTACATTGCAATAGTTTACATATAAATAATTTATATTTTTATAATGAATAAAAATATAATCATTTTCCTTTGTGTGTATTTAAACAATATACATCACAATGATTATATATATTTTTGTTGGCAAAGTGGTGGAACCTCCTGACTAGCAGTGTTTCCATTGGATAATTTATATTTTTATAATGACTAAAAGTATAATCATTTCCATTTGTGTGTATTTAAACTATATACATTACAATGATTACATTTTTTTTTGGCAAAGTGGTGGAACCCCGTTGACTAGCAGGGTTGCCATTGGCTAAGTAAACCAGGGGGACTGCACCAACCCTTAACATGGTTGGAATTTTTGGTATCCTACGAGACAACAACCTTCCAGCTTAGGGGGCGTCTTAACTATACCCGGCCACCAACTATTCTACATCTCGCAGATATCACAATAATTATATTAAAATGCATTAATTAAAATATAAAAAACAATATTATTATAAAAATATTAGATTTCCATGCATTCTATTCAATTAAACAAAATAATGTGTCATATCAATCCTCCAAATTAAACAATAACAACGTTCTTTAAATTGTTATCTAGTCTCTAAAAATGTATTTTAATGTTTGAAAGCAAGTTTTATATTATTGACATGAAGATCACTGATGAACATAATATTAAAACTATTATAGACAATGTATTCCTACACCAAATCTACTGCAAAAACATAAGACATCAAATATAACTTTGATTATACTTAATAACCAGTTATTTTTTTCAGATTTGAAAATATTTTATATACACTTACAATTTAATTTGTAATAACTAAATTAATATTTATAATGTTTATTTTTACAACTTCTTTTTCTAATTTCATAATACTAATTTTGTTAATTAAGTAATAATTAATTTAATCCAATGTACATACTGTAATTTACTTCTTCCAAACTTACATACTCATAAAAATAAAAATAATTCTTTTTTAACATTATAAAATAAAAACAAACAAAAATATTAATTCATTGTCAAACTAAACCACGAATTTTTCATTTTTTTTTCAGATTTGCAATTTGTATGACAAGGCACTTCATGGACACAAGTAAAATATGCTCGAGGGCTCAAATTTCAAACAACACACAGAAAAGATGAACTGTGAAGGAGGGAAAATATATTTTATTAAAACTAATTATGTATATATTTAAAATTTTAATCATTTTTTAAGATGGTACACATTAGAATTTAGTGTGATGATGATGGTGGTTAACATGCATTGAAACTAACTAATAATTTTCCAATATTAATTCAAAATGTATTTTTATTAAAACTAATTTATATATATTTAAAATTTTAATATTTTATAAGATGATAGATATTAGAATTTAATGTGATGATGGTGACTAACATGCATTGAGACTAACTAATAGCTTTCAAAAACTTAGTGGGATGATGATGATTTTGAGACCAACTACTAACTTTAAGTGTTAATTCACGTTTTTGGCCATGAAACTCAAAAAAATGTCATAGTTTCATATTGGAAAAATATCCAACAGATTAGACAACTCAAATAAATCCCCAAAAAAAATGTGCGTTGCAGATTAAATGATAGAACACATGTATGAAATGCTCCCAGGGTAAAAAAATTATTTTCGAAAAAGGTGATGTGATGATTCTTGAAAATATGATTTGTGAGTAAATTTTTTATTCGACTATTTGCATCAATCTGATGATTTGGTTTGCGTAAGCTTTCAACATCACACATTGCTGGTCGTTCGATCGATGCAAATGGTCGGATAAAAAGTTTACTCCTATGATTTGTAGATAATCAATATAGTATAGTGTTGTACTGTGTAATACAAATCAATATAGTATAGTGTTGTACTGTGTAATTTGTCTCTATCGAACCTCGTTGTTGGCAATGGCACATCCATGTTGTCAAGAAACTCACAAGAACTGATAGAATTAACATTGTTATGTCGTACAAGTGAATCCAATGGAGCATATGTCTCATCAAATTGGGCCATGTTTTTGCTTTTGCATTTGACAATTGGCATGATCCCAGGGCTTTAACAGTTAGAATCTTAGAATAGTATTTAGAACAGTATTCTTGTTTAACCGATAAATTATGAAATGTAAATTTGTTTGTAAATTTGTTTTTGTTCGAACTAGATTAAGTTTAAGCTCAAGCCAACCTCAATATTGGATGAGAAAACAGTCTATTCACAGATATCATACTCTCATCAAATTTATACTAGATTCATTTATTTAACTATAATTATATGAGGTTGGGATTTTTATGTTTTTTGTTATTTTTTTTTCCATAGGTAAGAGTACTGTGTTTTGAACTTATTTTTTATGTCAAGGTCTTGCTATAATCAAACATATATCTATTTATTCAGTACAAACAAATATATTAATTACAAGAATTGAACCTGGACTGGATGGAGATGGTAACATTCATTTCTTTCAACCACCCAAACTACAACCAATGGACTGTCATCCATACATACACTCAGTTGAAGCGGATGGAGATGGTAACATTCATTTCTTTCAACCACCCAAACTACAACCAATGGACTGTCATCCATACATACACTCAGTTGAAACAGCATCCTACACTGAAATAAACACTGAATCCCATTGTCTCGAAAACTACTTAACATTGGAATTTGGACTTTAGAAAAGACCGACGTAACAGACAGGTTGTATAACTGATCAATCTTGAGCACAACGAGCAATTTTATATACATGAGAGTTTGAAAAGGTATGCATAGACAATGACATTGATTTTATAGTCCTCTCATGAGGTAGACAGGTTGTATACAGGTTGTATAACCGGTCAATTTGAGCACAATGCACAGTCATATCTATAAATAAAGTGTAGCATTAGAGTTTGAAAAAGCATGCACAACAATCACCGAACTTTTTTTAGTCCTCCATGACGTTGTATGGAGAAACCTTTGTCAATGGAATCCCTAGCACAACTACTATTTTGCGTGAATAAAAAAATGAGATTGTTTTGACTTATGAAGTCTCAAGGATGAATAACATGATAGATGTTTTCTGGTGCAATCTTATGTTTTCTGGGTGTCAACTTAAATCTTAACAGAAGTGATATAGTTGTCTGTTTGAATATTTTTCTTAAACTAATATTTTTATTAGACATTTGGATAGCTATGGCTGGGATTTCTTATTAAATCAGTTCAAAATTGTCTCTCAGTAATATGTAATTTCAAGAATCATAATTATTTATCTTAAACTAAATACAAGATTTTAAAACTACTTAAATCACCTAATCCAAATCACAATTTAAACAATTACTTACTTCTCTTGAACTAAATACAAATTTTAAAACTACTCAAATCATCCTAATCACAATTTAAACAATTCAAATCATCCAAATCACAATTTAAACAATAGAAAATACATTTTCTGCAATTCTTTAAAAACCTAAATAAAGCAAACCTACCCTCTACTGGAAGGTCTGCAATGCAATGCATTGAATGGTGTTCTTTAATTTAATGGCAATCAATCACCGACACACGTGTCTGGAGATTTCAAATTAAACTACTGCCAGTGTCTGTCCAAACCTTCATCTCCTTGGGAGTTGGAATCATTATAAAATTCAACTTATTCAGCACTAGAACAAGTACAGGCTTGGTCTCCATCAACAACGAATCCAATGCATGAATATTGTTATGGTACTCGATCACCTTGCCTCCAGCTATTTACATGTACAGAATGATATATGTGACACAAGCTTGAAAGTTGGCATTGTATGAACTTTTTTTCGTTCCAAAAGATATATAACGAATTTCACTGGCAAGATTTCTTTCGCAGAAGAGTGACAATTTTGACTGGCAAGTAGTACCAGAGAAAGCTTCAAAAAAATTGACAGCCATCTGATCTGTTGTTCTTTAAGTGTTGCATAACTTCAAAGCTCAACCTATATAGTTCAATTTAGAAACTAGCAGTCAATTAACCATTTTCTTGGTTATTTTCCTTTTTTAGTGTGTGAAATGGGTCGGCCACAATCCTGCTCAGGATTGAAACTAAGAAAAGGTGCATGGACACCTGAAGAAGATCTACTGCTAAAGAAATGCATCGAGGTCCATGGTGAAAGCCGTTGGCCATTATTGCCCGAGAAAGCAGGTAGTAAAAAATACATCATGTAAATTGGAAATAAACACTTCTATAAGTAGGTGAGTAATTATTTTTTAATCCCCGAAATGAATCTCTGTTAGTAACAGCCATTTACGTTGATTCAAGTGTGGGAATATCTTCAGCGGTTAGTCTCGGTTGTGATTTAACAATGTAATTAGTCTATGTTTTGAGTGCGTTTTTTAAGTTTAAATTTGGTTTTTTTATTGTAACATTTAAAGGTAAGATGAAATTTTTAATGAGATTGTGTTTTGATGTTATAGGTTATTTCATTTCATTGTATAAGATTTTGGAAGAGCAATTTTAAAGGTAAGATGAAACTTTTAAAGGTTGTGCTTTGATGTTATAAGTTACTTCAATGAATAAGATTTTGGAACAGTAATCTAAGTGCAAGCAAATGGATGAAATTATTTCATTTCATTGTATAAGATTTTGGAAAGGCAATCTAAGTGCAAAGCAAATGGAAGAAATTGCATAATATTGTATAATTTAAATTCAATATGAGTATTTAAAAGGTTTATGGAATGTATCATGTGAAGTCTTTAGAGGTTTTTTTTTATAATTATAAGGACAATACCTATGTTGCATAAGTCTCTGGAGTTTGGGAAAGTGGGTACAAGCATCGGATAGTCTAGAAGTTTCCTAAGGCCAATAAGATATATTAAAAATATATAAAAATAAAATAATTAAAAAAACATGAGAAAAGAAAAATCATAAGAAGAAAAGAACCATTAACACAAACCACATGAATTAACTTATCTCTTGTATTACCGTTATAACTAAAACCTCTTGGCAGAGGGATTTTTAGAAGTTATAGTCCCTATATTTGTGGCTATATGTATAGATCTAAGTTTTCAGTTTTGTGTCAACTATAATTAAAATGTATTAGAATATTATATGTTTACAAGACATTCTATGCTAAGGTATTTGCAAAGGTATATAAACATTCAAATTTTAATTATAATAAAATCAAAATCAAAATAATTTTTATTTAAATGTAATATATAAATTTAGTTTAAAGTAATATTTGAAACCATTTCCAATTAGTTAAAAGTTTACTTTGTATTAATAAAATAAATAAATGAACAAATAAATTATTTTCTTTTATTTAATATATAAAAAATTAAAATAAAATTACATTTATTATTACAAAGGCTGTTAAATCCATCTTAATATTTCTACGAAGAAACAGGTTTAGACTATGTTCCAAGCTGATATTTGTAGTGCAAGTATGTGTAGTGAAACTGGATTGTTGCATTAGCTTCTACATCATCCATGCCGAGAGATGGAAGATTATTGGAGAGAAGTGCATGGAGGTGCACACTTAAATGTATTTGACTTTGGTATGGAGCATGGTCTCATAACTAACTTTTAAACTTTTAACTTTTAAGTGATTATATGTGTTTTTTTTTTACATTTAGCAAGGAGTGCTTTAATAGTTAATGTTAGGAGGACGTTCTGTGGGCTTTAATCCACTTAGATGGGTCATGAGATTATTTAATACACTTTCTTTGGGTAGAACCATAATTTCTACCACTAGCATCTCAAGGTGCCCCATGATAGGCTGTTGAATTTGAACCTTACCTACTAATTAAACACTCCTACTTTTTACCATATAGATTCAATTGCCTTTGGGAA
This sequence comes from Pseudotsuga menziesii, assembly GCA_001517045.1. Lineage (NCBI taxonomy): Eukaryota > Viridiplantae > Streptophyta > Pinopsida > Pinales > Pinaceae > Pseudotsuga > Pseudotsuga menziesii. The sequence continues at coordinate 726,370 of LPNX010627012.1, forward strand.
AAACCTATTTAGAGAAGTGATTACATGTTAGTATATATTAATTTTGATTTTAGATTTAATAAATATTAGCCTATATTAATTTTGATTTTAGATTTAATGAATATTATTTTTGTTGCTTATTTTGTTGTAAAATTTGAATGAATTAACAAATAAGATGTGATATATTTTAAAAGATTATGGGTTTAAATAGAGGGAATCCTTTGTCCCACAAAGAAGGTATCTTAGACATTAAATTGATATTTAATTATTATTGTTATTTATTATTATAGAACTTAAAAAATAATAGTTTTATAATGGTTTATTTTATTATGGAATTTAGAAAATAATAATTTTACAATGTTTATTATCTTTGAGACGTAGAACAGTTGGTGGCTGGGTATGGTTAAGACAAATGCTTTTGGTTAGTGGTAACTTCCAATGGCAAACCTGCTATTCAAGGGGGATTCTACCACTTTGCCAACAACAAAAAAAATACAATGTCTATTTATAAAATTAAATAAATTGTACATTTAAAAAGAGTGAAAGTTACCTAAAATTGTTTCACTTTTATTTGAAATTTACATTGAAAAAACTATCTTCACCTACTTTGCTATACATATATGTTTCATTGCTTCTAACACATAATGAGATTAAGTTGGAGGTTGTACTTGTGGCATTATAATCCCCTTCATTTGCATTGGCTACAAATGCACAAATAAATAACAATAATAAATATATATATAACATAATAAATATATACATGTTATAGTTTGTGTATTTTGGAGAGGTTGAATGCAACAATATTTGTCAAAGCCATCAATTCTCATATTTCACAACATGCAAGCAAATAACGAGGGGCTAAAATTGTCCAAGTATTAATTGATAAAGAGTTTATTATCACTAACATAGGTTTGATATGCAATGGATAATTTTTTTTGACATTTTACCTAGGAATCCTCTTAGATACAAATAGACTCCAAAGAATGTGAAAGTGAAAAACAAATCTTCAATGCTTTTTTGTTATCCATATATGTTTCATTGCTTTTCTAACCTTATCTTTACACCCTTGAATATATTTTTCCTCTTGCAACTTTTCCTCGCCATCACTAGTTGAAGGAAGCAATTGCAATGATATTTTCTTGCAACTTTTTCCTGCCATCACTAGTTGAAGGAAGCAATTGCAATGATCTTTTTTAATCAACCATATTGACAAGGCTAGAAACATGCACAATGTCATCAACTACGCAGAAAGTCTCATTTGTAATAGTTTTCTATTACCGATATATGGAATGAAAAAATAGGAAGTTCAAACCCTGCACTACAAAAAAAACACATTATTCACAAAAATTGCAAAAAACAAGCCCAAACGAAATGTCATATTCACAAAAATTGCAAGAACCTCAAATGGACCATGAGTAGGTGGAAAAAAATAACCACTAAAACGCCCTTTATTAGTTGAAACATTAAGGCGACAATCGACTCGGTAATATATATCCAGTGATTTTAGTTGTTGGATAGTCATGTGAATGTGAAGCAAATGGCATAAAATTTGTTGTAAAGTTGTTGTAAAAAAGGTTTAGCATTAAGTAATATAAATTGCTTGAAGAAACACTAAAACATAATTGTATCATGTTGTTTGTGGCAATGCCAAATTTCAAACAGCACACTGAAAAGATGAACTGGGAATGAATGAGGGAAAATGTATTTTATTAAAACTAATTATGTATATATTTAAAATTTTAATCATTTTATAAGATAGTACATATTAGATATTAGAATTTAGTGTGATGATCATGGTGGTTAACATGCATTGAGACTACAGGGGTGGCAGGTGCAGGAGGGATCTTTTTGCATCCTGAAGGACAAATTGAATAACCTTCGCTTGCGGTCTTGGCTATAGGACCAATAATGAGGCTGAATGGATGGCTCTTCTTTAGGGAATGAAAACTCTAGCCAACACTGATCTCTGCAGGGTAGCGATATTTGGAGACTCTAGACATGTCATATATAAAATGCTCAATGGATACACCACTGGCTCTATAAAGTGTCGTCAGTTGTATGATAAAATCATTCCTCTCCTGTCTACACACTATGAATTCTATCATATCCTACGCTCAAACAATGTTGCAGCTAATGCCTTGGCAAATTTGGGGGCCTCTCTACCCCAAGGTCATTTCCAACTTAATGGGTTAGACACCCCTCTCAAGCCCATCCCCTAATGAACTTATGGCAAAAAATCCTTGACCCACATCGCATTGATCCCCTCGCCATGGTCTTAAGTGAAGGCTCCAACAATTTAACGCGTCGTCCTACCATCTCCCATGCTGGTACCGTGTGGTTCCCGCTCCCCACTAGCCCCTTCTCGATCCTCGACGCCCTTAACTCCCATCTCCCTCAGCGTAAATGTTTCCCCAGTTCACATGCTCCAGGTCCTTTCAACCCTTGCAATATGTCTTCCTCCGGAGGCCTTCGTGATCCTCAAGTTTCTTTGAACAGTGGTTTGATCTTCACTCGCTCTGCATTTTCGTCGGAGAGGAGGACTCTACTGGATGTTATCACAGGTGTAGACGAGGGTGTTTTGCAAGAGATTATGTGGGAGTCTCTGCCTCTTACTAGGGTTTTTGTTAAAGAAAGGTTGGCTCTCGTCACTTTCTTCTCCTGCTTCTGCTCTCCCCATGCTAACGGTCCTCTGTGGCGTTCGAACTTTAGTTTTGAGCTCAGTCTTCCTGTTGATGACCAGTTTTTTTATAGCTGGCAGTAACTCGGTTCTTGGATGTAATTGCTCTGGGTGGAAGGAAGGAGCGGTCGACACTCTCTCTTGTAGAAGCAAGAAAGACCGTGACTCTCTCCTACAGGAAATTAGCATTCTCAACTCGGTTCTCGGTGATTTTTATTATGGAGTTTAGGCTCAAGATTTTGAAGGTGTAGTTCAGGATCTCCATAACAGTTTCTCTAGAATAGCTCGACTTTCACAATCCTAGACAAGGCAAAATGGACCCAGCGAATGAGAATGCAGGGATTGCAGACCTGAAGAAAAATCTTAGGCGTTTGTATGAAATGATGGCTATTGGTATCATGGATAACAAGGAAGTTGCTCAAGAGGTAAAGAATATGGGGGAGGTGGTCAATTACACCTCTTATCAGATAATCAACCATGACTTCAAGATTGATGACATAGAGATGAACCTCAAGGAAATCATGGGCAAGGTGGATAGAATCCAAGAAGACCTCCAGCGTTTGGTAAGCATGAATCAAGGCAGTCGAGATCATGAAACTCCTGCAGCAGCAGCCCATCCTATGGAGGAGGAGGCGGTAGTTCATCCAATGAAGCACCCATGCAAATTTTAAATGGTTTTCTTAGTTAATGTTTTTTTGTGTGTTCCTTAATCAATAGTTTATCAGGGTATATACTACCTCAGTCCTTAGAATCTATGTAAAAACTCTGTGTGGAGTTCTTTGGTCTCCCTTTTGGACCAATTTTGGTTTTTCCTTTTTTGAACAGCAAGAACTCTCAGTTACCACTTTTTTTGTAATCCATGGCTTTGCATAGCCTGTTTAATACTACCCCTTTTACAGTTTCTGTTAAAAAAAAAACATGCATTGAGACTAACTAATAACTTTTCAATGATCGAATATTCTAATTCAGATACCGAGCTTTTGGAGAGTGGGAGTGTTAGGGTTTGAAGGATTTTTCTGCTAAGAGTCTGGCCGGCAGTGCTTGGCCGCTGAGGCCATCAGGACGCAAAGGCTGGTCGGTTCACCTGGAGGTTTGGCCTCCATGGGTGAACCCATGATGGAGTCGGGCTCTCCGAGACCCGTTGGGGACAATGAGGTGGTTTTAGCCACAAAGGATAAGCAAGAGGGTTTGGCCATTGGCCGAAAGCCCGGGGTGGGGGGATACCTGCCAAAATCCCCCACCATTCCAACAATATATGTGAGATCAAAGAAGGTGAGGGGCACGATAGAGCTCTGGAAGGAGAAGGCATTGATTGGAAAGTTTTTGTGGATTTGGCCCAAGGAAAAGGATTTGGTTAAATGGATCAGCAACGTATGGAACCCTAAAGGCCACTATGACCTGCAGCTCGGTTCCAAAGGTTTCTTTACTATTATCTTCTTCAATCAGGAGGACCGTGACCGTATCTTGGAGGGTGTCCCCTATTTCTTTTTCTCTGCGGTCCTTTATCTTCACCCATGGAAGGAAAGATTCAACCCCAAAACAGAGGACATGATTGTGGCCCCAATCTGGATTCGCCTCTTTTCTCTTCCAGAGGAATATTGGGGTCTGGAAACCCTGAGGGATATTGGAAATACCCTGGGGGAATTTATTAAGGTGGCCGAGCAAACCAAGGCCCAGAGGTATACTTCTTTCGCTAGGATTTGCGTCTACCTGGATCTATCCAAAGAACTGCAAGAAAGCTATAAACCTAAATTGGGAAGATGATGAATGGATCCAACCCATCAACTATGAGCAAATCCCCTTCAGGTGTAGACATTGTCATGAATACGGACACTTGGGAAGGAACTGCCCCAAGATGGATGCAAAGCCTGACCCAGCTGATCATCGACTGGAGGGAGCTGGGAATAATGTTGATGGCTTCACCCAGGTTAAGAACCGTAAAAGAAGCAGGCGGCAGCGGGGCATCAAAAGCCAAAAAAGACATGGAGGCGTGGGATAATCGATCCAAGAATGCTTTCGCGTTCGTTGGGGACATTGCAGATGATGGAAAACCTAAGGAAAAAATGGAAGAGGCACAACCCACCAAGGGCATCAGTGCCCCGGAAAGGATGGAAACCCAACAGATGGAAATAGTGGAAGAAGCGGAGGACGAAGAAATGGAACTAGGTGAACTAGATCTAGATGCGATAGAAGCTGAATGTGGAAAGAAAGGGAAAGGCTACGTATCCAGAAAGCAAATTGAGCTCCTCCAGGAAGCAATCATTAAGGCTGGGGCTCACCCGAACCTAGGGATAGACCCAGACCCCCAAACAGGATATAAGCGGAAGTCTCCAGAGGAGGAACAATGCAGAGGAAGGAAAACAAACAAGCAACGCATTGTAGAAGTAGGTGTCAAGCTCATAGAATTAGGCCAATACCCAATGATCAAGGCGGCCTTCTCTGAAGTATCCAAAGTTTTCCAATGAAGCTAATCTCTTGGAATATAAGGGGGTGTGGCAACCCCAGGAAGTGGAGGGCTCTCAATAGGAAAATCAAGCAAGAAAACCCTGATATCCTCTTTCTCCAAGAAACTAAATGCAATTACGAAGGCTTGGAAAAAATCAGAAGTAAAATCTGGAAGGGTAGCCAGGTGATGGCCCTGGATGCTGCTGGACAATCAGGGGGCATCACAATTTTCTGGCTCCCCCAGGTGGTAGATCTTACAAACTGGAGCACTAATAAGTTTTCCCTCATGGCAGACTTCCAACACCTTGTGTCTGGGGTGAAGGGTACTCTGGTGAATATTTATGGCCCCAGCAGCTTCCCTGAGAAGTAGGCCTTCATCGATTTCTTAGATTGGTCCAACCACCAAGCGAAGGGGGCTCGATGGGTGATGGGTGGGGATTTCAATCTCATTGCCAACCTTGGGGAAAAAAAGGGAGGCAAATGAACTATGGACAAATTCCAAGAGGCTTTCAGATTTTTCCAGGCTCAAAGCTCGTTCGTGGATATGGAAACCGGAAATGGTTGGTATACGTGGAACAACAAACGCGGGGTTGAACACTTGGTTACCTCTTGCTTAGACAAGTTTTTGGTCTCGGAGACTATAGTCCATGGTACGGGGGAAATCATGGTTGACGTGCTCCCAGTGGCAGGCTCTGATCACTGGCCCATCAGCCTTCGCTGGGATTGGACTTGTTCCACTCTGAGGAAACCATTCAAATTTGAACAGTTTTGGATGGAGCATAAGGAATTCAAAGATCTTGTCCAGCAGTGGTGGCAGGAGCTGGTCCCCCCTACAGGAACTGCCATGTTCTGTTTCCAACAGAAACTCAAACTGCTCAAATCCAAAATCCGTACCTGGAACAAAGAAGAGTTTGTCAACATTTTTTAGGACAAGAAAAGATTGATTTCTGAACTTGATCAACTCAGTTAGAAAGGAATGACAGATGGATGGGATGAGGACATGCAGAAAAAAGAAAAAGACTTATGGGGACAGCTGGAGGCTAGGGAAAGACAGGAAGGAATCTACTGGAAACAAAAATCCAAGGTCAAATGGCTGTAGGATGGGGAAAAAACACCAAGTTCTTCCATAATTCAGTTATTCAAAACAGGAACAATTCGAGAATTCAAAAACTCAAAAAAATGGATGGCAGTAGGATTGAAACCCGCGAAGAGATTGAAGAGGAACTTACCCACTATTTTGCTAAGATCCTCAACGAAGATATCCAAGATAGGGAGAGAGATATCGCTCAAATCACCCGCTTAATCCCACCCTCTATCACTAGGGAAGATAATGAGATCAAACCAGTAACTCTGCAAGAAGTTGAAGAGGCTGTCAACTAGATGGCTCTGGGAAAATCCCCTGGTCCGGATGGGTTTACCTCTAATTTCTTCCATTATTTATGGGATATGGTGAAGAACAAGGTCGTGGAAATAGTGGAAGAATCGAGACTAAAGAAGGGGGTGTTAAAAGCCTTCAATGCAACGTCCCTTTCTCTCATCCCCAAGGAAACAGGTGCCGATAGCCTAGATAATTTCCGCCCTATAGCCCTCTGCAATGTGATCTACAAGCTCATATCCAAAGTTATTGCCAATCGTCTGAAGACTCTTCTCCCCTCCCTGATCTACCTGGAACAGTCCGGCTTCATTGAAGGGCGCCAAATCCTGGATGGGGTCATCCTCATTCATGAAGTTCTCCATTCCCTGCAAAGCTCGAGACAACCAGGTATGTTGATCAAACTTGATATAACTAAGGCCTACGACAAATTAAGTTGGAAATTCATATGCAGAATGTTGGAAGCCTATGGTTTCTGCCGCGACTGGTTTGAATGGGTCATGGGTCTCATTTCCACTCCTTTCTTTAGTATTCTTCTGAACGGAGCCTCAACTAGTCCCTTTCAACCTTCCAGGGGTATTAGGTAGGGAGACCCCCTCTCTCCTTTCATCTTCATCTTAATGGCAGAGGGCCTGAGCCGTCTCCTTCAAACCAAGGCAGAAAATGGAGAGCTAAGAGGCATTCGTCTTACAGATAACATGGATTCTCAAACTCATCAACAATTCGTCAATGACACCATGCTTATGGGGCACCCTTTAGTCTAAGAAGCGAGAAGCTTCAAAAATTGTCTGACTCTCTTTGCCAAGGCCTCGGGCCTTGCAGTAAACCGGGCCAAATCCCAAGTCTTCTTCCTCAACACCACTCCAGTCTCTCAAAAGAACATCCTCCGTATCCTGGGTTTTTCGAAGGGCTCTTTCCCTTCAAAATACTTAAGTGTTCTCCTTGGCCCGCGTAAATTGAAATGAACCTCTTGGCTTGAACTCCTTGATAGAATGAAGCAGAAACTCACAAACTGGTCCCTAAGACCACTAAAGTTGCCTAGTAGGCTTGTCTTGTTAAAATATGTCTTACAAGCGATGCCCATATACCTGTTCTCTGTCCTCTCTGCTCCGAAGTCCATTCTTCACGAGATTCAAAGCATCCAACGTAATTTTTTGTGGGGCAGTCGAGAGGATAAAGCTAAATTCTCCCTAGTTAGCTGGGACAGCATCTATCGGCCCAAGTTGAAGGGGGGGTTGGGTTTGAGAAACCCGGAAATCATGGCTGAAGTCCAAGGAGCGAAATTCTGGTGGAGATGGGTCTCCCACACATCTGAACCATGGGCTCGATTATGGCTCTCTAAATATGGTCGTGACAGGCCCCCATCTCAGTTAATCCGATACAACGAAGAGCAGTAAGGATCCCCCATATGGATGAAGGCCAAAGGCAACCGACATTTGGTTCAACATCATAGCTTCTGGGAAATTCGAGATGGGAGGAATGCTAAGTTTTGGGAAGACTCACGGAACCAACTTCCCCGTTTAGGCGACAACCCAAGACGAACTCCAATTTAGGAATTAGCTAGGGCGTAGGGTAGAACTCATGTTCACCACTTTTGGCAAGAGCAAATCATTAATGGGAGGCGATGTCGGAACTTCATTAAAAAGCCAGACCAGATTGAGGTGGAGGACTGGGAGACTTTCCAAGAGGAAATGCGCATGCGCTGCATAAGACCCACGGAGGGACAGGATGTACTGAGATGGGGATATACGGACAAAGGAATGTTTAACACTAAGGAGGCTTACAACATTTGAATCGGGAATCACGCTGAGGAAGAGGAAACATGGAAGAAGATATGGACCCTAAATTTATGGCCCAAGGTCGCCCTATTTGCTTGGCTGGTGGTTAAAGGCCGTATCATCACCTGTGAAAATCTTCAGAAGCGTGGTATCCATGGGCCTTCCCAATGTTGCTTATGCTCCCAAGCGGAAGAAACCACAAGCCATCTTCTGGATAGCTGCCCGTTTGCCGCTGCCATTTGGGATAAAGGGGCAATGGGTTTCCGGAAAAGCGACACGAAGAGAGCCCAGCCGGCTAGAACTTTGACGGAATGGAACCAAAAAACCTTCAAAAACATAATTATTAGAACCATATGGAACGCTTTATCTGGAATGATCATGTGGTGCATTTGGAAGGAAAGGAATGGGAGGATCTTCCATGACAAATGAACCTGCATCGAAAAGGTTTGGCAGACGGTGAGGGACAACCTTCTCTCCTCCATCAGATGCATGCAATGGCATGACGAGGACAAGCTTATTCCTGCCGATGAAAGGCATATTGGAGAATTTTGGGGTCTGGACAAATCCCAATTGGATGGGCTCCGCAAGCGCGACAGGCTCCTTCAACCTTCCAACCCTAATTCGTGGTCTGCTCCTCCTCAAGTTTTCAAGCTCAACTTCGACGGGGCCTCCAGGGGGAACCCAGGCAACGCTGGCTATGGAGGATTATGCAGAGATTCGCAAGGAAAGGTTATTTTCGTCTTTCTGGGACCATGGGTCGAGACACTATCAATTCCGCAGAGCTCGAAGGGATGATTAAAGATCTGAATTGCCTAGTGCGCAGCAACAATTTCCCTACGATAATTGAGGGCAATTCCAGTATCATGGTCCAGATAGCAAGGCAGTTAGCGTATGGCCAAGTCAGCGGCTAAGTGTCCACTAGCTGGAGGTTAGCTAGTCGCTTGGATGATCTTCGTGGCATGATCCACGCCCATCCAACGGTTTCGTTCTGTCACATAAGATGGGAAGCCAACAAGGCAGCAGACCTCCTTATGAATGCGGGGGTCGAGAGTGAGTTGTCGCACCAATGGGGCCCTCTCAAAAACTTCAATGCGGGTGATTGGACTCATCATTGCAAACAGATGGCTGCGCAGGATCTCAAGGGTGGTACACAGATGGCATGCCCGAATGCTGCGGTGGTAGGAGGTGACAGACGGTGCGAGCATGCCATGACAGACCATCATCAAGATGCCTGATCGTTTTAATGAGGTAAGCGAGCGGATCCAATGGTGGTTTTCCTTGGCCATTATATTTCTCGTTGGAACTGCAAGTGAAGAGACGGACAAGACGGAGAGTGATGGCCGAAACAACTGGGCATTCATTCTCGAAAAAGGCTCTGCCATGGTTAGGGGTACGAGGGAGATGGTTCACACCAGAGCCATGACATTGTCCAGGTACATTCGAGATCGGGTAATGATGCTGCCTTTTCCTTTTTATTGCTTGACCCTCTGTTCGATTTGTTCTCATCGTTCAGACTTGCTCCTAGCTTTTCGCCTCCTCTGGTTCTCCCCGTGGCCCTCCTCTCTTATCTATGTGTGGCTCACTACCTCCTCTCTTCCCCATGCCTTAGCTCTGATTCCTCCCCTGTTGGAAATGGCCCTGAAACGTCTGATGGTTAAAGGAAAAGCCCTCGGTGAATCTTCGGTTGAGCAGGGTGCTGCGAAGCTTCCTCGTAGGGCTACGAGAGCGCAAATTCAAGTCCAAGAAGAATCAAATTTTTTCAAAGACCATATTCCTTTGAGCATCTGCCGGGAAGTGGAGGCAAAGATCGAGGATCTGTGGTATACCGTGAAAAATATGCCTAAGGAAGATCTCCATAGGAGGTGGCGGATTGGGTTCTGGATCCAGGCTCCACTGCGGGTCGTGCAGCGGCTTACGACCGACTCCTCATGCAATACTGGGTGAACATGAAGCTGGTGGGTCACTCATACATGGAGCGGGAAGCGAAAATGGCGGGGGACAAGGAACCTGTCAGAGAGTGGAAGCACCATAATGGCGAATTCCACTTAATCCACCAGAAGGTCGATATTATTGCCTCTAGGCTCGGCGTCTCCTTCTTTGCTGCTGGAAAAGGCTTAGACAAGGTGGCTCGCCCGTGGGATAATTGTGGAAATTGTGGTAAGAAGCAAAAACGGATCTTATCTCCTTCTCAGCCCGATCCGATCTCCCCTAGTGCGGCTCCAGTCCCCGCTCAACCGATGGTGTCTTGCTTGCCCTCCGCCTTCCAGAAAATGGTTTGACTGCCTGTGTCTGCTGTTTCTTTCGTAGCTCGGTATTTCAGCCTGATAAGTTTTATGATCCTTCCAATGCTTTCTCGGTATGTAATTTGGGCTTTCCCGAAGCCTAGTTTTTTTAGAATGTTTGGCCTTGCTCAGGGTTTATTCCCATCTCTATTTTTGAAGGATAGGGCCTGCGTGCTCGCTGATAGTTTAGGACTCAATTCTTTCACTGGAATCTGGCTTTTGATGCCCAGGTCCAGCACTGTGCAGTGTTTCAACATGCTAGTGGACTGTTAGACCTGTTTTTGTATCTCATCTTTGTAATGGCTTCATTCTGATGTAATATACTGTCTTTATTTACAAAAAAAAAACTAATAACTTTTCAATGTTAATTCAAAATGTATTTTATTAAAATTAATTATGTATATATTTAAAATTTTAATCATTTTATAAGATGATAGATATTAGAATTTAATGTAATGATGATGGTGACTAAGATGCATTGAGACTAACTAATAACTTTCAAGAACTTAGTGGGATGATGCTGATTTTGAGACCAACCACTAACTTCAAGTGTTAATTCACATTTTTGGCCATGAAACTCAAAAAAATGTCATAGTTCCATATTGGACAAGTATCCAACAGTGTAGACAACTCAAATAAATCCCAAAAAATGTGCGTTGCAGATTAAATGATAGAACACATTTATGAAATGCTCCTAGGGTAAAAAAATGATTCTCGAAAAAGGTACTGTGATGATTCTCGAAAATATGATTTGTAGATAATCAATATAGTGTTGTATTGTGTAATTTGTCTGTGTCGAACCTAGTCGTTGGCATATTCATGTTGTCAAGAAACTCACAAGAACTGATAGAATTAACAATGTTATGTGGTACAAGTGAATCCAATGAAGCATATATCTCATCAAATTGGGCCATGTTTTTGCTTTTGCATTTTACAATTCGCATGATCCAGGGATTTAGCAGTTAGAATCATAGAACAGTATTAATATAACAGTATTCTTGTTTAACTAATAAACTATGCTGAAGACAAACTTAATATTGGATGAGAAAATAGTCTATCCACAAATTTATATTCCATTTATATATTGAACTATAACTATATGAGGTTAGGATTTTGATGTTTCTTTTATCTTTTTATTTTCACACTTGAAAGTGTTGGGCTTTGAACTTACTTTTTATGCCAAGGCTTTGCCAAAATAAAACATATATCCATTCATTCACTCATTCATTACAAAATGACCCAACAAAAGCAAACATGTCACTTATAAGAATTGAACCTGGATAGAGATGATAGCATTCATTTCTTCCAACTACCCAAGCTACAACCAATGACTGTCATCCATACATACACTTAGTTGAAGCGCAACATCCTGTACTGAGATAAACACTAAATCCCATTGTCTCAAAAACTACATAACATTGGGATGATCAAGGGATGGTGGTGTTGCGTGGAGGTTTCTACTCTGCGTTTTGTTCTTTGTGATTTTTTCAGGAGTGGCCAAGATCAAGAGACTGGTGTTTGGATAGAGTGTCGAGGATCTAAAGTTATGAGAAGGGGTTCTTTTCTATTGGATAGCTCCAAGAAGGAAGAACGTTTCTCAACTCCATGATCTTGGATTTGAACCTGCGTGTTGGTTGCTCTCTGGATTGTTGAGCTATCTCGTTTGGCTATCAAGAAAGTCCTTGATTTATTTGCTCCAAGCTCATTTTTCAGGTGTAGTTTCCAAGTTGTAGGTCGCTTCTTGGCCGTTGGTTGACTTCTCGGATGAGCTGAATTTGTCCATATTCAACGGATTCGCTCCGCCGTCTCTGAACAAGTTCAGAGTTTGTTCGCCGACCAATTTTGCTGACATTCTTTGCACTTCTATTTCTTTTTTTGGAAATCTTGTTCCCTTCACTCCGCAATTTCGAAAGGATTTCCTTCTCGCCGAGCCGCAGTATCGAAAGGCCTTTGGAGTTAGGTCCTCCACTCGCCGATGCCGAGGGATCGCTTCCCTTGAGATTTTTGAAGCCGTTGTTTTGGATGTTCTGTGATTGGGCCGAGTTGTCTATCTGATCGTCGATCCTTTTTTGCTGACATTCTTTGCACTTCTACTTTGTTCTTTGGAATTCTTGTTCCCTTCGCTCTGCCATTTCGGAAGAATTTACTTCTCGCCGAGCCGAAGTATCGGAAGGATTTTGGAGTTAGATCTTCCGCTCGCCGATGACGAGGGATCGCTTCCCTTGATCTTTTTGATGCTGCTGTTTCGGATTGATCTTGGTGATTGGGCCGAGGGGTTTCCTATCCGATCTCCCGCCGAATAGATACATCTCTCTCTGCTCGTTGAATCTTGTTCAATTCTTGATCACGGAGGCTTCATCTCCTTTTCGATCCAACTTGGTCGTTCTGGTGGGTGCGCAGAATTCTCTTTGTTGCCGCCTGTGATTTTGGTGTCTGCTAGTCGAGCGGAGGCTGGTTGACGAGGACTCTCAGCCCAAGAAGAGTTTGATTGCGATCCTGGTGGAGCTTCATCCTTGGAGCAATCCAGTGATCAACTACTGAGTCTGATTTGCAAAGAATTCTTTGTTCAATCAACTTCTCGAGCTTCTCTGATTGTGATCCTGGTGGAGTCATCCTTGGAGCAATCCAGTAACCATTTGCTGAGCCTGATTAGCTCAACGCTGGTGGGTTTTATTTGATTCTTTTTTGGTGGCCTTATTTTGGGAGCATGGACGATGAAGGGGGATCTTCCCCTATTCCTGATCTAAACACCTTCAGAAGATTGACAGCTTCAGGAAGCAAAAGGAAACTCTCTCAAACTCAACAAAATTTTGTAAAGAAGCTTAAAAATATTCCCTCGGTAGCCCTACTAGTGGAAACTTGTCAAACAGCTATAAACATTGCTGACCGGGGTCTCATTGGCCAGTTCACTGGGCTTTGGCCTTCCCCTAAGATAATTGCAGGATGGGTTCATCGAAATTTGAAACCTCTCATTTCAGAAGGTATCTGCAGCAATTTGATAGGTAAGGGATATTATCTTTTTCTCTTTGAAAATTCTGTTGATAGAGATTTGATTTTTCGAAACGGACCATACTTCATGGGTCCCCAGGGACTCTACTTGAACAAATGGTCTCCGGACTTTGATCCGAACCAGGATGTTCCCTCAGCGATCCTTGTCTGGGTTAGGTTGCTGCACCTTCCTCTTCATTGCTGGAATCCAAGAGCCCTTGAAGCTATTGGAAACACCCTGGGGAAATATATTGATAGAGCTGATCGTCGAGATCAATATACCTGTGCCAGAATCTGTGTTGAAGTGGATTTGGAGGTAGGATTACCCGAAGCTATTAACTTGACAATAGCATATTGGACCTATGTACAAGAGCTAGACTATAAACAACTGCCCTTTAAGTGCAGGTTTTGTCATGGTTACGGACACTTTGCCAGATCTTGCAAGAAAAAAGGTGAAGAAGAAGTTGTTAAAGAAAAGGGAGATGAATGGATTCAAGTTCAAAAAACTAAATCAGCAAAGCAAGGAAATAAAGAAAAGAAACAAAAAGGAGAATTGGGGACAAGGAGCAATACCTCTAGACAGAAAGAACATGGAGAAGTTATGAAAGAATCAATAACTAAAAATAATTTTGAAGTATTGAGCATTCCCGAAGACCAAACTCTTGAAGAGGGAGAAGTCCCTCAAACTCAAATCCAAACAAGTGAAGAAGATAAAGGCCTTGAATCAGAACTCAACACACCTGTGGAAGGACATTCTCCTACTTATGCAGAAATGGCAACAACAAAAAAAACCTATGGACAATTCTGGCTCTTTAGATGAAGATCCTCTTGGTAAGTCATCCAAAAAAGTGCGGAAATCTCTCAAGACGGTCTGGGAGGAAGAAGCCGAATGACTTAAGATGCAAGGAATTCAATCAACTTTAGAGATGTCCATTGGTAGGAACACTCGGGCCAAACCTGCAAAAGGAGGCCCAACCCCTTCCGTCAAATGATGAATTGTGTCTCTTGGAATTGTAGAGGGCTTGGCAATTCTACAAAATCTGAAGCAATGAATGATCTCATCAGAATGGCCTCTCAAAATGTCCTTATGCTCCAAGAGACAAAAATCGATGAGGAAAGCTTACTCTCCATTAGTAGCAAGAGTTGGAAATTGAATGTTGGTAAGGCAGTAAGTTCCAGAGGCACTGCTGGTGGAATAGCCACATTATGGAACGGAAGTGACATTATTTTGGAAAATTCCCTCAAATCGCAGCATTGGATTTTCACTCAACTTTGTCATATTCCAAGTAAGAAAGTGTATTGCCTTTTTAATCTGTATGTGCTTGTCAATTTAAAGGAAAAAAGAGAATGCTGGAACTCGCTGGCAGCCTTTCTCGATGCAAACTCCTTTTCAAATTTAATAATTGCCGGAGATTTAAATTTAATTCTGAATGCTAAAGAAAAAGTTGGTGGTGTCTATGGGAGAGATCCCATGTTGAACTGGGTGGATAACTTCATACTTAAGTGGGAGCTGATTGATTTCAAACCCAAAAGAGGAAAGTTTACATGGTCAAATAACAGATTAGGAGCAGCCAACATTTCTGCTAGATTAGACCGTTTTCTGGTTCAGAGCTCCTTACTGGCAGATAAAACAGTCATATCCTCTAGTATCTTGCCGAAGATCACCTCAGACCAGAAACCAATTTTATTACAGATTGAAAATGAAGAGGACCTTGGCCCCATTCCTTTTAGATTCAGTCCACCATGGAAAGATAGAGATGGATTCATGAGCACTGTCATCTTGGCTTGGGCAATTCCAGTTGCTAGATCTCCAAATTATGTCTAGGAGAGGAAGCTTATTAATACCAAAGTTGCGCTTAAGAATTGCATAAAACTTACTCAAAAAAATCCAACCAGCGAAAGGAAAGAAGCCCTACAAAACTTGGAAAAAATTCAATTAGAAATGGAAGAAACAGAAATAACTCCAGCTTTACTAGCAAAAGAGCAAAATGCACAGTCCATATCTTTCCAGGCCTTCAGGCGAGAAGAAGAATATTGGAGATTAAAATCTCAAAGTACTTCGCTGAAAGCTGGCGATAGGAATACATCCTTTTTTCACAAGCAATGTAGAGTTAGAATTTCTCAAAATCATATCTCGGAAATTTACTCCCAATCTGGTGAAGTGGTAAAAGGAAATTCTCAAATCAAACAGCTGGCTGAAACTTATTTTCAAAACCTCTTCAAGGAAGATGGACTATCTGATCCTAATCTTACCTCTGATTTTTTGGTCAACATCCCCAGCTTGGTGAGTGAAGTAGAAAACGATGAGCTAATGCAGCCTTTTAAAGAGCAAGAAATTATTGACGTTATTTGGTCCATGGAGCCAAATAAAGCTCCTAGACCTTATGGGTTCTCCTTTCAGTTTTATAGAATTTGTTGGCCAGTTATTAGGAAAGATCTCCTCCAAATGTTAAAAGCTTTCCAGATTAAAGCCAAAGTGGGGGGTTGCACAAATTCCATTTTTCTTGCTTTAATTCCTAAAGAAGCCAATCCTTCTTCCTTTGATAGATTTAGACCTATCTCCATCTGCAATGCGTCCTATAAAATCTTTTCTAAATTGCTAGCAAATTGACTTAAACCTTTGCCTGAGAAACTGATTTCTCCTCTTCAAGGAGCGTTTCATTCAAGTTCAAGAAGCTATGCATTCCAGTTTTCTTCGAAAGGAGAAGGGCATGCTCATTAAACTTGATATGGCAAATGCCTTTGATAGGGTAAAGCACTCTTTTCTTTTTTCCGTTCTTCAGTCTTTTGGATTCAGCTCTGCATTTTTAAATTTAATAAAAGCTTGCATTCTCAATCCTTGGATAGCGCCATTGGTAAATGGCAAACCAACAAACTTCTTTCAAGCCTCCAGGGGTCTCCGACAGGGATGTCCTTTGTCGCCATTTTTGTACATTCTTATGGTTGACTCCCTAAGCAGGAAGTTATCAGCAGGAAAAGTAGATGGTATCATTCCGGGCATTTCTGCAACAGTAGGAGTTGAAGCTATCAACCATGCCCTCTTTGCGGATGACACCTTGCTCTTGGGAGGGGCTTCTCTAAAAATGGCAAGAGCTTTCTCTGAAATTATGCAACATTTTTGTATTATATCAGCGGCTCTCATTAATAACCGAAAGAGTGCAGTATACAGATGGAATGTTGATCAATCAAAAGTAGATAAAATATCTCAAATCTTGGGCTTTGAAGGATATGCTTATTTGGACAAGGTTAAATACTTGGGTCTACCTTTAACTTTGGGGAAAAACAATCCCTCTCTCTGGATGGAAATTATCAGTAAGATTAAAGCAAAGATCATTTCTTGGGAAGGTCATTGACTAACCAAGGCAAGAAAGGTCACTCTGATTAAGTCAGTTCTCTCATTGCTTCCTATATATCAATCCTCTCTACTTCTGGCACCAAAAGCTATTATGAATCAGATTTCTAAATTACTCAGAGACTTCTTATGGGGAGGTGGGAAAGGAAATCAACACCGTATGCATCTGGTTAATTGGGAAACAGTGAAAAGACCTCTTCTTGATGGAGGATTACAATTCAAAGATCCAGAATTGTCCAACATAGCAATGGAAGGAAAAATTTTATGGCAATTGTTTTCTAACAAACAACACCCAGTTAGTCAGTTGCTATGGAAAAAGTACCTTCACGGCGGATCATTAAAAAATATTCAAATGGAAAACACCACTAAAGGATCAATTAATTGGAATTCATGTAGGAAAGTATTTGATATATTTGTTCAACATCTGTATCGCATTCCAGGAAATGGCCGGAAGATTTTTCTGTGGGAAGATAGAATAAATGGACACAATCCACTTCTTGCTGATGAGGCTATTGCTGAGATCCAAAATTGGTTAACAAATAAAGGAATCCACAGATTGGCCAATATAGCTTCATGGGATGCCAAAGGAAATTGGATCGACTGGTCTCTTCCTCTCATGACAGAGCATGATCTTCCTAATCTCTCTTACCATCAAAATCTGTTACTAACCAGGCTAAAAGGAAAGACTCCTATCCATCAATTTTGCACAGACTCGTGGGGATGGGGATCATCTGGAGTTTATACTGCTGCTTCCGGTTACTCTCATCTGCAGATTTCAGCGCATGCCAGTGCAGTGGATTCCTCTGGCTCCCACAATGCCGCTGTTTGGAAGTTGGTGTGGAGTCTACCCAGCATTCCAAAGATTAATTTCTTCACTTGGATTGTAATTCATCAAAAACTGTTAGCGGGTGGAAATTTGTCAAAAAAAGGTTTTTATGGACCATTTAGATGTTGTCTTTGTCTTCAAGCTATTGAGTCTTTAGCACACATTTTAGTTGAGTGCGTCTTTGCTCAAAAGGTTTGGGCTTTAGTTCTGTGTGGGCTGTCATTCTCTTTTTTTCCTCTAAATGCTGAGCCAGTCATTCTTTTTAAAAACTGGCAATCAAGATATCGTGGTGCCCTTTCTTCCAATCATGCTTGGAGAAAAATCTGGCAAGCTATACCAAAATTTATCTTGTGGAAATTATGGCTGGCTCGAAATGATATGATTTTTAATGGCAAAATTCTGATACCTGAAATTGTAGCATCTAAAGCTAAAGCATTTCTATTAGAAGCAATAGGAAATCTTCAAATAGCTGGAAATAATCTAGAAGCTGAACAAAATTGGCTTGGTATGAAATCAGTGGATAAAATTTAGGGGTGCTTAAGTAAACCTGTCATCAAAACTTTTTGGCAGATCAGGCTCTTAGAAAAGGAGTTTTCAGATTGGTGGAAATCAAAAATAGGACTTCGATGTTCTTTGATGGTGCGTCAAAAGGAAATCCGGGGAAAGCTGGGGCAGGGGGTTTGATATTTCATCTAGGCAGAAAATTAGAAACAAGTTTTAGTTGGGGAATAGGGCAAAATACAAATAATCAAGCAGAATTATTTGCTCTTTTGAAAGCATGTCAACTAGCAAAGGAAGCAAGGCATAATAATCTGCAAATCTTTGGAGACTCTGAAATCATCATCAAAATTTTAAACTCGGATTCAGTGTTCAATAATCTTTTTTTTCTGAATTTGACCATGCAAAGGTTGCATTTCATCTTGATGGACTGTGACTCAGTTACTTCTTATCACATTCTCCGTGATTTGAATAAGCTGGCAGATCTCAAAGCAAATTAGGGCTGCCTCCTCCCTTCGGGAATGTTATGTGTGAATGATGGGCCTTGCCTATTGCATTCCATTCCATGACAAAATCTCATTCTGGTGTAAGGAATTGTATTCTTTGGAACAAATTGTAATTGGGTGAAAGCCAAATCTTTCCTTCTTCTTTTTTTTAATAAAAAAATTAATCGTTTTGGTTAAAAAAAAAAATACATAACATTGGAATTTAGACTTTAGAAAAGACCGACGTAACAGACAGGTTGTATAACTGATCAATCTTGAGCACAAGAAGCAATTTTATATACATGAGAGTTTGAAAAGGTATGCATAGACAATGACATGACATTGATTTTATAGTCCTCTCATGAGGTAGACAGGCTGTATAACTGGTCAATTTGAGCACAATGCACAATCATATCTATAAAAAAGCGTAGCATTAGAGTTTGAAAAAGCATGCACAACCATGACAGATTTTTTTTAGTCCTCTCATGACGTTGTATGGAGAAAGTTTTGTCAATGGATTCCCTAGCACAACTACTATTTTGCGTGACTAAAAAGATAAGATCGTTTTGACTTATGAAGTTTCAAGGATGAATAACATGATAGATGTTTTCTGGGCGCAATCTTATGATTTTTTTAGTCCTCTCATGACGTTGTATGGAGAAACCTTTGTCAATGGATTCCCTAGCGCAACTACTATTTTGCGTGAATTAAAAAATGAGATTGTTTTGACTTATGAAGTCTCAAGGATGAATAACATGATAGATGTTTTCTGGGGGCAATCTTATGTTTTCTGGGTGTCATCTTAAATCTTAACAGTTGTTACCTAGTTGACTATTTGAATATTCTTCTTAAACTAATATTTTTAATTAGGTATTTGATAGCTACTGCTTGGATTTCTTATTAAATCCGTTTAAAATTGTCTCTAAAAATTGTAATTTAAATAATAATGTAATTTTGACAATCATAATTACTTACTTGTCTTAAATTAAATACAAGATTTTAAAACTATTCAAATCATTCAAATCACAATTTAAACAATTACTTACTTCTCTAAAACTAAATACAAGATTTTAAAACTACTCAAATCACCTAATCCAAATCACAATTTAAACAATTACTTACTTGTCTTAAACTAAATACAAAATTTTAAAACTATTCGAATCATCCAAATCTCAATTTAAACAATTACTTATTTCTCTTAAACTAAATACAAGATTTTAAAACTACTCAAATCACCTAATCCAAATCACCATTTAAACAATTACTTAATTGCCTTGAACTAAAAACAAAATTTTAAAACTACTCAAATCATCCCAATCACAATTTAAACAATAGAAAATACATTTTCTGCAATTCTTTAAAAACCTAAATAAAGCAAGTCTACCCTCTACTGGAAGGTCTGCAATGCATTGAATGGTGTTCTTTGATTTAATCGCAATCAATCACCGACACGTGTGGAGATTTCAAATTAAACTAATACCAGTGTCTGTCCAAACCTTTATCTCCTTGGGAGTTGGATTCATTATAAAATTCAAACTTTTTTAGCACTAGAACAAGTACAGGCTTGGTCTCCATCAACAACGAATCCAATGCATGAATATTGTTATGGTAATCGATCACCTTGCCTCCAGCTATTTACATGTAGAGAATGATATATGTGACACAAACTTGAAAGTTGGCTGGCATTGTATGAACTTTTTTTCGTTCCAAAAGATATATAACGAATTTCAGTGGCAAGATTTCTTTCGCAGAAGAGTGACAATTTTGACTGGCAAGTAGTACCAGAAAAAGCTTAAAAAAAATTGACAGCCATCTGATCTGTTGTTTTTAAGTGTTGCATAACTTCAAAGCTCAACCTGTATAGTTCAATTTAGAAACTAGCAGTCAATTAACCATTTTCTTGGTTCCTTTTCTTTTTGTGTGTGTGAAATGGGTCGGCCACAATCCTGCTCAGGATTGAAACTAAGAAAAGGTGCTTGGACACCTGAAGAAGATCTACTGCTAAAGAAATGCATCGAGGTCCATGGTGAAAGCCGTTGGCCATTATTGCCCGAGAAAGCAGGCATGTAAAAATACATCATGTAAATTGGAAATAAACACTTATATAAGTAGGTGAGTAATTATTATTTTTCATGGGTTCATTAAAAAAAACTAAAAATGTTTAGTTTTTAATACCTGCTACTAGTTATCTATACATTAGCTCCCAATTATTCTATACATTAACTGTCATTTATTCACATGTTAGTTGTTTAAGAATATAAACATTTATAGCAATGAACCATTTATTCATCTTAGTTTTTTAAGAATATAAACGTTTATAGCAATGAACCAGGGTTTAATATATCTAATACCGATTGATTGAGTTGTAATTTATTAGTTAAAATGTCTACTGAACATTTGTCAGAATTTACATGGTACTTTTAATCTTTCAAATGAATTTCTGTTGGCAACTACCATTTATTCATGTTAGTTGTTTAAGAATATTTATAGCAATGAACCAGGTTTTAATATATCTAATACCGATTGATTGGATTGCAAGTTATTAGTTAAGAATGTCTACTGAACATTTGTGAGAATTTACATGGTACTTTTAATCTTTCAAATGAATTTCTGTTAGCAATAGTCATTTACGTTTGCATAGTTATTTTTTAATCCCTGAAATGAATCTCTATTAGTAACAGCCATTTAAGCTGATTCAACTGTGGGAATATCTTCAGCGGTTAGTCTCGGTTGTGATAAATAACAATGCAATCAGTCTAGAGTGTGTTTTTTAAGTTTAAATTTGGTTTTTAGTAACCTTTTAAAGTTAAGATGAAACTTTTAATGAGGTTGTAATTTGATGTTATAAGTTATTTCATTTCATTGCATAAGATTTTGGAACAGCAATCTAAGTATAAATGGATAAAATTGCATTATACTGTATAATTTGAATTCAAGAATTTAAAAGATTTATGGAATGTATCAATTGAAAGCTTCAAGTATTTATCTTTTCCTTCAAGGAAGACATTAAGTGAGGCTTTAGCATAGTTATCTGAAAATTTGATTCTTAAATATTTTGCTTCTGTTTACCATAAATTTTACTCACATTAAATCCATTTTTTATTTTAATAAAGAAACAATATTATTTATACAAAATTGTATTTTTAATCAAAAAAATTTAACCTAACCTTAATATAGTATGAATCTTAAATGAAATATTTTATGTTCTTTTGTTATCAAATTTGTTCTCTGATTCTGTTATCTAATATTTTTAGCTCACGCAACTACATTACATTATACCATTCGGCGAGAATCCAGAATCCTTCAAACTACTGAGAATTTTCCAAACAATACATCCATGATTCCTAGTTTACAGTGTATCCGACTCCCAGAAGAGAGAAAAAAAAGTAGTTTCTGAAAAGGGAAAAAAAATAACGGTTTTTACAGGCCTATAGAGATCTGGGAGAAGCTCCAAATTACGTTGGCTGAACTACTTGTCCAAATATCAAGAGAGGAAACATTTCCGAAGATGAAGAACAACTGATTATGAGAATGCACGAACTTCTGGGCAATCGGTACAATAATAATAATAAGATGTATTCTAACAATTCATTACAGTGGCAATAAAAGCAAAACCTCATTTATCTTTTTTAATTGTATTCAGGTGGGCATTGATAGCTGGAAGAATTCCAGGGAGAAGCGATAACGAAATAAAGAATTACTTGAATACACATTTGAACAAAAAAAGTGAGCAGCAACAGAAACAGATCTGATGACTGCAGCTGCAACAAAGCAAATGCCATGCAAACATTAACGACTGAAGAAGGAAAAGGCGGCCAAGAGATGGGGCCTGAGGATCATGGTTCTCATTCTCAGCCCAAAGGTAGAATTGGTATAAATACTGTTCGAAGAGACTTTGACAGCCTCAGTGAAGTGCCAAACTTATCGTAATTTTCTTACTGAGGAAACGGGTTTAGACTATCTCGACTATGGATTTAACAGCCTTCGTAGTGCAGAAGATCTGTTCCAAGCTGATATTTGTAGTGCAAGTGAGTGTAGTGAAACCGAATTATTGCATCAGCTTCTACATCATCCATGCACAGAGATGGAAGATGATTGGAGAGAAGTGCATGGAGGTGCACAGTTAAATGCATTTGACTTTGGTATGCTCATGGTCTGGTAACTATTTAACTTTTTAATCAATAAAGTGTTTATTATCACTAACATAGGTTTGATATGCAATGGATAATATTCTTTTACATTTTACCTAGGAATTCTCCTAGATACAAATTGACTCCAAGGAATGTGAAAGTGAAAAACACATCTTCAATACTTTTTAGTTATCCATATACGTTTCATTGCTTCTCTAACCTTGTCTTAATACCCTTGAATATATTTTTCCTCTTGCAACTTTTTCCCGCCATCACTAGTTGAAGGAAGCAATTGCAATGATCTTTTTAATCAACCATATTGGCAAGGCTAGAAACATGCACAATGTCATCAACTACACAAAAGGTCTCATTTGTAATATTTTCCTATTACCGGTGTGTATGGAATGAAAAAAAGGAAGTTCAAACCCTGCAATACAAAAATCGCAAAAAAGGATCCAAATGAAATGTGATATTCACAAAAATTGCAAAAAACAGGCCCAAACGAAATGTGATATTCACAAAAATTGCAAGAACCTCAAATGGACCATGAGTAACTAGGTGGAAAAAATCAAATTAACCACTAAACCGACCTTTTTTAGTTGAAACATTAAGGCGACAAGCGACTCGGTAACATAAATCCAGTGATTTTAGTTGTTGGATGGTCATGTGAATGTGAAGCAAATGGCATAAAAGCTGTTGTAAAAAAGGCTTAGCATTAAGTAATATAAATTGCTTGAAGAAACACTAAAACTGAATTGTATCATATGTCGTTTGTGACAATGCCGACTAGAAAAATATGGAGGAAAAAACACTAATTATTGGAATCAATCAAATTCAATTGCTTTCCCGAGGATTTCGTCCACTTCCAACTTGCACTCTCCTCTACACCCCTCCCAACCCTCGTGTTTTGGGCATCAATTCCTTGAACTTGAACATTATCGTGTCATTCACTTTTCACTTTGTGAAAGATTCACCCAAAAATGAAATAGGAATATAAGCATTGATTTCCATCCCATAGGATTTATTGCCATTAAGGACATTGCAAAGGTGTGCGATGTTAGTATTTGTAATCAACGAAAACAGTGTATCAAACAATCATTTTAACCAAAACCTGGTGAGCAAAAAATCTTCCAATATGATTAATCATTTGTCTAAACTACAATTCAAACAATCTGAGTCAGTTCAAAATCCATAAAAACTACTTAGATCATAATTTTGAGTTGATGAAATTGTAATTTTAGGATTCTTATCATTTCAATTGCCAAATTTGAGCCAAAACCATCCCTATAAAAAAATTTGGGAACCGAATGATTTAACTGTCCATTGCCCTACAGCCTAATGGACTTATACATTTGACGATGGCAACATTCAACTTTGGAACAATCTATTTGTCTAACAAACATCCCTCTCCAGCTTGTTATTTGATCAAATCCAATGAAGAAAATTTGCAACTTTGACAATGAAACTCTACAATTTTGCAAAATAGTGACATTACAAGTGGATTCATAAAGGACTCTTCAACTCCAAAGTAGGTCAAACTTCTAAACTTGCCCCTGTAATAGGGTCCAACATACATCACTACAATTAGAAATGCTTCGTGAAAATACTATTTTGTGCCTCCAAAACTTCAACTTATCCAAAGATGTGCTGGAAAAATAGATCTCACAAATGACTTGCCACAATAAATTTGAATAAAACTGCAAGGAAAAAAATTAATACAGATCATATTTCTTGCCTATAGGCACCCATCGTCAACATGTCCAAATCGCCTAATCGTAAAACTGATTGTTCTCAAACCTCCTAAAATCCATCACAGAAAAGGACCAAAGAGCAAAAACTCAAAAATTGAGTGTGGTGATCAAGAGGCACGGACCATCACCATTTGATTAACCCTCCCAAGGATCCTTACCCTAATGCAAGAAAAGAAACTCCATGCAATACTTTAAACAACGACAAAAAATTAGGGAGCTCCTTAACTCAAGATGGTTTGATATCCTATAGGGATACATATGATAATTTGTTGGAACAACAAGGTGTCCAAGTCCCTTCTAAAGCCCAAATCATTCAGCTTCGCTGTTGAACCAACCTCAGTCAGATGATCAAAGCTGAATTTATGTCAAAAAGCAAAACGATAAGTGATAGCAAGTCTGGCCATGTGAATCTCCCATAAGAAAGGATAAAGGCTAAGCCACTTATACAAAGCTTGTATAAAAGGTGAGCTAAAGCCAACCTATGGTTAATCAGAGGTATTTTGACCTATGGTTATTCATCAACTATATGTTGGGGCAAAATAAACACTCAAACAGACCAAAATTTGGAGGGCAAATACAAACATATTTCTTATTAACATGAAGTTTGCAATCCCTATAAAAACCACATTTTCAATAACAAGTCCCTTCAAACCACAGATGATACTGAATATTACAAGACACCATGGATTCTGGACGGTTTGTTGAATTCATGTTTTATGATATTTGATTCAATTAGGATAGAATAAAATTAGTGAGATTTTTCTCATCTTTTATAGACTTGCTGAGTCAGTCTAATGTGTTTTACTTGTGAGTTTGAGTTTAAAACTACAAACCATAACTCCAGGCTGAGACATACTTGGAGCTAACTCCACTTTCCTCAAATACTAGTGTGGATATACCACTAGTGCAAAACATCATATAGCTATAGAGCCCATTAGTTGAATAGTAGCCAGCACAAAGAATTGTTTGATTATATTGCTGGGTTCCATAACAGGACAGTTTTGATGGAGAAAACAATGCCAAACTGATGCACACAGTCAGAAGAGTACATCCAACTTATCTGCATTTGCTGCCACCATCTGAATCTCAAAGGCTAGAATGCCACCATGTACCTTTCTAACGAGGGGCAACATTGAGCCAATAACTAGGTAATGGTTCTCATTATTTTCTTTATGGACCTTAGAAATGCTAGTTGGAATCGTACAAGAGCATGCCCATAAATGTAACCTGCATTGGGAATTTGTTTTAGCACTGTTTTGTGGAGTAAAAAAAGTAGCATTTTCAGATTACAAGAAAGACCAATACTCCAGTGGATAAGAATTCAACCAGTCATTACAGATGTCTCAGCTATATAAACGAATACAATTACAGGATAATGCAATCAAGCACCAAAAACCTAATCAATAACACAGTTAAAACAAATAGAACAGCTTCAACCATACTTAATTGCAGAGGTTACTGGTATGTGGGATAAAGGAAATCGTGAACTGTCAAAGCCCAGAATGTTTATCACAAGGACCATAAAACACCAAAGGCATAACCCCTAATACATTGCATTATGATCTCAAAAATTTCATAGACAGACTAAACTCATATTTAGTCATCTAGATAAACCGACATAAACCTTACAGACATTAGGTTTACCATGTGTATTACAGAGGGAACAAGCTGCCAGCTTCCCACCAAGTACATGCCAAAATATATTACATTTTTCAGCTGTTCAAAGGCTTAACCTTAGTTTTGACTTTGAATTCCAAGACAATGCACTGCACTTACATGTAGAATCATCCCTATGACATTGTGACATGCCTGAGCACTAACCTACAGTAGATGGATAAGGCAGTCCTCCCACAGAAAATGATCAATAGCTACAAAGGGGATTACTAAATACACCAACTATTGTCCATAGGACATACGCAAAAGCAGAAGAACAAAAATGCTATTATAATGTATTGCTCTTCATGTCACTGATTGGTAGAACTGAATTTTTGTTAACCTTCAATTGAAGACAGCATACTCCCACCTTGTCCACTGCGTACTACTACCTCCCAACCAGGCCCTTTGAGAGGAAGGGTATCAGCATTTGCAGTTGCATTTTCAGCTGAATCAATTACCATATCAGAACGGTCCATGAGTCTGACAAGATTTGCTTCACTAATTTCACACTCAATAAGTTCCTCCTCTTCATCTTTTTCTTGCTGGAGCAACGCAAGTAGATCTGATTCCTGGCCAGGATTAAGACGATCTCCATTTTATTATGCATTCCATACTTTTATAGTATTGTTTACATTTTGGCATTTGTGCCATCTAAATTGTGCTCAAGTCCTTCAGCAATAAACAGAAACATTCTAACAGAGAGCAAAAATCAAACCTAACTTATCTAAGCAAATGTTCACACCTCTAGCATGTTGGTAATTCGTTCCTGACGAAATTGCCCTTTCTCAATCACCAAGTGCTCCAACTTTAACTTACCAAATGCTACTTTAAGCATGCGACCCTGTATACAAAAGCGTTTATATTAAGACATAACCATATAATAAACATGCATTCAGCTGCTCAAAGAGAACTACTGTTACCTCCACAGAGTGGGCAGTGATGAGCCTGTAGACATGTACAGGTTTTGTTTGTCCAATCCTATGGCATCGATCCATAGCTTGCATATCCATTTGAGGATTCTGTTTAGCCAAACTCATTAGCAACATGATATAAGCTGATAATACAGCAAAAAAATAAAGATCCATATAAAACATGCATTTGACAGAACAAAAATCCCAGTGTTGCTTATCACAAGTTTGATATACATGATATTACCTCAAGTCCTCATACAACTATAGATATTAGAACTTCTGTCCAAAATTTTGTTTTTTAAGATTCTTACCCAGTCACTATCATAGATAATACAAGTGTCTGCAGCAGTAAGATTGATTCCAAGCCCACCAGCACGTGTGCTCAGCAAAAAGATACAGAATTTGCTATCTGGGTCATTGAAATCCTTTATCTGTGAGAAAATTTAGCAATGAGATTGCAGTCAGTAGGACTTAACATGTTTCAAGTTATAAATGCCAATCTTAGCATCATATAAGCAAGCAACATTGTCACAAATTATACTTAAGAACAAGGGTTAAATATGGCACTAATATTGACAATGCTATATTGCATTCTATCAATTGATTTGGGCCTGTTTTTAAAGTTGTCTCAAAACTAATAATCACATGTACCATTTACATAGGAAGAATTGCCCTTTTACCTGATTTTTTCTTTCTTCCAATTTAACACCGCCATCAATGCGACAAACTTCGTGTCCTCTCTCACTTAGATAGTATTCCAGCAAGTCCAGAACTTTAGTCCATTGAGAAAATATTAACATCTGCAATCAGACATCAAGTCATGTCAGAACAAAGAGCAGGTTTAAAATAGTAAAGGTATTGCCTTGATAACCAGAAATATGTATTATTGTATTCTCTTGATCACCTTGTGTTTTCCCACCATATAACATCGATATCATGAACCAAACGGAGAAAGCAGGCTTAAACTAGCAAAATGATTGGACTGAAAGCAGAAACATGCAAGGGCCAATTTCTTACCTTATGTTTCTTGGCCTTCAAATGCATTAATAGCCTATCTAGCAAACCAAATTTCCCACACTGCTGAACCAACTGCTCCACTGGTGGATAATCAACTGGATAAACAGCCAAGATCAGGACTTGTGAAATTTCCAAAAAAAACAATTCAGGAAACACTTCCATGATTAAAACCAGTTTCAAGCTATCAAAATTCCATTATTACTTGTGAATAAAGAAACTAACTTTCTAAGCTCACTACAACCCCTAAGACTACATCAAAAATACAAAACCCTTACAAGATTGATTAAACTGTGACTCCAAAAGATCTGGGTGGTTGCAATTCTTGCGCAATTGAATCATCAGATTGTTCAGCTTTCCCTTTAGGCCTGTGCCTGAAATAAATGAAACAGATTCTGTCAAATTATCAACCCTCAATCTGTGAAAATAGCAGGCAATAGCTGCTGTGACCCATTGCATAACTCTACACAAACAAAAGGTCATGCTGAAATGTGAGTACTATGCTTTGAGAAGTGAACCAAATTGCAAGTTGACTCACCAAATTCTGCTTTATTTTGCAAATAAACCTCAAGTGTTTTATTGACTAAATGATCTTGGATCTGTTTCTGATATTCTGTCATATCTGCATACAAAATTATCTCTTTTTTCCTAGGCAGCGACTGTTCAACCTCTTCCTTCAGCCTTCTGAGAAGAAATGGTCTAAGAATCAAATGAAGCTTTGAAATTACCTGAAAAAGTACACCTTGTCAATGTCCAGTCAAAATTTTAAATACAGCGACCAAAGGACAATAAACTGATTAAGATTCCTATCCATTTCATAATAAAATGTAAACTTACTTGAACTCTTCTTTTCTCTTCAATTTCTTCCTGCTTCATCCCATTGCTTTGTTTCCCGGATAGATCAAACCTTCAAAGAAAATGATATAATTAGACATCACAATGCAAAAGACCTTTTAAGTTACAATAGCAGGTTTGATACTTTCAAACATCAGAAATAAGGCCAAATGAATCTGACATCTTATCTTAATATCCCCCAGGAGCTTAAAAAAAGATGATGAATGCAAAAGACCTTTTAAGTTACAATAGCAGGTTTGATCCTTTCAAACATCAGAAATAAGGCCAAATGAATCTGACATCTTATCTTAATATCCCCCAGGGGCTTAAAAAAAAGATGATGATCCTTGATGCATGTGTAAAATAGTGAGATAATATGCCATTTTCTGGATAAAGCATAGGCACAATTAATGCATCCTAGTTCTGAATTAGCATCATATCCTGAATGACTTGCAAAACTTGTTGGGAATGCTACTCTCATGTGGTTTTGGCCTTCCTAACATAATAATCTGTGCTCTCAATTCACGTTAATGTCAAGCAGTCCAAATAATACTACTTTTGAATCAGTGGTATACCCCTAATGACTTATAAAACTGGTTAGGGTGCCACTCTCATGTGCTTTTTACCAGTCCTAAAGTACCAATCTGTATTTTCTACACAGAATAATATCAAGCAGCCAAATAATCAAAGATAAAGAATGCATAGGTTGTGTTGTAGAATATAAGTGACTTCAGTTCATAGACTCACCAGAAGCCAGCTGCTATATAAATTCATCAATCTTGATAATTAGCTAATTATGTGGGGTAACTATGAAAGCCATTGAAAATTCAGCGGCCTCTAACAAGCAATCAATACCATATATCATACAAATATTTCACCATCTCCCACTTAACTGAGAGCCAATGCTTCAGGTAAGCACAAATGGTACAGTTGATGATAGGGCCCACCGGGGTCAAAAAATCTAATATTCTGTGTACTGTACTAAAAGATGACTGGTATAACAAAAAATTTCAATAACAATCCAATCAAGGGAGTTTTATCCAATCAAGGGAGTTCTCATGAAGTGCCCAATACTAATACACAAAGCGTAACCATGAAAACTAAATCGAAGCATATATTTGACCTGAAAAATAAGTATTTCTCATGACAGGCTGTACAATATGAAAAACACAAGACAAGCATAACTATTAACACCTGACAGTTAAGTTTCATGAAGCTGCAGCAGAGCCAAGTTATCAGTATTATAAAATTTGCAATAGTTCAAAACGAGAGTTTAAAGGCCTTCTAAGGATTTATCATTAATAACTGCCATAATCCAGCCACAATGAGTTAAAAGCCCTCTAGATAGGTCATGAACAGGCAAAAGGTTATGGATAATATAGAATATTTTGCCCAAATCTTTCATAAAAAAAGCATTAAAACTTGTCAGCATGGTCTTATCAAGGATGGTGGT
This sequence comes from Pseudotsuga menziesii, assembly GCA_001517045.1. Lineage (NCBI taxonomy): Eukaryota > Viridiplantae > Streptophyta > Pinopsida > Pinales > Pinaceae > Pseudotsuga > Pseudotsuga menziesii. The sequence goes on from LPNX010627012.1 coordinate 756,801, forward strand.
TGTCTCAGTAGAGTGTTATAAGACAACTCATTAAGCTTATCAAAATCTAAAAGTGACGGAACAAGGACATTCAAAAGCTGCAACAAGATAAACAGAAATCAAGAAGGTCCTCTAGCATTCAAGCTAGAGGAAGTGATCTTGAAACATCTCACTTGGAATAACCATAGAAATAGTTAGAGATGCTTGGAAGCTATTATTGCATTCAGGTGCCCCCGGTATCATGCACTCTGTTGTCATACCCACACTAACAAATATTGTCCATTGCAAGGTAAACACTCTCCGACTCATTTTGAAATGTAACCGTTTCTCTTTGGGAAGCCTTAAAACAAGTAATAATCTTTCCAATCATAACTTGATGTTTTGATATGTGCAGATAAATCATATTGCCAGGCCATGTTCATTGAATATGTTTTTGTCCCTAGCTATTTGTACTTCTGTGATTTGCATCATAATAAGCAGCACAGTCACAACAAAGTTAGCCATACAAACAGAAAACCTGGGTTTAACTTTTCCAATAGTCAGTGCTAAAAACATTGGCAAAAGATGACTCTAATAGAACACCCATAATGGATAGAATCTTAGCAGTGCAATACCAAGCTGCCCCCTCAGTGACATGACAGAGACAGTATCATCAAATTATCTCAAAGATGTAGCTACCAGAAACCAACTACAACAAGATTGTCAATATTAATACAGCTACCAACAAGTGCCATTACAAACTAAGAAGATAGAAAACCATATATATAAACAAAAGGGTCAGCATTGGATTTGATGACAGAATAACGAAACAATGGAATTAACATATCATACAATCCAAAGCATGGGTATCAATTAGACAAGCAAAATCCTATATGCCTCAATTCTATAATCAAGAAAATAAAAGTCATGCTCAGTAGATATTTACCAAGATTCAAACTCTTCACGTGATGTGAATATTTGAGGCAATATAAAATTTAGCAGCGACCAAAGTTCCGCCAAATTATTTTGTAGGGGTGTTCCAGACAAAAGCAGCTTATTTTCAACAGGTAAGGTTTTCAATTCCCTCAGCAATTTGCAGTTGGCATTTTTTAATCGGTGTCCCTGCAACCAGATAACAATCTAATAATAAACCTAAAAGAACATAATATAATAAACCAAAAGCAGCTCGATTAAAAATTAAATAGACCAAAGTAAAAATAATTTGTATTAAACCTACCTCATCAACAACTAAATATTTCCAATGGTAGCGAGCCAGAGCCTTGCTATCATTCATAGCAACCTCATAAGAAGTGACAATAACAGGGAATGCCGGACCCACAGTTTGAGGCATGTGCATATTCCTCAGCTCTTGTCTCTCAATTTTGGATCCATGATAGATTATAGCATTCATGGTTGGAACAAACCTGCAAAAAGACCTTCCTTAGAATTTTTATATTTATTAGAATGCAAACAGTAGCAAGACAAAAAATTGATACTGGCAAAGACCTAAACCCCCACCTATCAATTTCATTCACCCAATTTGAGAGAGTACTAAGAGGAGCAACTACCAAAAAGGGCCCATGCATCCCCATCCCTTTCAGATGAGCAAGGAGACCAATAGTCTGCACTGTCTTTCCTAGACCCATTTGATCTGCCAGGATTCCATTGAGCCCATTTTGCCACAGAGAAATCAACCACTTCACTCCCTTAATTTGATAGGACTTTAACCTTCCCCCAATCAATAAAGGAACAAGTTCCATCTGTTCTTTCCAGTTTCTCTCCTCCTCTGTCAAATTATCAGAAGCTTGAACTGGGGTGTCTCCTGTGCAATTCTCAGTCATGGCATCGATGGCATTTTTTGACTTTTTCTTTGTCTGATAAGAGTCCTAATATTCATAGAAGCACGGTTAGACTATTACTATACATTATATGTTACAAGCATATAATACGGTAGAGACTAGCTCAGCAAAGTTTTCCAAATTACAAACTCTTAATTTTCACCCTTGAAGCATATCAAACAAGAGATTTTAAATGGAGATCATTCTTCTTAATTTGGGACCTTTTGGTTTCCATATCATGAATTATAATTTACAAATGACTTTTAGATGAAAGTTTTTCCCAGAACTTTCAATTAAGTGCAAAAGATTTGAGCTTCTCAATGCAAACGAATAAGTTAACAATACACAATAACAGTCACTAACATCCTGAAGTTATTGCAAGAAGCTTCCAAAGAAGTGTTGGGCATCCAAAACCTTATACTTCCAACAAATACACCCATTACGTATAACCAACCCAAGTATTATTGGGTATCTTTCCTGTAACCAACCCAAGTATTAGAAGGATGCATTATAAAACTTGTAACATGGTCATCAAAGAATACAGTTCTGTTTAGGAAAACAGACCTGAATCCTGATTCATATCCAAGCTCCAAAACTGCAGTTCAGTTTGAAAATAATACAGATTCCAAACCAAACTCCCCTACCAATATATCCAGGCATACCAGATTCAAAAGTTTGAAAAGAAAAAACAAAATCAAATCCCTACCTATATTCTATAGCTTGTCAGCTTGTGAACAGAAACAAAGATTAAATCCCTACCGATATTCTACAGCTTGTCACCTTGTGAGCAGAAAAATTAGAACTCAAGACTAGATAGAAACCAAAGTTGACCACAAGCATCAACAACACAAATTTCATAGGGATCCAATAAAAGATATCAAACAAACACATTTTTATACATTGTGAAACCATGAACAAAAAATACCAGAAGTTAGTGTTGCAGCGTAAATGAGATAAGTTAATTTTATTAATGTCCAACTAGTGACCACAAAAGTAGGCCAAAGGGACTATAAGGACCATTCCAGTGTAAACACAATGCGGGAGTGCAAAAGGGACTCCTAGATCAATGTTGAAAGTAAAAGCAGAGTTAAGTATCCAGCTAAGAATCCCATATTCAAATACTATACACATCATACATATGGTCGACACTAGTTTGAGTACAAGTTATGGATAGATCCTGAATGGAATATGCATTGATGATCAAAGAACTATAAATAACTGTTGGGAGCTTACTGCATTAGTAGCCACCATCTTACGCTTTCGACCCCTTCCACTTTTCTTTACCACACTTGCTTTTGCATTGCCATTCTCACTTGGAATCTGAAAAAAAAAGCATATCTTCTTGAATATTGGAATGGTAAAATGTTATGAGGTGTATATCAAAATATCAAATACAGCTCTGCAGCTTACAAATGTAATGTCATCCATCTTCTCAAGCAGAAATTCTGAATAAAGTTGAGTCTGGCTAAGAAGCTCATCCAATTTATTAAATAACACGTGATCCATCTGTGAAGTCACATTGCTCAGTTGCTTTTCCATTTCTGTCTTTTCTCGTTCAGCTCGCTCCTCTTCTAGGCGTTTCTCCTCCATGGCCATATCCTCTGGAATTTCCATTGCTTCAACATGAATTGATAAATCATTATCCTCCACATCAACTGGCACTTCCCTTCCAGACATTCCCTGTTCATATAAAATAAACTAGTAATCTCAATCTCAAGGTAAAGAATTTCATTAAAGACCAAAAGACACAGGCCATTAACAAACTTCAAATAACAAAAGTCAAGAAAAACAGACTGAAAATATTCAAAGAGAGGACATCAAGTAGGAGGAGGGTGTTGAGCATCCAAAAGCTTGAGAAAGAACATGGTCACAATTGAGTAATATTCTTTGCATATCACATCCCAAAACCGTAATGCACAGAAATATCAGCACAATTGGGAAAGCATAAGCACACATCTTTACCTCATCTTCTAAAACAGATATTGGTGAATGTGCATCTCCTTTGAGACTGGCAGCTGAATCTTTATCCATTTTCAAGATCTACATTATGATTTTTAAAACAGAACCCACCATCATTACTCCAAATTTCAATATCACATGATATAACAAGCATGCCACAGTAAGGTCATCCATGAAAATAAACCAGGTCTCATATATCTTTTAACTTTGCAATAAGACTGATTAAATGTTCATTATATCTTGATCGGTCAACTAGTGTCCTTCCCCATAAGCCATGGTCCTGAACAATATTTCTAATATACAATCTCATGGTGAAAATTCTAAAAACATTCATATCAACTGCCAAATTTGCACATGAAAAGAATTACTGCACTAAATAATTTAAGCAAAGATACTCAATCATAAGCAAAGCAATAGCATCATGTGTCCCTCTCAATATGACTAAATAAGCCACTAGAATTACTTGCTGAATGGATCTAACAGAATCCATATTATTACAAGTGGTCTTCTGGGGATTCAGACAGCAGGCTTGAATACTCCTTTATTTATGTAGATACTCCTTGTTCAATGAATATACTAAATATAAAATATCCAAAAGGGATTTAGGAAAGTAGGCAAGTTGGAGCTATAAATAAATTTAGTAGGAAGGATGCAGATTATAAAATATGCGGTGTCCACTATTGTGACTTGAGCTAAATGAAAGAGGCCCCAGCTGAAATTGAAAATAGTATGTGAGTAGAAGTTGGAACTTACAAGAAATGGATGATGAAATTAGAACCATGCTGATATTGAATGAAGGCATGGGATGTGAGTTAATTTGGAAACACGTAAAGTCAGGTTCTCTATTCAGAATGCCATTTTTGTAATGGAAAACAGTATTTAGAACTAAAGGGGAATGAGGGTTGAAATTAGGTCCTTGCTGGTATTGAATGAAGCCATGGGAAACAAGTGACTTTGGAGACACATAGAAGCAGTTTCTCTATTCAGAATGCTATCTTGGTCTAAGTTACTGGAAAATTTTTCTTTTCTTTTGCGGTCTGTAGGCGTTTACCCTGGTTTTGTTTAGGACGCTGAAGGGTTTGAGTTTCAATTGTTGGCTGCCCGCATGTTCTGGACAGGGTCACGTTTTCAAGAATAAGCCTCATTGAGGGGATTTATTTTTGAGCAAGCGGTTAGAACACATTCTACTGAGGTTGCCACATTTGCTTTTAGGATTATTTTCGTTGAAGACGCCGAGGGTTTTAGTTTGATCAGACTGGGATCAGACTGGTTTTACTTCACATAGTGCCGTGTTTAGGATCGCCGGTAGAAGTTTACAATGTTAGCGAGGTTATGATGCATTTTGTCGATAGTGTTTGATTTTAATCGCGGGCATGACTTAGGATTTTTCAGGACCTTTTTTTTTGTAAAAATATTTGCTAGTTAGCCCTGGTTTTGTATCTACATAGATTTAGCTATGGCAAATATGGCCGAGGTAAATGCTTATACAGTTTTTCTTCGTTCTTTGAATACTGGTTAACAACTCAAAAGAGAAAAGCCTAAAGGCATTTTGTTTTGTGACAGAACAACTTTTCCAAAGACAAGATGTCGAAAAGACGGAAAAAGAAAGCCCCCATTGCTGAAGGGGATCCTGAGGTGGAAATTATTACAAAGGTTGAATACATTTATGAAGATACTAGAGCCACCACCGATGTGGAACCTGACTACAAGTGGGGCGAGATTTACAGACTGATTTCAAAACAGGAGGTGCCTGATACCGGATTTGATAAGTTAACAATATATGCTAATATTGAAAAATATGCCTTGATGAAGATAGCTACCAAGCCTGAGCTTTTCCCATGCTCAAAAGTGATTGGACGGATTCTTCCTAAGGCAGACGTGACTACTATGATTCTGGTCAATATTGCTAACCAAGGCTATGCTGCTTACAGCCCTGGTTATGTATCATTAGCTTATCACTTACCAGAAGCCCAGGTTTACCTAACTGAAGATTAGCTCAAGGAGATTAACCTAGACCTAGTTGAAACAGTAAAAAGAATGATGATACCTCCTAAGAATTTTCGAACCAGGCCATCAAGGGAATATGACATAGCTACTCTAAGAACCCCTTATAGGTTTATTGCGTTAATGCTGAACAAAATTTTAAAAGAGAGCTCACGGCAAAAGTTTTAAGTTAGGATGGGTTCCTATTATCTTCAGTGTAGCCACCCAAGAGACTGTATTCAACTAGGCGAACATTGTGTCCAACAATCTCTCGGCTTGCATTGCTTCAGCTCTCGGAGGGGTGTCTCAGAAAAAATCTGAGTTCTACATGATCTCCATCTTAATAAATTGTATACTATGCACCCAGCCATTTCCAAACCTAAGGTGCATGTGGGATAGGGACAAAACCCCTGTGTACATAGCCTACAAGTTGTTATGGGCACACAAATATTACAGTCATTATAAAGAAATTTGTGAACAATTTATTATGCCCTTGTATATGTTGATTTTCTTGAAAGAATGCAATTGTATGTCTGAAGAGGCATTGAAAGTCATTGAGGAGTATGCTAATTATTATTTGATCGATGAGGGGACGTATATTAGAATGTATGGTTGCTCCAGGGCACCTGCGTTGCTCCCCAAGTATGCCACGGATTTTGTGGTGCATAAAGAAGCAGTCCAACAGGTTTTCTTGGATGGTATAAAGAGTTTTTTGTTCGAGCACAAGAAGGCAACTTATCCTCCCATACCTTTCAGACTGGGAAGCTATAAGTTTTCAAAAGTTAAAAAAGCTGATGAGTTTGTACAAGAATTGGAGTATTTCCACTTTGGGGAAATGAACTTCCATAGAAATGATTCTCAGAACAAAGTTGTGGAACATTGCAAGGAAGCCAATGTGCATTTTGAATATACAAACCATTGGGATAAAAATGAAGAAACTTTCAGAAACGCAGAAAATATGACTGCATTAAAAAGAAGATTTAAAAAGAAGATCACCACTAAAGGTGGTAAGGGCCAAGCTAAGCAAAAGAAAGCTGATGAAGAGGAGGCCAGGAAAAGAGAAAAAGATGCTAGTAGACTAGCACAAGAGGCCGAGAGTTGGCTTAAGAGTGAAGAAGAGGAAAGGAAGAAAGTTGAACAAGAAGCAGCAAAGAATGCAGAAGAAGCTACCAAGAAGGAAGAAGAAGAAAGAAAAAAGAAGGAGGTTGAAAGTCTAAAATTGACAGGGTCCACAACCAGTGTTCCACGGGGACTCGCCCCCCAGGGTCGGGGACGCGCCCCCCTCGCTCCCTGCGCCCCGGGGGCTTCTGGGGAAACGTTTCCCAACGTCCCCAAAATTAGGAAACTCTCGGAAACGCACAAGGGGGCGCGCCCCCTGTTTTGCAGCACGCTCCGGTGAAGGGGGGCTCCTAGACGCCCCCCTGCCCCCTCCTGAAACTGGGGGGCTTCCAGACGCCCCCTCCTGAATTGGGGGGCTCCCAAACGCCCCCCCCCATCTTTTAGTAGTTTACATGGGATGAATCATTGAACTTTTATTGTTGGGATTTAATAATTTATAATATTATTTTTTATTAAGACTTGGACGCCCCCCCGCCCCCTCGCCCCCCCCCGAATTTCGCTAAAATTTGGGGGTGGTCTCCACACGTCCCCAATGTGCGTTTCCCCGCTCCCGCGCCCCCGCGTCCCGGAAACTTGGGGGAACATTGTCCACAACAGATCAACAAACTTCTGATCCTGCAAACACTCAAGAAGTGCAAGATCAAGATTGTCCTGACCCTCAAGAGCCTGCTGCAACTACTGGCAGCAATATAGGGCAGGTTGTTGTTTCTGGATTAAGGCTAATACCTTTTGAACAAAAGAAAGGGGAAGAAGTCCCAGATTTCAATACCATTTTCTATGACAAAGAAAAGAAGAGAATTGTGAAAAGAACTAAGAAAAAGGTGAAGACCGATGGACAATCAGGGATGATGGTCACGGATAAAACCTTGGTACATGGGACAGACAAGGACCCAAGGCTAACAATCCGAGCTGGAGCAGCATTAATCCACGCCTCTGAAGATAATGTAGATCGAATAATGACAGACCTTGAGCAATCAAGGAAAAATGCTGCCCAATTAAAGGACACTCTAAGGAAGGAGAGGGATGAAAGCAACAGATTGAAGAGAAAGTTTGAAGACATGCGTAATGAAGTGAAATCTTCAAAAGCAGAGCTTCAATCCCTCCAAGCAGACAAGATGTCTTTGGAAGTTACCATTGAAAAGACAGGGAAAGATGCTCAGGATAGCCTAGCAAAAGTGCAGCAGGGTTATCAGGAGCTAAAGATAGAAAGGGATGAACTGAAAACAGCATGTGAAAACCTTAAGACAGAAAGAGACCAACTGCAAAGCAAAGTTGGGGAACTGGAAACACAAAGGGCTACCATGGAGGAGACAGAAAAACAGTTTCACGTACAAGCAACAGAATTTAAGGGACAAATTGCTTCACTAGCAGCATCTTTGAAAGAGGCTAAGGAACAGCAAACCAGTATTCAGCCTTTCAAAGAGCATGCCCTAACACAAAGAAGCAAAATGCACCAACTGCAGGTATCCATAGAAGAAGAAAGATGCAGAGTTTTGCAAGTGGATAACAGATTGGAAGAAATTTTGGAAACCACCTCGTATTTTGTAGATAGGTCCCAAGACATTTTGGAAGTCCTGACAGGGAGGATAGGAAGGATGGAGGCTAGTGAAGAGATTCCAGCAGACTTACCAGCAAAGGATCAGCAAGGCTTAAAGCAAGATTATGACTTGCTGGAATTTGCAATAAACACAGCAGAAGAGTTCAAGAAGGCTGTAAAGAAAACGAGAGGAGTTTGCACCGAGTATTGCAGAAAGCTGCTGATCACTTACAACCGATGCCAGGTGCCTGCTGAGCAGAGATTAGATGCATTTCCAGAACATCAGCCATTCATAGAAATGTTACAGAACAGATATCAAGAGGATGAGCAAAAGATCCAACAAGTCAAGGTCCTGGATGCACAGATCTTGAAAGATGAAGTGGCTCATTCAACAGTCAGTGTACAGTTGCTTGAGGATCAACTACGCCTAAGCTCAGCAAGGATTGAAGTGATTAAAAATTAGGCTGCAAAGTTTGAAATCAACATTTGTTTTCTCGAGCCTTCTGAATTTGAGAGTATAGCATCAAAAGCCCAAGCATGGAAAAAGTTCCTAAATAATCAAGCGGGGCCCTCTACTTAAAGTGCTTTATTATTTTGTTTTAATGTAATATATTGTAAATTGTATGAGCACTCAATATAAGACAATTTTGGGAAATGAAACGTTGGGGAAGCCCAGGGGTCATTTGGGGCAGCCCAAAAGTTTTGCCTTTTGTATAAGTATAGGAGAGTTAGATATAGGAAGGGACTTTTTCCCAGTGAGACTAGTGAGAACACATTGTAAGAAAAACTATTTTGTTTTGCAATATACTATTACAGTTTTGCCTATTGGAGAAAGCTTTGGTGGAATGTTCAAATGTTGTTCAATGGATGTTGTTGAAGGGGAACTATTTCGTTTTCAGCCTTTATTCATTAACCGTGAAATCGTTTTAACTTGTTGAACCTATGTTCTTTTATGAATGTTCTCTGGTTTATTTTATGATAATTTCCACTATGAGTAATGAATGTTTTCACAGACAATGAGCTATCTTGTTGTTCATCCATCTATTCAAGTTTATTGCGCCAAGAGGCGCTCTACAGCCCAGTATGGGGGAGATTTTGTAACGTTACGTAATGTTATGTAACGTTACGTAACGTTATTTTTATTAATAAAAAAATAATTTTTTTAATTATAGGCCAAAAAACCTAACATGGGGGAGATGTTGTAATCTTCCTACCTAACAAAACAATAAAAAAGTAAAAATTTAATTATCCGTAAAAAAATATGGGTGAAGAAAAAAACACAATATGGGGGAGATGTTATAATGTTTTTACTTAACAAAATAATAAAAAATGTTGGCCTTGCACATGGTTTTAAAACCATAAACCATGTGCATGGTTTTAAAACCATGTGCACATAGTTTTAAAACCATGCACATAGTTTTTTATGCACATGGTTTTAAACCATGGTTTTAAAACCATGCACATGGTTTATGGTTTTAAAACCATGTGCAAGGCCTTCTAAACAACCCATCGTTTTATTGTACATGCAGGTTTACCGGTTGCAGCCCGGTCCACCGTTTTAAAAACACAAAAATATTTACAGTGGACCGGGCCGCAACCGGTAAAACCTTTAATTTTTGTTACTTGACCTACGGTAGCCGGACCGTAAACCGGACGAATTCCCCATACCAAACAGTCATGGGCTAGTTGGAAACGTTGACTGGGGAGAATCCCTTGCTGTTGTTGCCTGCGATTTTCCAGGCCTCAACACAGTGATACTCTTTGGGGTAAAAGCAAGAGAAGTCACACCATACAAAAAACATTGGTGAATGTGTTGAGAAATAATGTTAAAATGGGGATGGCCATCCACAATATTTCAGGGAATCATTAACTCATTAAAGCAGGCAGCAACAAAAAAATGGAACAAGTGGAGGGTTAAGACTCAAGACAGTCAATTAGATATGATTTTGATCAAAATGGAGATAACAAAGGCAAGAGTGATTGGCTTCCATCCTGGCATCAAGATAATATAAGATGAGCAATGGAGAAGAAGGCAGCATTTTGTTTTAGTTTGTAAAAGTTATTCCACTCAGAAGCAAGAATAAAGAATAGCCAACTCTAGTTTGCCTTGTATCATATGGTTTTCTCTGAAATATATCCAGTCTAAATACTTCATTTCCACCGAACAAAAGAACCAACCACTGAATGACTTCATAGTGCCCTGAGAAATTCAATTCTTTCTGCAAGGAGAAACCCATGCCAATTTAAAAAACTATAATCAAAAAGTAATATTGAACAGGATCAAAAGCAACAGAGCTACTGAACTGCTGCAAGTGCAACTACCACGAAACAAGTAAAACTTCAATGCTTCATGTGAATAAACGGCAGTGCTATTAATTTAAATATTGATATCGAAGTTAGTAAAGATTTTGATATTTTTATTGAGTTATAAGAGTCAGGTTCAAATACAATCCCAGCACCTATCAGGAGCTCGTGCTTTAGCTTAGCATGAAGGTTCAAGGACATTTTCATAGAATTGGTGAGACAGTTCAAATATGGAAGCAAAACGCTACTAGATGCCTACACACATTCTAGCATGACTTAAAAACTCCATACCTATTGCCAGCCCAATAACAATGGATTCATCATTTGCATAGGGAACATGTAGCTTCAAATCACAGGAATATAACCCTCATCCAAGAAACATTCTAACCTACATAATTTCCTTGTGCCTGCTGAGATCCAAGGTCCAACTAAAACAGAAGCTTCCAAAGCTTTATATAGTACACAGTGACAAACAGACAATAACCCATGTGTGGAGGGAATCAAGGCAAAAATATATAAAAAATACCAAACAAATCCCAAATGACATTTAACCAACTAAACCCCATTGAAAACTTCTTCATCCATATTAATGCTGTCAAGTTAAATAGAGACCCCAGAAGACTGAGGATCCAATGGAATCAGTACATGCACAGTCAACATATAACCCCAAAATCGTGAGCAGAGCTTTGGCCGTGCTTCTTCAAACTCTTCTAATGATAATAATAACTACTTCATCCAGTCAAGTAATCACTATTTCTGACCTGGGGAAGACATCCAAGTTTAAGACCCTCAGAAACATGCACCCATGTCACTGTGGCCACCAGTTCTTTGAATCTAGTTGTTCGTGTAGCTGTGTTAATGCAGTGAACTGTTAAAGGAAGCTGCTTGGTCGGAATTCCGTACCCACTCAAGGTTTTAGAAAGGCTGTACTATAAAAGAGTTTAAAATGAATAAATAAGTATATAAATAAATGATTTTAAAACTGATAAATCGTCCAATGTTGGAATGGGAAGGTCGAGTCCCAAGGAACTCGGGTGAATGTCACAGGAATTAAATTTTTAGTAATGTTCTACAAAAATCCCCCCTTGCGTCAATAAAAATAATATGCCCATTTAAAAAAAACGGGTGAAAAAACATAACTATAGCACCGTTTAGCTTGCATTATAACTCAAACCTAAAGCTGAAGAACTTAGTTCTTAGCCCACCACCATCCACACAAACAATCAATACCAGCTCTGACAAGAAAACACTTGTAGTCGCTGTTTAAAATACAACTCAAAATGTAAAACTTATAGTGGCAACTTCTCTTCTGACTGCCATACAGAACAAAACTAACCTACAATACTGTAAGCCTCGGACTTTAGACTTCAAAATATATTAAGCCCTGTTTTGTAACCTCAAAAAACAAATTAAATGATATACGATTTCCTTTTAAAACATTTAGCAGTGGCGAAAAATTTGACAAGCACAAAATAGTGTTTACCTGAAGACTCGATCTGCTACGTCGATTCTTCACTGTTTCGATCGAAACAAAGCACTGGAGAGAGAGGTAAATGCGTGGCGAAGAATCGAACCTGCAACCTAGAGAGAGTTTGAACGAAAAGAGCGAGAAAAAAATAATGAAACAACGAAGGAAGCATAACATATACACGAGGGAACGGCGCTGGTGCGTTAAGGCGGGAAATGAGTTGTAAAACCCTTGGAGAGAGGTAGTACGAAAGTGTCCAGAGAGAGACTTAAAAAAAGGTGGACTTTTGACTCGGTGAGTTCAAAAGTTCACTACCTAGATTTTACATCTGTTTGTTTTTTGTTTTTTGTTTTTTTTTAACACTATTTTTAAAGTATAAAACAAGCGGTACATAGAGAAAACAAAAATGGTCCAAAGTATAAAACAAGAGGTAAATATAGAAAACAAAAATGGTTCAAAGAAAAACTCGTGGTTCAAATGGAGCACCGAGTAAAAAAGTCATATTTGTCTTTCTTTGGGGATACAAGGTTGAGAATAAACATTTTCACCTTGTGGAGTGGCAGTGCCTTTCTAGGCCTTTGGATTGCAAAGGTTGGGGCATAAAAAACATTGAATGGTTTAGTATATCGCTGTGTCTTAAGAGCTTGTGGCTGGCACTTCATGGTACTGGTTTATGGCACCAAGTAATTAAGACGAAATATCTGAACAATCAGTGTGTGGAGATTTGGCTCAGAATCAAACACTTCTGGGTAAGGGGAACTTCTTTCATCTGGAATGGGTTTTTAAACACGTTGTCCTGGCTTGGCAGAAGTTTGGGATGGCAGGGGGGGGATGGTCGGAGTATTCTTATTAGTGTGGATCCTATCATTGGATCTTCTGTTTCTCCCTATTTGCCTCTGGATCTTCGGGTTTATCTTCAAGATTATGGTATCAAGACCCTTCAGGATGCACTAAATCCCTTTATGGTGTCCCGGAATTATTGGCTTACTACAGAAGACTTAGAGCTGGGGGGGTCATGGGCTTCGTGTTGGAATGGGTTTATTGGTGGTCTGAAGAATGGAGGTATTAAACTAAAACCCTCGGCTGATAGGATCCTGTGGGTGCATAATAAAAGGGATGGTATGGTCACGACCGCTTTGGTTTATGACTTGATGGAAAATACATTTTTGGATCCTCATGGTACCACACCTGAAGCACGGATCTGCCATGGCTCCTTTCCTCTGAAAATAAAATGTTTTATCTGGTTGGCTCTTTTTAATAAAATCCTGACTTGGGAAAATTTATTTAAACATGGTTGGAGAGGTCCTAGCATATGTGTCCTATACCAGAATACTGAGGAGAATACATAGCACATATTTGTGGACTGCTCCTTCACGTCCTCGGTATTGTCTGTACTTTGTGCTATCTATAAACGTGACTTTCTCCTTTCTGGGAACTCCTTTGCTGAGTTGATTATGCATTGGCTTTCGAATTTGATGAAGCACTCAGTTTATGGTTACTTACTGTTCTTTGCTTGCTGGTGCATATGGAAGTCTCAAAATTGTTGTATCTTTGAGGGAGTGCAGGCATCAGTCAACCATGTGATCTATCAAATCAGTCACTTGATGCATTTCTGGAGTAACCGAATCCGATTGTCTGTTAGTTAAATCCGACTATCATTATAGTAATGAAATATGAATAATAATAATATATTGGATGATGATCATAATTACAGGGGAAGCTCGCCTTTATAGGCTTTGAGCGTGTAAACTGAAGGGTTACACCCTTTCATAAGATAATTAACTAATTTAAATAATATTTTATTTTTATTTGTTACATTGCCACTTCCTTTAAGGAAGCTTTGTCCTCAAAGCTTAAGTAGTTTTCTACTGTCGTTCTTCATTCTGACTCGGTGTCGGTATTAGAATCGGACGAGGTCTCTTGTGCAGAGACTTGCACTTCCTTTCCATTGATGATTTTGCACTGTATTGTCTCATTGTTCCTACATTTATGACTAGGGGTCCAATCATCACCGCATCGACGACATATGTTTTTCTTCTTTTTTCTATTATCAGCGTAACTGTTAGATGACTTCAATCTATTTTCCATTTCATAGGCATATGATTGAGGTTTGTGGCATTGATGACCGGGTGACCAAGTATCTGCACAGTACCTACATTGTGTCTCTTTTTCTTGCCGATAATGGTTATCGCTTCTTGTTTTAATTCCTTTCAATTTGTGTTCTGCGGCTTTTGTTTTATGTCTTGCTACTTCTACGTTAGGTATGTCATGCAACTTTAACTCTATTTGGAGGTATGGTTTAAGACCTCCTAAATAGGTTTCGAGTCTTTGCTTGTCAAACAACCCAAATACTCGTGTCGATAAGGATTCCCACTAATGTGTGAATTCCTCAACATTTCCGACTTGTTGTAGTCTGGTAAGTTTAGTGAAAAATTCATCTTCTTTGATTCCTTGAAACCTATTAAAAAAATCATTTTTGAACAAGTTCCATGTGTAGGTAAAATTATCTCTCTTCCACCATAAGTACCAATTATAGGTGTACCCTTCCATATGCATTGACGCAAATTTCACCTTCTCCTTGTCAGATTGAATGTTGTAAATGTCGAAGTATTCTTCTGCTTTGTTTAACCAAGCAACGCATTGGTCTTCACTCCCATTGTATTTCGACAACTCTATTTTTGCCTTAGGTGGGTACACTTTGTAAGGACGACGTTGATTTCCTTTTGCCTTATGGTTTGATGGTGGCTCGGAACTACTAGACGATAAAAGTGACATATCTGAATTGCTTCGTTGTTGGCAGTGATTTTTAGCTTTTTTATTCTCTACTATTTTACTTATAATGTCTATTTTGTTGTTCAATCATGCCTCCATATCTGGCAGTACTTGTGTTTCTATCTCTTGCTTAAGCGTCGCATTGTTAATCTTTATTTCTTTTTGAAATTCTTCTTGATTCTTTGCGAGTGTTTCCTGGGTGGCAACATGAAATGAGGCATCTAGCATGTCTGGATTACTGACTTGGCTCGGACTGGGTATGAGCCTTTGTAACATCTCGATTAATGTATTATGGTTATGCGTCATGGTGCTCATGTTCTGTGTTAAGGTGTTTATGTTTTGCGTCATGGTACTCATTTTGTCATCCAAGTCTTTTTGTTTTTCGTTCAGGATGTCAAGTTTGCCGTCAAGCCTTCTTTCTAGTACCAAAACAAGCTCGTCTTTGAGTAATGTATTGTTATTTTGCATCTTTTCCTTCAAGCATTTTAGGTTAGCGACAAGGGACCTGATGTCCTTCTCCATTTTTTCGATTTACTCTTTTAGCTCTGCCATGGTCTTGGACCTTGTATGCAGAGGTGTGTATTTGAATGCTATTTTGGCTAAAAAATATTAAATTATTAATTAATTATTATTACTATTATTATATTTTTTTTATAAACTATATTATATTTTGTATATAGTTTTTTTTAAATAAATATTATAATATTTGATTTTTTTGTTTAAATATATTATTATAAATATATTGAAATAATATATTTTATTATATTATGTTTTAATATAATGTTTGCAGGTCGTGGTTTTTGAAGGCCAACGACGGCGAGCGTGGAGGGCTTGGCGCGTAGAGATGAAGGAGTAGCAGGGAATGGCCGGTGATGGTGGAGTAGGTTGGAGCGTGGGGAATGGAAAAGGAGGAGCGCATGAGGAGCAGCAAGCAAGAAGGTTGTCGGGAGGTGGAGCGATGGCAGGGGCATGGAATGGGGTGGCACGCAGAGGGGGAATAGGGTGGTGCAGAGGATGGACGCGGAGATGGATGGGAAGAGGGGATAAGCCGACAGAGGAGCGGCGGTTGGGGTAGCGTGGAAGGGCATATGTAGAAGGGTGGCAGGAAGGGAGGTGGAGGAGGGCGCGGGGAGGTGGAGGGCGTTAGGGAAATAGGCGACGATGTGGAGGTGTGCAGGGCCACGAAGAGAAGACCATCGTGTGGGAGATGGATATGGTGGAGATGCGTGCGGGTAGGAGAGCAGTAAAGGGAAGGAGCAGGTGCGTAGGAGATAGAAGAGGGAAGGAGCAGGCGCGGGATAGAAGGAGATATGGGTGAAATGGAGCAGTGGAGGAATCAAGAATTGATGAGCCAAGTTCGAGCTCAAGTAGGGATTAATGAGCCAAATTTGAGCTCAAGTCGAATGAGTCGAATCCGAGCTCTGATACCAAATGGAGCAACTGAATCCGGTTGTCCGTTAGTCGAATCCGACTATCATTGTAGTAATAAAATATGAATAATAATAATATATTGGATGATGATCATAATTACAGGGGAAGCTCGCCTTTATAGGCTTTGAGTGTGTAAACTGAAGGGTTACACCGTTTCATAAGATAATTAACTAATTTAAATAATATTTGATTTATATTTATTACAATTTCTATCCTGTCAAGGAACATAAGGAAAAAAATTAGAACTATAAAAGCTGCCCCGGATATAGTGTATCCTTGTGGTTTCTTTGACGGTGCTGCTGTAGACTCTCGCGATGGAGCAAGGGTTCAGATTGTGATCAGCAGCTCGCACACCATCAATTTCAAGCAAAGTTGTGGTGCTTCGACCAATACTAGAGCTGAACTCCTGGCCTTGTGGGTACTTTTATATGTGGCTGACAAGATGGGTCTCCCTTATTTGCATTTATTTGGGGACTCCTCAGTTATCATCAACTGGGCAAACAAAAAAGCTTCTTTGGCTTCTCTTGAGCTGGTACATTGGTGTGATCATATTAGATCACTCATGAGTGGTTTTAATTGGCTGAACATGACACATGTCTACTGGGAGCACAACTAGAGTGCAGATGGCTTATCCAAAGAGGCCCTTTTATTGTCCCCGGGGATCCTTTCCTTTTAGGAGATTTTGAATGGTACTATTTATATGAATGGCAATTTGAAGCTCTTTTGAGCATGGTGTCGAAGCTTAGTCTCCTTTCTATTTTTATGGCACAGGACTGCTGGTTTTTATGAGATTTTAGCATGGGGTGGGTATCTTTGGATCAGCCACCTAGACTCCGATTATTCTCTTGGCTTGGAACTGTTTATGATTGTTATGGATTTGTTGTGATAGTCTACATATTTTATGAGTTGAACTGGTGGTGTTGTCATGTCTTTTTGTAATGGATCTAGAGAGTATCCTTGTTATCACATAAGCTTTGTAACCCCTATAAGGGAGGCCCATTTTTATGGCCTTTGATTCATTTGGAATAACAAGGCCTGGTTTTTTTCGTCTGAAAAAAAGGAGTAAAAAAGTCATAGTCCAACCTATAAGCAAGAACATCTAGCACAAAGTGCAACTAGCCACTAGACTCAGACCAAGGAGGGCCAAAGCTCAAGGTCAGACAACTCCCTTAAAAAGAAAAGGAACCACAATGTCAAAGCTCAAAGAAAAAAAGACCCCTACACTACCATAAGAGTTTTCTTAGAAAAAATGTTCGCCATATGATCTTGCTCTCGATAAATACGAGCAAAAGAGATATAATTGAAGTTGTTAATCAATAACATAGTCTCTTTCAACCAAGCCCAAAAGGTGCACTTTACATTGGTTATGACTATGATTTTACCATTGTTGTTATGGCTAGATTTTTTCCTAATGTTTATTTAGTTAAGTTTTAGCACTTTATGCTTAGTTGTATGGATGTTTTTATAGTGGTTAGACATTATCACATTTATTTTTGGATTTTCATAGTTGTTTTTAGATTTTCATTGTGATGCTTAGTTTCTTAGTACCGATGTTTTGATAATGGTTAGACATTATGATTGTTATTTTTAGATTTTTATTGTGTTAAAGTTTAAGAAATCTATATACACTCCACCCATCTTTAAAGAATTACAACTAAGTAATTAAGATAAGAACAAAAAATTAGGCTATGGAATAAGATTTAAAACTCTTTATGATTGATTGAGTACTTCTCTTTTTCTCATTAAGTTTTGCCATCTTTTAAAAATAAAAATAAAGAATTATAATTATCTTGATTTAAAATTGTCATATTAACATGCACTGTACAAGTTTTTTTTGGTCATTTAAACATTTATGATTTTGCTTAGAATAATTCTCGGTTTTAATTGTTATTGTTATCCTTCAAATAGTTGTAATCTTGTTCATGTCAACCTTTAATTTCTTATTTTCTCATATAGATATATTTTATTCATAACAATTTTAAATTTTTTATAGTTATAGTTTAAACACTTATGAATTGCTTATAACAATCTTAATTACTTACTTGGAGTATATGATTGTAATTTTGCTCATAATAATCTTCATATTATTAAATGTATATACTTAATTATATTTTGTTGGAGTTTTAAAAACTTCCTAACATTTAGAGTAGATGCTCCACTCATCATCCCAATATTAAATAAAGCTTTTAAAAGATATAAAATATCACAATAATTAAGTAAAAAACCTACCAATTTTTACATTTTATTAATATTTTGAAGCGAGGTGTTCTCCAACCCAGTATGGGGGAGATCCTGTCACGTTAGTCGAGTTATGATAGCCGACATAAATAAGAAAATATTAAAAAATGAAAAATGAAAATATAAATTACATATCAACTATAAAAAATAATAATTAAACTAGCATAGATCCATATTAAACCCAGATCTATCAAGTACAGAGAGGGGTCCAAATGGTAAGAAAATGTACACCTCAAGAAATTGGATCCCTCTCGAGGCTTGATAGATCCAGGTTTAAAATGGATCTATGCTAGTTATAATTAATATAATATTAATTATTGGCTTTCATATTTCTAAAACAATAGTAATTATCAGCTATAGTGCAAATGTATTGAAAAAGACAAGGTTCGATTTTTGAATTCACGCTCCAAGAAGATTTTCAAACCCTGGTGAAGGTTTCGGCTCTTTTTGTTGCTCAAAGGATCGGTGGCAGTGCATTCGTTGCTCAGATGGTGGTAGTGCAATCGGTCTGGCTCTCTATTGTTCTGGTGTTGCATACTAGGTGGACTTTGTCCCTCGTTGAAGCTCGAATCGATGGAGGGTTTTTTATTGCCTAGGAGCAACTTCTTCTTTGTTCTTTGATTTTGGATTTGGGAGTCTTCTGCTTCTGATTTCTCTATAGATTTTAGTTTTCTGAGAGTTTCTATCGTGGCCGATGGAGGGGGTTCCTCCCCTCCCCCTAAACTCACTGCTTTCAGGAGACTGGTAGCAGCAAGCAACAATAGAAAGGCCACTCAGAATCATCAGACTTTTGTCAAGAAACTAGACAATATTCCCTTGGTGGATCTACCTGCAGAACAACCATGCCGACCAACCATAAATATTGCAGATCAAGGTTTGATTGGCTAGTTTACTGGTCTTTGGCCATCTCCCAAGGAAATCGACGTGTGGGTTCAAAGAAAATGGAAACCTCTCATCTTAGAAGGCATCCGTAGAAACATGATAGGTAAAGGATATTATGTTTTTCTTTTTGAAAACTCAAAAGACAGAGATTTAATTTTTAGAAACGGACCATATTTCATGGGTCCTCAAGGGCTTTACCTGAATAAGTGGACTCCGGATTTTGATTTGAATCAAGATGTCCCTTCTGTTGTTCCTATATGGGTTAGGTTGCCGCATCTTCCTCTTCATTTTTGGAATTTAGAGTCTCTTGAAGCTATAGGAAACACTTTGGGGAAGTATATAGATAAGGCTGAAAGAAGAGAACAATACACTTGTGCTTGAATATGTGTTGAAGTGGACTTGGAAGTAGGGCTTCCTGAAGAGATTAAGTTGACAGTAGTAGATTGGTCACATGTGCAGGAGCTTTATTATGAGCAATTTCCATTGAAGTGCAGACATTGTCATGGCTACAGGCATTTTGCCAGATCATGCAAGAAGAAAGCCGATGAAGAAGCTACCAAAGAGAAGGGAGAACAATGGACACAAGTCCAAAAAACAAGTTCAACAAAGCAAGGAAATAACTCAAAGGGAAAAAGAGCAGAAATGGGGTTAGGTAGTAATCCCACCGAACAAAAACAACATGAAATTGGAACAGTTATGAAGGAAGTAACAACACAAAATAATTTCAATGTTTTGAGCAACCCTGAAGAACAACCTTCAGTTCTTGAAGAGGGAGAAGTTCCTCAATCTCAAGATTAGACATGAGAAGAAAATAGAGCATTAGCTGAGTTGAATCTTGGTTCCCCAACTGACGGATGCTCTCCTACATATGCAAAAATGGCAGAAAAAAAAACTATGGAAAACTCGAGTTCGTCTTAAGAAGATTCAATTGAGAGGTCCTCGAAAAAAGGACGCAAATCCCTTAAGAAGATTCGGGAGGAAGAATTTGAACACCTGAAGATGCAAGGAAGCCAAGCTACAATCAAGATGTCAATTGCCAGGAATACCAGGGCTAAACCTTCAAAAGGAGGCCCTCTTCCTTCTGTCAATAATAAATAATGAACATTGTCTCTTGGGATTGTAGAGGGCTTGGAAATTCATCGAAAGTGGAAGTTTTTAAAGATCTCTTAAGAATGGCTCCTCTTGGTGTTCTTCTGCTTCAAGAGACAAAAATAGACGAGGGTAGCCTTCTATCCTCAAGTAAAAAGAACTAGAAAAAGAATGCAGGGTTGGCTGTGAGTGCTCGAGGTTCTGCTGGTGGAATTGTAGCCTTGTGGGCAGAGAGTCTTTTCTCTCTGAAAAACTTTCATGTAACGCGACATTGGATTTTCTTCGAACTCCGGCATCTCTCAAGTATGATTTCCTTTGCTCTTTTTAATCTCTATGTACCTGTTAATTTCCATGAGAAAAGAGAATGTTGGAAATCTCTAACAGACTTTATTGCTGCAAACTCTCTTTCAAATATTATGATAGCTGGTGATTTAAATATCACGTTGGATTCGAAAGAGAATAAAGGTGGAATCTATGGGAGAGATCCCATGTCACATGCCCCAATTTTGCAAAAACAATATTATCTTATTTGATTTTATTTGAGGACAATATGTTAAATTTTATGCTAAGTTGTAATTGATGACTCAGCAGAGTCAAGGATATTTAATGTAATTCTGAATATTTTTTATTTTAAATAAATAAAGGAAGAGACAACAGCTTAGGAGAGTTGTTAAAAGAGTGTTTACTGGTCAAATTGGTGGAGGACACTGGATGGAGAGCAAACAGACATGTGGCAACATCCTCAAACCACTTCCAACTGTTGCAGGTGGCAACCTCCCTACATTTGGGGTCATGATTCCCCAAGAAAGTGGAATCATAGTAGGTGGCTCAATTAACGACAACTGACCTAAAAGACCTAAGCAATCTTTATAAAAATGCCCATTGAAGAGAGTTGAGGCTGCTCATTCTAGAAAAGTGATCATTCAGGTGAATGTACTTCAGAGAAATTCAATGGAAGGGAATTGTGGAGAGAGTTTGAGGGGATAACTGCTGAATGATCTAGTGCAGCTTTTAAGCTGAAAGATCTTACTACTGAGTGTAGGGTGTTTTACTGAGTTATTGGACCAGTCTATTGTTTGCATGCTCCATCAGTTATCAGCCAAAAGACCAGGGACAGGCTCGGGGGTCCCGAGGAAGCGTTGTTTGAGCGCTCTCCAAGAGTTTGGTAGGGAGGAACGGCCTCCTAACGCTGTTGTTGTCTATCCTAATCAGGTTCTACATCATTTTGTTTTACTATGTTAGGTAGATCAATCTGAATTTGACTGTTAAATGAATGTTTAATATTTAGTTGTAAAATGTTAGAATTAGTAATCTTTTAGATTATTGAAGAAATGAATTTGAAATAGTAATATGTTAAGATGGAGAATAATTCTAGTCTGTGTTTTTCCACACCTGGAAGGACCAGGCCATACTCCAGTACAAATAGAGTATTTACAGTAGATGGAAGAAAATGCTAAGAGTCTGAATAGAATAGATGTGGTTCTGTATTTCGTTGTAGCAGAGTAATTTATTTCAGTATGTAGGTTATTATTAAAAAGAATAATGACATGGTTATCTATGTTTATTGTTTTAACCAACTTATTTATGTAAATATATTGGAAAAGAAATAGCAGTAATCTATAAAGGTAGAAGGATTAATATGTTAAGAAAATATCCTAGTAAATAGACTGTGTATTTATAGACAGTAGATTAATTTTATTCAAGTTAACATATTATGGAGGTTAAACTATGTTATGTTAGATATATATTTCTCTATGTTTACTTAGTAACTAATTGCAATGCAGTAGAAAAATCATAGTCAAGCTACATTGTTACATACGTTTCCATAAAGAAATAAACTACTAATCATATAGTTTATTCTCTAATAATATCAACTAAAGTAAGACTATCAATTACTATAACCAAGTAGGGTTATATTAAATGTATTTAAATTATAAAAAAACAAAAACAAACTAAGTTACATAATCTGTGCTTGTCTTTTTAAAGAACTCTAAGTAAAATTTAATGTGTGAGTTTAAGTAAATAAAAACAATGAGAATATAATTAACAACAAATATAAAAATAAATATCTATCTATGTAAAGAACTGTTTTATATTTATCAAACAGGTTTATACCTGTAAAGGTAAACTACAGGGTCGAAACCCTAAACCAAATTTAATCTTTACAAATAAAAACATTTAAGTTAGAATCCACTTATTGGATTATTATATTAATAAGTCATTAAACTACTATAGACTATTTACAGTCCTTTAAGGACAAATGAAAAGACAAATGTACAGATACAACTTAAAGTTTTCACAACACACCTGTAATACTAAATAAAACGAATTTAACAAGTAGCGGAACCTATTTAAAATAAATTGAAAGATTTATTTAAACAAGGGTTTCATTCAAGAAAACCCTAGCTCGTATTTCCCGAGCAAACAAGTAAATATTACAAATTACACTATGACTGAATTACAGTATTAAAAAAAATAACAATATTATATACACAAAATACGAAAGATAGTAATTTTCATTATTAACAGTCAGTTAGGGAAAACCCTAACTTACATAGAGTCACCATATAGTAGCACTGCAAAACGAGTCTAAGCTCGAAGACAAACTCTTTTAAAAATCATTGTATTTCATTGACAGGCCTTAAGGCTAGCAACTTAAACTAATTACAACACCCAGCGCAAGGCCGAGACTACCCACGACGAAGCGAGGGTTTGTAAACAGAATAGAACCTAACAACATTTAAAAAGAAAACCACATATCCAATGGCAAAATTGGACAAGCTTCCAAGCTCGAGGTTTCAGCATCGACAACCCTGTTACAAGCAGGGTAAGAACCCAATCGTTGAACACGGGGCTTACCGGATTGGAGCCACAAGCCCTCGAAGACAACCAGCATTAACTTCGTCACGAGTTGCAAAGAGTTGTCACAAGTTCTTGCAAGAAGAAGTGATATTGTGTGTTAGTTACCAAGACTCTTTCACTATTAAAAACCTATCTGTAAACCAATATATACTGTGAGTCTTCTATTCTGAAAAGAAAGCTAAATATTCACCTTTAATATTGAGTAACAAACAGTCTAGTGAAGAGACTATCACCAACTGCAAACAACGCATACAAAAATTCCAAACCCTGCGACGTTGATGGAGCACAACCACAGCAATGAAGCTTAGCTTCTCATTGCAGTGACAAACCACGGGGAAGGCAAGACGAAGCTAAGGATAGGCTACGAGCCAATTGCAAACAACCAATGAACTCTCGCATGGTAAAACCCACAGCTACGAAGGCTATTAATAAGACTAAACTCAGGAGACTACAGTAACGTTAACCCAAGATTTGGAGCAAGCTAGAAAAGGAAGAATACTCACGGTCGCCATGAAAAACTTGCAGAGCAACCCAAAGGCCAGCATGAACTGCGGAGGGAAAATGACAAAGCGATTAGGGTTGTAAGAGTTTTACACCGCCAATACATGGACAGGAGGTGACCACGTGCCCTCAAATATTTCAAACTATGCATGGGTCGATTCCAAAGTTCACCTGCGTTTCAATCATCCCAATTATTAAAACAACGATATTGATCAAACATTGCATGAACTATGTTATCACATCGTTAATCATATATATAATTTATATCATAATGTTGATAGCTCATTTTTAGCATTTGGGTAAAAACAATAATATGATAATGTTGACCTATTGAAAGGTGTAACCACTTAATCTTTTGGATAATCCCAAAATCGAATATGCTTAGAACCTTTCAAACTACAAGTAGGCTTATATACTTGTAAACATTGTGGAGTGTGCATGTATTATAGTCCGAACTTATCATTTATAAACAAACAGCTTGGGTGGTTATAAGTTATGAAGTTGAATAGCATAATAAAAGAATATAAATATGACTTTTACCAAGATCGAGGTTGGTTTAAACTTTCTTAGACTTTAGTTGCTTCTCAACCTGTCAATACTAGAAGTTATCATATTTGTTTATGTTGGACAAGATAGTTGGTGATTGATCAAGATAACCTGTACTTAGTATAGGGTAGAACTATAATCATAGTAGAAAGATCTACCATAATAGCCACTATAGACATTAACTTAATATAAGAGAGGCATTATGATAATAATAAATTACAAATGGAATAACCATGCTCAAGTCTATAATCATTGAAACGACACTGATTGACTTAGACTTAGGAATTAAGGGCAAATAGTATTCCATCTTGGAACGATGCAGTTATTTGTTTACAATGATCAAGTTTATAATATCAAGGAGTTTTTACAAGCAGTAAGTTTCCCTACAAAAAGTAAATAACGATCAGTTGGTACTTTAGTAAATAATACGATAATGTAGGTGGTTACATTAGTACATGCAGTACGTCGTAATGTAAGTAAGAAAGTTGATAACTTGTTAGCGAACAACTAGTTTGTACATATAAGTAACGGGTTGATCTTTTCTATAACTAGTAAGTTAAAAATAAAATCGAATCGTATAATCTATTGAGAATTTTTACTATCAGTATTAATAAAAGCTCTTTAAGGATAACATTGCAAGTTAAACATGCTAAAATAGAAATGAATATATGACAAAGATTACTTGTTAAGAGTTCATAGTAAGTATCCTTGGTGTCACTAAGCTTGATGAAGAAAGGACCCATTTATCCGAATTGTGCTTACAAGAAAAACTAGAAAAGATAAACTACCTTACCTCTTTGAAGTTGCTTGAAATTTATCAGCTTATTTTTATAACATATTTATTTTGCAAAATAGAAACACTTATTGATACTTATGAATTTAAAATGTGTACTTGTTCAATTGTACCTGTAAACGTATAAGAACCAACAATCTATCTGAATTAGCATAAATGCCAAGTAAGCCCAGGATTCAAAGTTAGATTCCACCTACTTGCCATAAAGTAGACTCAGTAGTAAACTGAAAGAAAACAGTATGCAAGTAAATCTTATTTACGTTACGAAGAAGAAGTTGTTTTAGTTAACATAATTTGAAAATGTGTAATACTAATTGTTGGACTGTTTCATTTTTTGCTAATCATTAGCTGTTAGTAAACCGCATATTCAGCATTTTATGTTATCTCAAAATTTTAAATTTTTGTGAAAATTTGGGGTTTTGACATCCCATGCTCAAAACAATGGAAAATTTCATTTCACTATGGGATTTGATTGATTTTAAACCTAAAAAAGGAAGATATACCTAGACGAATAATCGAATTGGAGCAGCAAACATCTCTGCAAGGTTGGATCGATTTCTGGTTCAGAGCTCTTTGTTGATGGAAAAAAAATTACTATCTCCTCAAGTATCTTTCCCAAGCTTACCTCAGATCATAAGCCATTAATGTTGCAGTTAGAAGATGAAGAGGATCTTGGTCCCATCCCCTTTCGGTTCATTCCACTGTGGGTTGGCAGAGATGGCTTTATGAGTATTATGTCCAAGGCATGGGATCTTCTAATTTTTGGATTGCCGAACTTTGTGTGGGAGAGGAAACTCAAAAACACCAAAGTTGTGTTAAAGGAATGGATTAAACACTCTTACAAAAATCCAATCAATGAAAGAAAAGAGGCCCTGGAAAATTTGGAGGAAATCCAATTGGAAATGGAAGAATCATAAATTACCTTTGCCATGTTGGAAAAAGAGCAAAAAGCTCAGTTTAACTCCTTTCGTGTGTTCAGACAAGAAGAAGAATATTGGAGATTGAAGTCACGTAGTACTTGGGTGAAAGCGGGAGACCATAATACATCTTTTTTCCACAAATAGTACAGAGCTAGACTTTCCCAAAATCATATTTTGGAAATTTCCTCTCTATCTGGTGAAACTTTTAAAGGCATTACTCAAATTAAACAAGCGGCTGAAGTACATTTTCAGAGCATGTATAGAGAAGATGGCTCTATTGATTCTGATTTAACCTTTGAATTTTTGACCAATATTCCTTGTTTGGTGAGGGAAGAGGAAAATGATGAGTTAATGAAGCCTTTTTCAGAGGAAGAGATCATAGATGTTATTTGGTCTATGGAACCGGATAAAGCCCCAGGCCCTGATGGATTCTCCTTTCATTTTCACAGAGTTTGTTGGACAATAATCAGGAAATATTTACTCCAGGTGATCAAAGCATTTCATTTAAAAGTCAAAGTGGGTGGATGCACTAATTCCCAAAGAAGTTAACCCTTCTACTTTTGATTGATTCAGACCTATTTCACTTTGTAATGCATCTTATAAAATCTTCGCTAAACTCTTAGCTAACAGGCTCAAATATTTGCTTGGGAAGTTGATATCACCTCTTCAAGGAGGGTTTGTAAAAGGGAGGCATATTCTGAACAATGTGATCCAAGTTTAGGAAGCCATGCAACCTAGTTTTCAAAGAAAGGAGATAGGCATGCTAATTAAACTCGATATGGAAAATGCCTTTGATAGGGTAAAGCTATCTTTTCTTTACTCACTTCTCTCTTCTTTTGGTTTTATCCCTGCTTTTATAAATTTGATAAAATCTTGTATTGATGAGCCTTGGATAGCACCATTGGTTAATGGCAGACCAACAAACTTCTTTCAAGCTTCCAGGGGTCTTCGACAAGGTTATCCTCTCTTGTTGTTTCTGTACATTCGAATGGCTGATACTTTGAGTAGAAAGTTAATTGCAGGGAAAAATGATGGGATTATCCCGGGCATCCATTCAAGTAGTGGTGTTGAAACTATCAATCATGCTCTCTTTGCAGATGACACTTTGCTTATGGGAGGGGCTTCACTCAAAATGGCAAGAGTTTTTGCAGAAATTATGCACCATTTTTTTTTTCGGGGGTTCTTATTAACAATCGTAAAAGCATCGTGTTTGGTTGGAATGTAGATCAATCAACTATTGCAAACATATTGTAGATTTTAGGCTTTGAAGGGTATGCTACTTGGGATAAGGTTAAGTACTTGGGACTTCCTTTAACCTTGGGAAAAAACAACCCTTCTCTCTCGTTGGAAATCATTGGCAAGATAAAAGCAAAGATTGCCTCGTGGGGTGGCCATTGGCTCACGAAGGTAGGGAAGCTTACTTTGATTAAGTCAACTCTCTCATATCTTCCTATTTACCAATCATCTCTTCTCATGGTCCCTAAATCAATTATGGATCAGATATCCAAGCTGATAAGAGATTTCCTATGGAGAGGTGGAAAAGGAAACCAGAACCAAATGCATTTGGTCAAATGGGATGTTGTTAACAGACCTACACTAGAAGGTGGATTGTAAATCAGAGATTCGAAATTGGTTGATTTAGCTATGGGAGGCAAATTACTATGGCATCTTTTCTCTGATAAAAAGCATCTAGCCTATCAAATTTTCTGGAAAAATTATCTTGAAGGAGGATCTCTCAGAAATCGTCAGATGACAAATACTCCCAAAGGTTCTATTATGTGAATTTATGTAGAAGAGGACTTGAATTCTTTACCCAACATCTTTATCGTATTCCAGGAAATGGCGGAAATACATTCCTGTGGGATGATAAAATAAAAGGTAATGCCCCTCTCGATTCTGATTTATCCCTTTCTGAGATTAAGCTCTGACTGACAAATGAAGGTTTTTTAAGACTCTCGGATATCATTTCTTGGGACACTCATGAAAATTGGGCTGCGTGGGCTTTCTCATAACTGCCAGAACGTGTCAATCCCATCCTTCTCTTTCAACAAACTTAGTCGATGAATAAATTATCTGGTCTTGCCCCCATTCATTTAACGTGCAAGGACATGTGGGGTTGGGGACCCTCTAGCTCCTACTCTGCTGCTCGTGGCTTCTTGACATTGCAGCAATCCATTGGTTCAATTCACAGCTCAACATTTTGGAATTCAGTTTGGAAATCGCCAAGCATACCAAAAATTAATTTTTTTACGTGGACTCTTATGCACCAGAAAGTTTTAACTGGTGAGAACTTGTCAAAACGTGGCTTCTCTGGACCTTTTAGATGTTGTGTTTTCCTTTAAGCTGTCGAAACTACAGCCCATCTTTTTATTGGATGTGTTTTTACACAAAAGGTTTGGACACATTTCTTGCATGGGCTGCCTTATCTCTCTGTTCCTTTAAATTCCGAACTTGTTAATTTGTTTAAGAACTGGCAAACAAGGTATCCTGGCCTTCTTTCAACTAGTTATGAATGGAGGAAAATATGGCAAGCTATTCCAAAAATTTTATGGTGGAAAATTTGGTTAGCAAGAAATGATTCGATTTTTAACAGTAAAGTCACAAAGCTAGAAATTGTAGCAATAAAAGCTAAGGCTCTTCTTTTGGAAGTAGTGGGAAATTTTCAAATTGATGTCATCGAACTTGAAGCTAAGCATAAATGGCTTGGATCACTACTTGTGGACAAAATTCAGTTGGGTTCGGGTAGGCCTATTTTTAAACCAAGTTGGAAGTTCAGAATCACGGAAAAGGAATTTACAGAATGGTGGCAAAAGAAAAATAAAGTTTCAATCTTCTTCGATGGAGCATCAAAAGGAAATCTAGGGAAAGCTGGGGCAAGGGGCCTGATTTTCTATCCAGGAGGAAGGCTTGAAACCAGCTTCAGTTGGGGAGTTGGACAACTCACAAACAACCATGCAGAATTATTTGCACTTCTAAAATCCAGTCAACTTGCAAAGGCAGTTGGACATAACAACATTCAAATCTTTGGAGACTCGAAAATTATAATCAAAGTTCTAAACTCTGCTATAAAGTTCAATAGCCTCAGTTTGAACGTGAGGAATAGTATATTTCAAAATAACTGTAAATGGGTGAAGGCCCATCAATTCTTTATCAATAAAAAAAAATCGTTTTAGTTGAAAAGAAAACAATAGTAATTATCTAAATCTAAATATGTTTTAGGGTGATTATTTATATTTTATAAATGTTTTTCTAAATAATTACCTAAATTAAACAATTTATAGATCATTAAGTAAATAACAATTATTAAAACTAAGTTAATTAAACTTATTTATACTTATATTGCAGCATGGTTGGGAGAGCTTAAAATACCTAAAAAAGAAATTCATGAAAACTAGCATCACCATATGTTGTTTAGTTGCAAGAGCCTCAACTACTATCGATGAGAACAAAAAGCAAAATATGCCTCCAAAAAGCTAAAGATTAATAACACGTCCATTACCTTTAACCCAAGGTTACATACACTACTAATACAATTTTAAAATACAAGGTTTATCAACACAAAATAAAAATATATTTAGTGTATTTAGTGTCGAAGTTAATTGAATACCATGATATATAGCCATCCATTATGGCTCATTGTTTGGTTTAATTCTCAGACCCTAAGCAAATGTATTGACTATCTCTCCTTCAAGATAAAAAAAATGATCCCTCTTTCACTTGCCTCCCCAAATTAATCATAATTTTAACTCATTATTCTTTTTTTGAATATTCATTAATGTGAAATAAATTATCTTATGGGTGAAATTGAGTTGTTTGTTTATTGAAATTGTTTAATTTTTTAAATCTAGTTAGTAAATAATTGGTAAACCTAATTTTTCAATTCTCTTGATCTTTTTGGGATTAGGCTCCATAATCATCCCATAAAAAAATAAAATTATTTTCAATATTGATAATTGTGAAATAAAGTTTAGTATAAATAAAATAAAATTGTTTATTTATTAAAAAAATTTAATTTTAAAAATGTAATTAGTAAAAAGTGGTAAACCTAAATTTTATTGTAGTTGTGGCTTTTGAAAAATGATATTATGAAAAGTAGTAGTACTTTACTTAATGAGTACTTCATTCATTATTACAGAACATGCCCTAAAATAAAATCGTGAAAATATTTGTCCCTATAAATCTAATAGAGACAAGTTATTTAGAATTTGATAAATTCGAGGATTTTTTTTCTCTTAAAACATATTTGACCATTGACATAAATTTAACACATCAACAACTACAATCATGAAAAATGGGATAAGCTCGATTTGACATCCAACGACTTACATGAAAAATGGGATAAGCTCGATTTGACATCCAACTACTTACATGACCTGTCATAAATTGGTGGGGAGCTGTATCAGTGTTTGATGTTAATTAATATAGACAATGAAAATGGAAATAACTCTCAAATTGAATTTGTATTTTGAGTCTTGTTGTAGAGAATTCATTCCAAATTAATTTGTAATCTTAAGCTTAAGTTGTATACATGATTTTTATTATACCTGTCGTCGGCAGGATATATAGCGATTGGCTGGTTGCCAAATTTCATTGACCAACCGATCAATGGAATTTTGAAAATAATGTTATCTAAAGTTTTTTAAATTTTGTATATTAAAATTATTATTTTTTAAATTAAAATTACTTTTAAAATTTTAGTAAATTAAATTATCTATTTTGTGATTGGTGCAATACAATGATTTGACTATTTTCTCCTGCTGTGCAAAATAATTATCAATTTTTAAAAATCATAAAAAACAAAAAAAAATTGAAAAATACACAAACATGCCATCTGTTGTGCAATTATACGTAGCCGCCGATACCGCTGCTCTGCTTCCTCACGGCCAATGCCAGGCATTCCACGTTATCAATGCAATACTTTATCAATGCAATACTAATATTCTATCTACAGTAAGTAGTTTATGCAGTAACCCTCGTGGCTCCTCATCGAAAATTCCTGCCATTTGGCCTGAGTTCCTTTTCTCCATATGGCTTGGTTTGATGATTGCATGTGTGTGAAGCTTGATAACGTGTTGCTATGTGCAGGTAGCAGGTGGAGCGGGAAACGTTTGAGCTGGAGCAGGCATATGGAGCCAAGGAGTTGAGCGCCGATCTCATGAAACCATACCTCAGAAACCTGGCCTCAACGAAGAATCGAAACTGACAGATTTTTGTACCCTCCTTCATTCTCCGCTTCCATTCAAAATCAGTCAAATGTCATAAAGTTCTTGCAGCGGCCTACCGCATATTCATCCCCACACTGTCAGTGTGTCTGTTTCCCGCACTGCAGGTGTCTTGGACGAACGAAATTGCTCTGTTGTTGATTGCATCCCTTCCAGGAGTGTTACGCATTTGACTTCTCTCATTGATTTGTTCGGTTCGCCGGCTTGCAGTGCTAATTATGTATGGGGCGGCCAACAGTTAGCTAAAGCTACTGCCGTTGCCCTTCAAGTTCTGGCTTCCCCGCTGCACGAGCCATCGGCAGTTGCAGCCTCGGTGGTTCATGTTTCTACGACATCTCGTTCCTTCTTTCCCTCGCTAGGAAATGCAGATTCACAGTTACCAGATGGAGGATTCAGTCATTGCACTGTTGCGTCCCCTGTCGTAGAATGCAGAATGCCTGTAGAATCCATATTAGAACGCGGCAGTGGGCAGAATGGTGGTAACGGCGGCACAGAGGTGCGGCCAAGTAACGATAGAAGACATCATATTAGTATTGGTCGAAGGCTTACTGAAGTGTTGCAGGGCACAGGAGATGGAGATCTATTGCTTCAACAAACTGAAAGGGAGAACGAAATGTTGCAGTGGCTTCAAGCTTTAGATTTACAAGTAATGGGGGCATGCCGTGCAGATGAGAGGCTGAGGCCTATGTTACAATTTAATGTTTCCTGCGCTGGCGCTGATGACCGTCTTCTAGCTCAGCTTAGTCAGGTAAGAGCGATTCCCCCTTATCCCAACCTAGATTGACAATAGTAGAAATGGTAATAATAGGAAAAACAGTACCAACACTAGATTCAGTTACAGGTACAGGTACGAATTTAAAAATTATTGACACTTCTAGTGCACCAGATACTCCGAGTCATAAATCCAAATTAAGGTTAACTGGAAAGAAAATTCCATAAAAATAGTCAATGAGCAGGCCGGGTACGATACAGTTGTTATATATTTTGGGGTTTCTAATTGCAAGCACAGGACTTGGTTGGGTTAGAAAAATTCTGTTCATATAATAGTTAACCCCTTGAATAGTGTGTTCTCGTGGGAAGAACAAAATCTAATGGCAATAGTTAAAACCATGATGCAGAAGGAATGACACATAATGACATGTTATCACAAAAACATTCCAAACTTACTTCGTTAAAGTGTCCTAATTAATGTCTTGCTGAGCCACAAAATCACTGCCATTCGAGCCTGCACATATTAAAATACCCTGTAAAACCACCGCTACTGAGATATTACTAGGCCATATCAACGAAAACCCCACGAGCGCCTTTTCAAGGCATTAAAATATGTCCCTATTCGAATTGCAGTGCGTGAACTGTATAAAACATGACAGAGTAAAAAGGAACTTGTCATTTACACATGCAGGTAAAGAAACAAGTAAGTTCGTGCTATGTATAAGGGACAATTGTCTGCAGTTGCAAAAAAAACGGTTAAAGCAGTAGAATAACCTCCAAAGTGGTCAAGACGCTACAGAATGAGTGAAACGATGGCGAGAATTTCGCCAAAGCTTGAAGAAAGATATAAAGAAGCAACCAAATCGGGAAAGAACACTTCAAAATGAGTTGAGATTGATGCAGGATTCAACAAAAACAAGAATGAGGGAAAGGATGGCGAGAATTTCGCCAAAGCTTGAAGAAATATATAAAGAAGCGACCAAATCGGGAAAGAACACTTTTAAACGAGTTGAGATTGATGCAGGATTCAACAAAAACAAACACTCCATAGCCTGGACAAAAATGGCCGCAATGCTAGAACAAATTGCAGAAATTTAACGCATCAAGAAGAAAACAGACATAGTGAAGTCAAAAACCTTACTGAATACACTACAACCCTGTAAGGAAATAGATCACCAAGCTCAGCATTCTCTCCAACTGAAAATGCAAGAAAAAATCAGCTCGCCAACCAGGCCTCTCGATTGATATATTCCATTGATGGGTAAAGGCAGTGACCACGGCATACTCCACTTGCTCACGCTCTGCACTGGTTCAGTACCTAGAAGAGAGGTCGATGGCTGCATATCAACAGGAAAATTGACAAGGCTAGCCAGGATATCTTGTCTTGAAGAAATTCGTCCACGACTGAAAATCCAAGCATACTCCACTTGCTATGGCTAGTCGTCCATGCGGTCTGCCACTTGTTGTGAAGATCCCTTATCGCTGGTCGTCCATGCGGTTTGCCACCTGTTGTGAAGATCCCTTATCGTCGGCCGTCCATGCGATCTGCCAGTTGTTGTGAAGATCCTTGATCACTATATTTAAAAGGATTTACAAAGTTAATATTTTAACAAATATTTTAAAAATAATATTTAATAAATTTTAATATGATTGCTTTTATTTTAATAAGATAAAATAATACTTCTTATTAAAATGTTTTGATTTAAAAATTGAATTTTTTAATTTTTTAAAACTTTGTTATTATAAATTTAAATTAATAATTTTATGATTATTAATATTTTTTGTTTTGTTTAAAATATTTTAATTTAAAATGAGAACTTTAATTTAAAATTTGATTTTTTTGAAACCATATTATTATGAATTATTAATTTTTTATTATTAAGCGTGACTTTGATTATGAAGCAAACTTGACTTTCATTGTGAAGCAAGCCTGGAATCGACTTAGTTCTGCGCTAAAGGTATGTAAAAAGAAAGCATTTATTTTTTTCTGCAAACTAATAATGGGATCCAATGTCAAAACTTTGGCGATCAAATATTATGATCAAAGTACTGCTCAAACTTAAAACACCAAGTCCAACTTATCTTTTAATGCACTTTGCATTAAATGCAATAAATAAAAAGAAAATTCGAATGTTATACTTCAAATAATGAAACCATTCAAATGTTCTGTATTAGATATGAAGCAATTGTGAACACCTAACTAAATTTTTCTAATAATTATAAATAAAAAAAATTATAACCAATTATAAAAATTATAAACATTATTTTGGAGCAGGGACTAGCTGCTTTGCAGCTATTTTTCTTGTTTATAAACCTCCTCTTACGTATGGATTGTGTATGTTGTACTAGTTTTTTTGTATGTTTTTAATGTTTCATACTTACTTCAGCTTTCAACTTATATATACAATATAGCATTAAAATATTTCTAAACGGCAGGTATAAGCAACCTTGCTGCTATTTTCTTGTTCATTATGCAGTGGCTTTTGAGAGTTGTGGTTGAGTCTCAAGATCTAACATAAAAACTTTGTTCTTCTCTCAAGTCTCGCAATCATGTTAAACTGGTAAGTTTTTTATTTGATCTACAAATTGTTTGCTCAAACCTTAACATGTAAGGAGGAGGATGAGCCTTGAATTTCAAAAAAAAGGTGCACAATTTCAGGTAAGTTTATGTATGCGCCTACTGTAACCACTTGTTGCTGCCGCAACCGTTCTCCTCGAATTTATTTTTACTTAAACTCTGGGCCCCTCCTCATCATTTTACTTGGTTTGATCGTTAAAGACTTGAGCCTCTCCGACATATCTGTTTTTCATTTTACTTCGAAGATGAATGTCAGTCGGTTTATGTTTTCCTCGTTCGGTTTTGGTTTGAGTCAGGGATGCCGGTTACTGGTCGAAAAAGGGGGAAATCTTTGTTTTTCAGAGTTGCCTTTTTCGTGGAAAGAACGAACCTAGCTGTGCCTGATGTTTAAAGCTGTTTGAATACTTGGTTTTTTCTGTAATCGCCCCCCTTTTAGTTCCAGGTCGGAAGCTATGAGTTTCTCTCCCGCCGCCGTTGCGGCTCCCAGATCGTTTCAGCGTCCGATTTCTTAAAGTCGTCCGACTAAGTTCTTCCCGTCCGTTTCGCTTGTCCGTAGCTTCTCCTCGTCCGCCGTTGCGGCTCCCAGAGTCTTCCGACTTCCGAAGCCAAAACCGTCCGACGTCCGATTTATGGCCTATCCCGCCCGCGTTTCGCCTGGCCGCGACTCAAGCCTCATCCGACGTTGCGGCTGGCTGAACCCTCTAGCCTGCGAGCTCACTTACATCTGACGGCCGACTTGAATTTTCCCGTCGGTGACCATAGAATATTGCCAGGCCCGGATGTGCTTTGCTCGGCCATTTCCTTGTGGAATGATGGTTAATTGATAATAGTTGTTGTTTAAATCATGCTCTTAAATTGAATGGAGGCAGTTTCCAGGCGACCAGTCAATCTGCCACAACGAGAAGAAAGACTAACCAGTTTGGCAGATGTATGACTGAAATGAGGCGAATGGGGAACGAAGCCTGGAGCTGTAAAGGCGTGTTTCCAGAGACGGATCAGTTACCAAGTGTTTCATGATCACATGCTGACAAAAGATCGGAATATGAAGCGTTGAAGAAACTGAAAAGTCACACGCTGGAAGGCAGCCCAAGGGGCAATAGTTCTAGTTTAAATATTTAGAAGTAGGAATGAGAAAGGGCTTTTTCCCCTGGAAGAATTTTGTAAATGTTTGCTTGTAAGAGGAACTACTTCGTTTTGCAAAGGAAACTGCAAATTTGTCTATCGGAGAGAGTGAAAAGTGGAATGTATCAGCGCAACTCAATGAATAATGTTGAAGAGGAACTATTTCGTTTTCAGCTGTGTTTTCATTTACTGTAAGAGTATTTAATGTTCTGAACCTACATTCTGGTTAAATGTTCTTCAGTAGCTTTGGGATATTTTTCACTGTGAGCAATAAATGTTGTCATAAAATGATTGGCTATCCGGTTATTTAAATATCTGTAAGCGTTCATGTGCTTTAGAAGAAGTATCAGCTATCTGTGATTCCTCTTAATGTATGTGAAAATGTATTTCTCATCCAAAATAATAACCTTGCTCCTTAGGGATAGTTTAGATAGTTAGTTTATTTCTTGTTGTATCTGGTTTGGTTGCTTGCGAGTACAAGACAAGAGGTAAGAACCTACGCATCACGTTGTGACCGCTCCCTGCATCTTGACCCCCTGCATTTAGTTAGGCACTTGCATATCATTTCATTAAGTCAAAATACAAAAACTCGGTGGGCCCGGCCACAACCGGTAAAGCTTCAGTTTTCGTTTTCTTGACCTACGGTAGCCGGACCGCAAACCGGATGGATTCCCTATTCCAAACAGTCAACGGGCTAGTTGGGAACGTTGATTGGGGAGAATCCCTTACTGTTTCCGCCTGCGATTTTCCAGGCCTCAACAGAATTGGCGCTAGAAGGAGGGCCGCCAGTGCATGGTTGGCCGAGGAAACCCGTTTTTCAGAGATTATTCCGCTGGTTACAGTTCTGAAAGTAGTGGACCACGTAATCCAATTCCGGAAGAAGAAAACAGAGAACATCTACATCCTGTTCGCAACGAAATTGTTAATGATCTGAGAAGACACACCCGTGCTTATGTAAAGAAGATTGGAGGGTTGCCAATTATTCACGAATTGCCTAGAAGAGAATACAAGAAGAAAGACCGTCCCATAGTGGAAGATTCGGTACTGGTTGGAGACTGGGAAGAGCTGGTAGAGACTGCCTTACAAGTGGTTGAGCTACCCTTGAATCAAGAAGGCCCGGAAACCCCTTACATTTCTCCTGTTCATACTCCTGTTGGTTCCCCTCCACACTCTCCACCTCAACTCATGGCCGGTGTTAACGCCAACCAACCCCCTCCTAATCCACCTAACCCACCGCTTGCGTGGAAAGCCAGGTCACCCCTAAACCTGACTCCCCCTTTGCATGACCTACCTCAAGCCTTTGAGAAGTTACTGTCTAAATTTGACCCCAATGAGAAGATCCTAGTGGATGATCATCTACAAAGTTTCTACTTGGCAATAGAAGGTCTGAGGGCTGGAGAACACGAAGATGTGGTGTGTAGACTATTCCCGCATACCCTCAAAGGAGATGCTGCATCTTGGTACTTTGGGTTGCCTGCTAATTCTATCCCGGATTGGGATACTTTCGAGAGAATTTTCAGGAGTAAGTATGCAGTTCAAAAGACTCACGCAGCCCTTATGAAAGGATTATGTGCACTAAAGAAAGAGAAAAAGGAGAAAGTGCATAGTTTCACGCAAAGGTTCGCTGCATATCTTAAGAACTTTTCTGAAACAGATAAGCCTTCAGACAAAGTACTAATTGAGTACTATACTTCAGCTTTGGGTCCAGATTTGGCCATGTTCGCTAAAGGTAGGGCCAAGCCTACTTTGACAGAGACCTACGAAGAAGCAGAGGTGGTGGAAGCGGAAAGAGAAAGTATTGAAGACTATCCGGAACAGTCGGGGGAAAGAGGAGAGAGAAGGAAAACTTTACTGTTCACCAAGCCTAAAGAGGAGAAAGCACCAGACTATGAGAGTATGGCCAAAATGATGCAAAAGCTGTCTAATAAGGTCATAGACTTGGAAAAGGAGAAGGAAACACAGAAGTTCTACAGGCCTTATTATAAGAAAAGGGAGGAAAACAATCAGTCCCAACCTCCTCCTCAAAAAGCTGCATCCATGAATCTGACTGAGAGAGGGATGGAAAATTTATGTACCTTTCATCAACAGCCTCATTCCGAAAAGAACTGTCCGCAATGGATA
Organism: Pseudotsuga menziesii; assembly: GCA_001517045.1. Taxonomy (NCBI): domain Eukaryota; kingdom Viridiplantae; phylum Streptophyta; class Pinopsida; order Pinales; family Pinaceae; genus Pseudotsuga; species Pseudotsuga menziesii. The sequence goes on from LPNX010627012.1 coordinate 794,755, forward strand.
AAATCAATGACATTGGTCATGAACCAGATGTTGGATTCGAGACTAACGGAAGAAGATGATGATGAAAAGAAAGAAAGTACCGCTTCTACTTCTACAAAAGAACAAGAAGAAGAGACCATGGCATTATGGAATTCGGTCTCCTTATTAGATGCAGAAGAGGAAAATACTCAAGGACACAGAGACATCAGGGAAGCTAATGTGACAACTAGAAGCAAAGGTATGGTTAGTGATGACAGTCTTCTGCTCCCAAAGATCCGAAGGTTGCAAAGAAATATCAAGAAGAAGTTTCAAGATAAATCCTTGGCTGATCAGATTCTGGAATTCACCATTACCAGCCAAGATCCTAAACAGAACAGAACATTGCCTAAACCAAATAAGGAGAAGGTGAGTGCTGATCAATCTCAGTCCATTAAACAACAAATTGAATATGACCTTGTTGAAGATTTAAAGAAAATAAAGGCAAATGTCCCGCTGTTTGAAATGTGCAAAGTACCCCAGCAGAAAGAAAAGTTGTTAAAGGCACTTGAAACATCAGGAAAAAAGCTGCCCACCGATAATCAGCCTCGAGATGAAGAAGAAATTGGAGAAGCTAGTACCAGAGGTATGTCTAAAACTAAACATCCACCTTTCCTCTTGACGTTCGAAATCTTTAATCATAACGTGCACAATTGTCTGGTAGACTCAGGAGCGTCAATAAATGTCATGCCCATATCAGTATGTAAGAAAATAAACGGGCAGCCTAAGCCATCCACGTGGAGGGTGGTGCAGTTGGATAGGACAGACGTTAAGGTGATTGGTGAAATGGAAGATGTCCTAATCCGCCTAGCATCCGATGACAGAGTATGCCAAGTTATTAACATCGTGGTGGCTGATATACCAGACGCTTACGGCCTGGTGTTGAGTAGAAATTGGTCAGCTAAGTTGAATGGATATTTTGCCTCAGATTGGTCACATCTTTGGTTGCCATACAAAGGGAGTCCCAATCAGATTAAGGTTCTGGGAGAACCTCACATGAAGCACAATGTTACTCAATTGGATGAGAAGAACATACCAGTCGAATCTGTGTTGGGAAACTACTTTCTCGAACTGGAACCAAGGAATTATCAAGCAGAAGAGGCCAGCGACACATTTGACACACAGCCTGATCTCCTTCGTTTCTCTCAGGCTGATGAGTTTGACTGTAAAATAGTAAATTTAGCAGTAGGAGTAGATTCTGTTTCAGTAGATAATGTGTTTTGGACTTTGTTTTTTTATGGCTCTAAAATGTTAGAAGGGTGGGGGGCCGGCTGCGTCCTCATTGATCCACAAAAAAATAAGCATTTCCTATCCTGTAGATTAGAGTTCGAATGTACTAACAATACGGCTGAATATGAAGCACTGCTGTAGGGACTCAAGAAAGCAATCGAGCTACAGGTTAGTAATTTAAAAGTTTTTGGGGACTCGGAAATAGTTGTAAAGCAAATAAGAAATCAAATACATTGTGTTTCCCCTCATTTGAAAGCTTACCAAAACGAGGTATGGGAGTTGCTTAAAGGTTTTCATGCATTTAACATTATTTCAATCCCAAGAATAAAAAATGCAGCCGCTGATCTTCTAGCTACATCAACCGCCAGGTTGGTTCCCAATAATAACAAATGCTCTATTGAACTCCTTTTCAGGCCATCTATACCTGACATGATTACCAACTTGCGAGTATTTGACGATGATCAGCACATAATCAAATGCTTGACCAATGACGAGGCTTTTAAAGGGGCCATTATCGACGATGAGGAACATCAGGCTGAAATGAAATATGACAATTTCACTCCCAAAGGGGTCAGAACACTAGAGAAGATGTTTGACTTGAACGAAAAATTTAGAAGACCTGCTAATGTGAAGACACACAGCTCAACGCTACAGTTCGAGCTAATAAACTTAGGGACTGAAACGGATCCCAAGTTTGTGAACCTCGGCAAATGCTGTTCGCCGGCGGAAAGAGACAAATTCCTCAAATTGTTTAAACAATACAAAGATGTCTTTGCATGGACGTACGCAGACTTAAAGACCTACGACACCAGCATTATCAAGCATATCGTCCCTATTAAAACAGGTGTCAAGCCATATCAGCAGCCGTTAAGGAAGATGCACCCCAAATTGGAGCCACTGATTCAAAGCGAGGTGAAAAAATTGTCGGACGCTAGGATTATTTTTGAAGTTCGGCATTCAGAGTGGGTGTCAAATCTAGTGCCGGTTAGAAAGAAGTCGGGAGAAATCAGATTGTGCGTGGACTTCAGAAACTTAAACTGCGCCTCAGACAAAGACAACTATCCGGTACCTCCCATGGAGCAATTGCTATAAATGGTTTCCGGTTCTGAATTGTTTTCATTGTTAGACGGATTCTCTGGCTACAACCAGGTGTTAGTGGTCGAGGAAGATAGGTTGAAGACAACGTTCAGAACTAAATGGGGAACTTTCACCTATAGAAGGATGCCTTTTGGACTGATTAACGCTAGCGTGACATTTCAAAGAGCCATGGACATAGCTTTTCGTGGACTGATTGGACGAAGTGTGGTGGTATACCTTGATGACATCACTATATTCTCAAAGAAAAGAGGGGAGCATGCTTTCCACTTAAAACAAATTTTCGAGCGCTATCGGAAGTACGGCATTTCCCTCAATCCTAAGAAATGCGTATTCGCAGTCACAGAAGGCAAGTTACTGGGGCACATAGTTTCAAAGAGAGGTATATCTATAGACCCAGAAAGAATCAAAGCCATTGAACAAATCCACATGCCCCATAATAAAAAAGGAATGCAATCCTTCATGGGAACAATAAATTTCGTACGTAGGTTTGTGCCTGATTTTGCCCAAACTGTTAAACCATTACAACAGATGGTCAAACAAAATGCACAGTTTAAGTGGACTGAGACTGAAAAGAATGCTTTCAGTAAAATCAAGACTGTTGTTGCACATGCGCCTTCTCTGAAAAGTCCAGACTTTGACAAGGACTTTATTATGTATACTTTTGCGTCCGATGATTCGTTGGCAGCCGTGCTTATGCAAAGGGAAGATGGGGGTGATGAATTCCCAATTTCTTTTATGAGCACTGGGCTACAAGGAGCTGAGTTAAACTACCCATCCATTGATAAGCAGGCTTACGCGGTGTTTAAGGCAGTAAAACAATTCAGAGCTTATATATTGAAGAATCGGACCAAGGTAATAGTCCCTTACCCAGCGGTAAGATCCCTTCTCATTCAAAAAGAATTAGGAGAAAGAAGGGGCAACTGGGTAACAGCCCTTCAAGAATACGACCTTGAATTCAAGCCAGCCACTATAGTGAAAGGTCAAGGGCTATGCAAATTGATGACTGGAAGTAGGAACAATGAAGAACAAGCATGGGAAGATGAAGCTGAATTGCATGTAATGGATGTATGCCCTCTGTTTACAGCCCCTGAGTCCTGGTATAGGGACCTTGTGCATTATTTGCAGTCCGGACTATTGCCAGAGCATTGGAATTCCAAACAAAGAAGAGCGCTGCGTCAAAAATCGGCTTCCTACCAAATCGTGGAAGGCGTATTATTCAGAAAAAACTACGATGGGGTCCTCCGGAGATTCTTGGAGAAAGAAGATACTGAGAAAGTAATGGCAGAATTACATGACGGTCCGGCTGGGGGACATTATTCAGGCGACACTACAGCCCACAAAATCCTTAGAGCTGGTTACTATTGGCCCACACTCTTTAAGGATGCACATGCGCATGTCAGGAAATGTGATATCTGTCAAAGGTGTGGTGGAAGACGGCCTAGGGCAACAGCACCCCTAAAGCCCGTTATGATCACAGAACCATTTCAACAATGGGGGCTAGACATTATCGGAGAAATAAAACCAAATTCTTCCCTGCTACACAAGTACATTCTTACCGCGACTGATTACTTCACTCTCTGGGTCGAAGCTATCCCATTACGCAAGATAAACGAAGACGAAGTCATTGGTTTCCTACAAGATCATATCATGACCAGGTTTGGAGTTCCAATTTCAGTAGTTTTTGATAATGCTAAATACTTTTCATCCATTAAATTGACCGCATTTGCTCATGAGAAAGGGATAAAATTACATTATTCTGCTAACTACTATCCGCAAGGGAATGGCCTGGCCGAATCCTCAAATAAAAACCTCATTAGAATCCTGAAGAAGACTGTCATAGAAAACCAGTGAAGTTGGCACTCAGCTTTACCAAACGCCCTGTGGGTTGACAGAGTTACCCCCAAGTCCGCAGTAGGAGTGTCACCCTATACCCTTGTGTACGGAAAGGAATCCATCCTACCTCCCAACATTCTGCTACCATCTTCCATACTAGCTCAAGAGTCTAGGGGGTCGGATGATGAAGTTCTGCAAATAAGAATATATAATCTCCTAAAAGCAAAAGAAGCCAGATCCAAGGCTAGAGAACGTTTCAAACAACAGCAGGAGATAGTCAAAAGATGGTTTGACAAACATAATGCTGGGAAAAAGGACTTTGAAGTAGGAGACTTAGTCCTCAAGTGGGACCACCCCCATGATGAAAAAGGAAAGCATACCAAATTCCTGCAGTTATGGGTAGGCCCCTTTCAGATTGTAGCCAAACTTGGCCCTGCTACTTATAAGCTGCAAGATTTACAGGGATGGGAGGAGAACTTCCCAGTTAATGGTTTGGTTCTCAAGCCTTACTTTTCTTGATTTTCTTCGATTGTTTCTGCCTTGTATATAAATAAGCTGTGTGGCTGTTTTCGAGTCATGCTTTCATTTGTTTTAATTTTAAGTTTTGATTTTCAATAAGGGGAACGGACTTGCGGTTGTCTGGAGGATATTAAGGTCTTTTGGGGAATAGCAAATACGTTGAGTGCTAGCCTGTGTATTGCTAAAAGAATTTCTTCCAGCCTTACAGTTTTCTCGAATAAAATGTTGTGTGCATTGAAGTCCTGCTTAACCCCTGTAAATTAAACCAGATTCGAAGAGTCTGGAGTACTATGTCGAGGCTCCATCCACGTCACATTTAAAATGTTCTAAGGAGCAACAGTAAAAGACCCATAGGAAGAAGCAAGGTGAACAGTGTATTAGATACAAATGATCCCATGCCAAAAACAAAGGCCAAAAGGCGAATAAAGAGTCGGCACTTCTATAAAAGCATCATAAATCAAAACAGGTGCTGAATCATAAGCACTTAAAGCCAAAAGATCCTCTTCGTCCGTGAGCTGAAACTTAAAAAATATACCACTCACACAAAAGGACACTATGGGATAGAGGATCCTGAATTAAAATTCAGTAAGAAAGGCGCACAGAAAGACTCAAATGAAAGGGACAAAAGCCCAAAGACACAAAAGTGTCAAAATGGCATGGGAATGAGGAACAAACGAATATTGTTGTCTACCATCTGCTGCAATCCTGTGGTGTCCATGTTGTTAGCTACCTAAAAACAGAGGTAATAATGAAACTCATACTCTGGCCTCAACATAGTGGTCTAGACTTGAAGGTTTCGGTTTCCCCTCTCCCCAAATGGGACTAGCATCAATGATTAAGGTACACACTGTGGTCATGGGAGAAATCCGGATAGCTGGAAGATTTCTTTTAATGCATTTTGGTTAGGAAACAGTCTGCTACTCAAAGAAAAGTCACCCAGAGATCTAGGTTCACCAGGAAGTCGCCAGTTGTTGCTGCCGCAACCGTTCTCCCCGAATTTATTTTTACTTAAACTCTGGGCCCCTCCTCATCATTTTACTTGGTTTGATCGTTAAAGACTTGAGCCTCTCCGGCATATCTGTTTTTCGTTTTACTTCGAAGATGAATGTCAGTCGGTTTATGTTTTCCTCGTTCAGTTTTGGTTTGAGTCAGGGATGCCGGTTACTGGTCGAAAAAGGGGGAAATCT
>LPNX010627012.1:800807-869379 GCA_001517045.1 Pseudotsuga menziesii
ACCACGACGAGAAGAAAGACTAACCAGTTTGGTGGATGTATGACTGAAATGAGGCGAATGGGGAACGAAGCTCGGAGCTATAAAGGCGTGTTCCCAGAGACGGATCAGTTACCAAGTGTTTCATGATCACATGCTGACAAAAGATCGGAATATGAAGCGTTGAAGAAACTGAAAAGTCACACGCTGGAAGGCAGCCCAAGGGGCAATAGTTCTAGTTTAAATATTTAGAAGTAGGAATGAGAAAGGGCTTTTTCCCCTGGAAGAATTTTGTAAATGTTTGCTTGTAAGAGGAACTACTTCGTTTTGCAAAGGAAACTGCAAATTTGTCTATCGGAGAGAGTGAAAAGTGGAATGTATCAGCGCAACTCAATGAATAATGTTGAAGAGGAACTATTTCGTTTTCAGCTGTGTTTTCATTTACTATAAGAGTATTTAATGTTCTGAACCTACGTTCTAGTTAAATATTCTTCAGTAGCTTTGGGATATTTTTCACTGTGAGCAATAAATGTTGTCATAAAATGATCAGCTATCCGGTTATTTAAATATCTGTAAGCGTTCATGTGCTTTAGAAGAAGTATCATCTATCTGTGATTCCTCTTAATGTATATGAAAATGTATTTCTCATCCAAAATAATAACCTTGCTCCTTAGGGATAGTTTAGATAGTTAGTTTATTTCTTGTTGTATCTGGTTTGGTTGCTTACGAGTACAAGACGAGAGGTAAGAACCTGCGCATCACGTTGTGACCGCTCCCTGCATCTTGACCCCCTGCATTTAGTTAGGCACTTGCATATCATTTCTTTAAGTCAAAATACAAAATCTCGGTGGGCCGGGCCGCAACCGGTAAAGCTTCAGTTTTCGTTTTCTTGACCTACGGTAGCCGAACCGCAAACCGGACGGATTCCCTATTCCAAACAGTCAACGGGCTAGTTGGGAACGTTGATTGGGGAGAATCCCTTACTGTTGCCGCCTGTGATTTTCCAGGCCTCAACACCACTGTGGTAATATTTTTCTTTTAAATTTCCATTCAAAGGCTTCAAAAAATGCAGAATGTACAGAAAAGAACAATAAGTGTCTTCCATCTAATGTTATTCTTAGAATAGAGTTATACATACTTCTTGGACTTCTATGCTTATCAAAAATCGGCTAATAAAGCTAATTTACCTTTGAGTACACTAGAAAATTTTGAGAATCAATATACAAAAATTGTTCATAAACAAAGACTAAGGACTTTGTTTGTCTAAGCGTTCCTGTTGACTATCCTTGAGGAACCGCTACCCTTGTTCTTCTTTTCCATAGCAGTTGTAAAGACCATGATGCATTCCAGGGGCGGCAAGTTGAGGTATGGACCCCCTATGGAAGGGTTGGGTAACAACTACTCCTCCATTGAAATCTCCATATATGTGGGATGGGAAAATAATTTAGAGCATAAATCCTCAATCTCCACACGTAGTGAGTGACATTCATCCTCTAAACATTGATTACCGAGCCTTTGTTCCACCAAATATTGAAGGGAATTAAAAACTTGTATTAAGAGCCCTTGCGCCTGGATCTACAAGGAGAGGATGATGTTTTTTAATTCATGAATTTTCTCAAGTTGATCGTTTCTTCTCCAACATGAAACACCTACACTTAGCTTGGCCTTTATGATGTTTGTTAAGCTGAGGATACACTACATTTTCAGGGAGGTCTTTTATAACTTATCCATTACATTTCCCAGATGGTCTATGCCCAAGTTCAAGGTAATGAGATGCCCTTCTCACCATATGTGACTTTACATCATATTCCTGGTTGTATAATTAATACTTCTCCTTCCTTGGTTATGACGTGGGTTGATGGAGTCATCAACATTTTGTCAAAATGAGGCTACATTCATTCACACTTCGAGATCGTTACACCAGTAGACATTCTCCTTGATGGTCAGCACGAGAGACGTACGAAGGAAGATTTGCTTCAAATCAATAGCATGACTTATGCAATTATGCTTAAGTACCATAGAGGGGTTCAAGCCTGACGCGGTGCTTACCAAATCCTAATTTCTCATGATTGCTCCTTGCTTGCACATGTGATTATTCCCTTTGTATTAAATGAGAGCAAAATATTGAATTACCTCTTCGAAGACACTCTACAAAGTTATCCTTTTTGAATTTTGAAACCATAGTGATTTGAAACCTCGCTAATTGGCATGTAATTGCTCGTCGAGAGTGGCTCTGATTGATTCTTAGAGATTCTACCATGTCCCTTGTTGCCTAGATTGCTTGCTAGTCAACACTTTTGTTGTTAGCCTTGAGGATGTGAAAGGGAGAAATGCTACCAAAGGAGCAAATCTCATATTTAATTCTAAAAAACATTGCCCTTAATCTCATGTATGTGGGCATTGAATTTCTTCTCAAGTGGCTTATAGTCATTTTCGAGTTGCCTAAAATGATTACAGACTCAAATTTGAGATGCCTTGCAATTTGGAGGCCTTGGAGAAGAGATAAGGCTTCTGCTTGGTTATTTGTTGCCATACATATGCTCCAGGAATATTTAATTATGGTGTTTCCCCTTGGGGATAAGATTTCCCCACCTCCAATGGATGAATGATTTCGCATTATGTGAAGTATGGTTGTAACATAAAATATTGAGGTACTGTTGCCATTTATAGACTCCTTGTGACGCATGTGAATTATATTTATCTCTATCAAGATTGATATTACAATTGGGGAAGTCCATACTTCTTTGATTGGTGGTGATGCACAAAAGGGTTAGAGACGAGACCAACACCACAAGAATTAACATATTTAAACTCAAAATTAATTGGAGGAAAGACCAACGAAGATGGGTTCAAAATTGATTGAGGGTGACACCGCACAAGGCTCAAAGTAAGATTAAACTCGGATTTAATTCCAAAATAGTGAAGACGAGAGGAACCCAGAGGGGCTCAATCCAAGAATTCGACTTCCTAGAAAGAAAGAGGAGCCAACGAGTGTTGGACAAGGGCATTAATCTAAAGTAACACGAAACATAGGAACCACAAATGCAAAGTGTTAACCAACAAACGGAAAGGCATTAAGAGACAATAAATAAAGCAGGGGCTTAAACTCAGAACCTAGTGATGTGGAGATGACCTGTAGCTTCCACTCTAAGACCAATGTTAGATTTTCTTAAGATGATTGCAGAATATCTTAATTGCATTTATCAATAGGATCACTAGAAGATAGACAAAGCACAAAACAATAACACAAGTATTTTTATCCTGGGAAACCCAAATGGGAGAAAACCCAACAACCTTTGTCTAGAGATAATAATTATGAGATCAAAGTACAATGAAGAAACAGGAAATGAAAGGAAGTATCTTCAAAATATGGAAACCCCAAAAACAGTCATCTTCTCCAATATATGTGAACTTCTCTTGTGCTATTGTGTAGAATAATGAGGAGGGGCGCCTCCTATTTATACAGATTTCCACTAATATTTTAACTGGGGCCTACTTCTCTTGGGAGAGCAACATAATTTGTATTTTATAATTTTTTATTTTATCTTTTATTTGCTTGCTTTTCTCCCCAAGGTCTACATTGTTCTTCTAGCGTTTCTATGATTGATTACAATAAGTTCATCTCTCGTAGGAGGTACAATACAAGAACAATAAGAATAGATGATGAAGTTGCAGAAAATCCAACACTCCCTCTTAACAAGGAAGGCATTCTTATGTCTTCATCAACATCATGATCAGCTGGGTTTCATTTGTACATCTATACTATCTCTATCATCTCTAAACATGTTGAAGGTTGTCTTTATGAATTTGTTCTATCTGGATGTTTGAGAGAAAATATTCTGCTACTTATCTGTCTCTATTGCCAATGGAATACTTCCATGCCTGGCTAGAGATCCTAGATGAGCAAATGTGTACGACCATTTACTACATGTTTGTCTCATCTGCTGATGGGGTACTCCCATACCTAACTAAGAACCTGAATGAGTAAATGTGCACGACCATCTACTGTATGTTCATCTCATCTACCGATGGGGTACTCCCATTCATGGCTAAGAACCTAAACGAGTATAGGTACATGTGCAATCACACGACCATCTACTACCTATCCAACTTATTTGCTGATGGGATTCCTCCCATACCTTGCTGAGTACTTGTACGAGCAGAGGAACATGTGTGAACCCAACCATCTACTACCTGTTTATCTCATCTGCCAATGGGATTTATCCCATATCTCGTTGATAACCTATACGAGTAGAGGTACATGGGAAAAAGTATGATAAATTTCTCTCAATCATCTCTACCTCTCAAGGTGGAATGTGTTCTCTTCTACTTCAAGTCTTCCGCGAAAGTATTCAAATTTCACCCTAGGAAGAGGCTTGGTGAGAACCTCTGCAGTTTGTTCATCTATTGGAATATACTGTATCTAGACCGCACCTTTCTGCTCCATATCACGTATGCAGTGATACCAAATTTCTATGTGCTTCGACTTATCGTGAAAAACAGGGTTCATTAACATCTACACATAACTCTAGTTATCACAGTTAGAACTAGAATCTGCCCAAACATTCCTGCGAGAAGTTTACAAAGCCAAACTGCTTCTCGAGCTACTGAACTAGCAATCATATACTCAACCTCTACATTACTAAGAGCTACTGAGTTCTGCTTCCTACTGCGCCAAGAAATTACTGCAGAACCTAGACTTAAACAACATCTTGAAGTGCTCTTTCTATCTGTAGTGCATCTGACCCAATCTGAGTCTGTAAACCCTTGCAATTTCAAGTCACATTTTGAATCATATCATAGAGCATATCCCACAGTGCCATGTAACTATCTAAGCACATGTTTTGCAATAGTCCAGTGAATCTACCTCATTTCACACATGAATTGATTGAGGGGATTCACAGCAAAACAAATATTTGGTCTGGTGTTCGTCAGATACATCAAGGACCCAATCAACTGACGATACATAGTGGGATTAATCAAATTTAAATCTGAAGCAGAATCTCTTAGCTTCTTCAAATTTGCATCCATCGGAGTAGCTATGGACTTACAATCCAACATTTCAAATCTCTTCAGTATATCTATGGTGTCTTTTCCTTGACGTATGAAAATCTTCTTCTGCCTTTACCATACTTTTAATCCCATGAATTAATGTATCAACAATCTCATTGAGAAAGGTTGTCTTGACATCCATCTGATACAACTTCCATCCCATAGTTGAAGTGATAACAATGATCGATCTGATGGAAGTATATCAAGTCACGGGAGCAAATGTCTCATCATAATCTACTCCCTCTTTCTGAGAGAACCTATGGAAGCAAGTTTGGCCTTGTATTTTCAATGGTCCCATCTACTCCATGCGGAGTTTCATGCTCCTCTGCATTCTGCAAAAATCTACCGTGCCCATCTGGGTCTTTTCTGGCTTACTGCCATATCTATGGGAGCATCATCTGGCTCAATTGAATCAATGGGACTGATCAGTTTATTCCTTTCTTCAGACTCCCTCTTAATGTTTGGAGGGGGAGATGATCCCATCTCTTCATCATCATCGATCTCCATATGTGATCCCCTTCCTTTTCGGGTAGCCATTGCTTCTTCAAGCATTACATCTCGAATGACTTTGATTTGCTTCGATCTTGGGATGTATATTATGTAAGACTTTGAAGACTTGCAATATCCCACGAATGTTCCCTTCTTTCCTGAAGGTTCTAACTTGGAGACATGAATGTAGACTAGAAAGTAATTATCCATCCTGTTGACAACCAGGTTCATCAAGGATCCCTCGAGTCACGATAGTAGTGTCGTCAGGTTTCTATCATATGTAATATACAAGAATCCTTGTCTTTGAGGGATAACTCCCTCTGTCTCTTATAAGTCGGTTTGGTAAATCTTATTGAAGCAACAGATAGACTGACATTTGTAGAAGCCTTCTTCTTCTGATCACCAAATCTCTGCATGAGATCATTATGGGTCTGAGAGTGATAATTCATGCTTCTAGAGGCTTTCTACTTTCATTCCATCCGTATATCAATGGGATCACTTGTCCTTGTAGATCATGGTATTCCCCACAAGTCAAATCCCGTCAGATGGTTAGCATTATTTCATAAGGTCATTATTAACAAAATAATGTAGGCAACTTTTAGTCAATGCTCCGACACAACACACATAAGTCATTATTTGGATGCTTATGGTCTCCATTATAACATCTATAATATACCAATAAGAGTGTGTACTACTCCAAGTATGTTATAAAGGAGTTGTCATCCTGGATGGGTTGTGCAACATGACAGGCTATTTAAACAATCATGTGTATAGCAAATACTACATAAGCCTACTTGTTAACTACCTGGATTTAGAAATGTAGATATGTGTAAAACATATTAAAAAAACAACCAGATCTAATCTACTAGAGCATGTAAAATCAAATACTTATCTTTTGTAGTTTTGTGGGTGGGCTTCTACTGTCAGAGTCCACTGATCTTCATATGCTTGCTTGATGATCACCACAGTCTGGATATTTATATAATTTCTTAGAAGAATAACTTCGAACGATCATCACTCCTTGGCTTTGTGCGAGGAGGATCTTCTTCTACATTAGTAGTTGAAGCTTCGTGCTTCCTTTTGTTTGAACTTCGACAACTACTGACATAATGACCGTAATTCTTGAACCTGTAGCACTATATCTGAGATAAATCCTTCTTCTATTGTTTCTCTTGATCTGGGGGAGGACTTGATCTCTTATCTTGGTGCTTGTGATTGAAGGACTTCTTTCCCCTTCCCTTGCCTTTCTTGGCACGAGATATGAACGCTTGATTTTCCTCAGGTTTAGTGCCATGAATTCTTTGGTGTGCTATTATTCTCGTCTCTTCCTAAGTGCATTATGCTCATAGCTTATCAAATTTGGGCACCTTGGTTCGACCACTTATAGTTTGAATGAAAGACTCCGAAGAAGGTGGGAGACCATTTAAGGTGGTCGTAATGAGTTCATTTTCTTCAACACTGTCTCCACTGGACTTTAGTTTGTCTCGGAGCTCGGTGATCCTCATGAAATATGAGGCAATATTCTTGGATTTCGTTATCTTCATATGCGACAGTTTATTCCTCAATGTGAGAGTCACATTGATGCTACTGTGTTCAAATAGTTTCTTCAAGGTTTTGAACATCTTCCTCGATGTTGTATTTTCATAGATCTGAGGAACCAAGTGGTCTCTAACTGAGTCCACCAAAATCCTTCTTGCTTTGGCATCATTCTTCCTCCAGCGAGGTTTGTCTTCTTTGGCTTCTGGTTCTGGGACCTTTGCATTTACACATAGTAATAGGTCATTTTCTTCTAGTAGAAGAAGAACCCTAGAATTCTAGGCGATGAAGTTGGAAGCTCCTTCCAGATGATCATCTTGACCGCAGATCTAGATCTGAAACCATAGTAGAGACTAGGTCAAAACTGAAGACTTGAATCTTGGAAAACCATCTCCACAGATAAATGCACCTTAGATAGGCGAGCTGAAAGGAGGTCAAGTCGAGCCAAAACTGTGGAGGAAGTAGGTCGAAAATTGAAACCCTAATTTATGTTACAGCTATAGAATTAGGTCAAAAATTGGAAATTCTCATAATTGAATTATGTCTTCACCAAAAGATACACCCTCCTTAGAGAGAAATTACCAAGGCTCTTTTTTCTGCCAAAAGGTTCAGTGAAGACCTTGAAAGATGAAACCCTAATTTCAACAGGTTTCCAACAGAGTTCTAACAATGGCTTCTTCTAGTACTGCTCTGATACCATGTTATATTTTCTTAGTATTATGGCAGTTTATCTTAATTGCATTTATCAATAGTATCACTAGAAGATAGACAAAGCACAAAACAATAACACAAGTATTTTTATCGTGGGAGACCCAAATGGGAGAAAACCCAGTAACCTTTGTCTATAGATAATAATTCTGAGATCAGAGTACGATGAAGAAAGTGGAAAACAAAGGAAGTATCTTCCAGAGATGGAAACCCCAAAAATAATCTTCTTCTCCAGTATATGCGAACTTCTCTCTCCCAGAAACCTGCGAACTTCTCTTGTGCTACTGTGTAGAATAATGAGGAGGGGCGCCTCCTATTTATACATATTTTCCACTAATATTTTAATTGGGGCCGACTTCTCTTGGGGGAACAACATAATTTTTATTTTATCTTTTCTTTGCTTGCTTTTCTCCCCAAGGTCTACATTATTCTTCTAGGGTTTGTATGATTGATTACAATAAGTTCATCTCCTATAGGAGGTATAATACAAGAACAATCAGAATAGCTTCTGAAGTTGCACAAACTCGAACAACCAAAATCCTAGAGATCACTTGCAGCTTCCACTATGAAACCAACCAACAGGTCAGAGACGATTGTTTCTCAATATACCATAATCCCATATCTCTTGCTAGAGTGGGGGTAATTCATTTCATATACCCAAGCAAAATTAATTCTTTGCAAGAGCCTGTGTGAAGACTTGCAATATCTATGTGAAGGATCCCATTGGTACTTAATATTAGGATGATATAATTTTGCTTCCACATGTTCGGGTCTTACAAGTGGTTATAAAATAATAGGGATAAATTGTGTTAGTAGGACTCCATTTTTTTTTTTATAAAGTTCCATCGCTTGGCCTTGAAGCCATGTTTTCTTAGAGGTATGTTGCTTGGTTACGAGTTTGCAAAACATGAAAGAATTGAATGCTTGAGAATTGGCTTGCTTCTTGTTTTATTTGAACCATCCAACAAGCAAGGATGTTGGCTTTAGGAAGCGAGGAGTTACAAGTCATTTTGATTAGAAGTGTAGAGTCCCTTATTTCAATGCATGAATGGAGTCGTAGGGAATGAGCTTGGACAAGAGCTTGATACAAAATGGGTACTTCTACCTGGTTTTTTTTGTAGTCGTTCCTAAAACCCATTCGAAATACTATTTGTAATACCCCAATTTTGACTTGGAATGTATTTAACCAAAATTATGTAAATGATTTAATTATGCTAGTATGAATTCCTATAGTGGAGCTCAAGGCCAAGGCCCGACTAGTAAATGGATAGGCAGGTATGATGTATATATTTTTATTTGGACCATATGTTTGGCTTATCATGCCAATTTGGAATGTATGTAAATATTGTGTTGGAAATTAATAAAATGCTCTAAGATGGTTGTGTAAAGAGCACTAGAGGGGATATCATTCCACCGAAGGGGAAGAGGAAAGGGTGCCTATGGGGAAACTAGTTCTTATGCTACCAAGTGTCGACCTTAGAACTCATCCAAAATCTGCCATGTGTTTTAAATTAGCCAATTATTTCCTTTTTTACTATAAACCCAATCATTGAATGCATGTGCGAGGTTTTTAGGGAAAGTCGCTTCATGTACTTATTGAAGCATGGGGGTGGTGACAGTTATGTCAGCTATCATTAGTCCTTTTCTTCTATGTCTATAAGCTATGTTAGTTGTATTTTCACCATCATGTCATATCCATTGGAGTGAACACCCTTTTGATTACTCTCTCATCCACTTTCCAACACTACGTAGAGATCCCTACTGTTGTTCAAGACAATTACAAGACTATGTTGAACCCAAAAATTCGAATTTAGAGACAGAGAGTTGAATTGGAAAGGGAAGATTGATGATTGTAAGTGAAAAAAGAGGTTAGGAAATCTAGGAACCCTTACCCATGGAGTTCTGCCACCTGTGATTGCTTGAGAAGCCATAGTTAACACTACAAGAGGTTCTTTAACAACATACAACAATTGGGCTCTTACTACACACACTAGTAAGCAATGTAAGGGTTGGATTCCCTAAGGGAACTGTGGATCAGTGAAGGGGAATGCCTTCCTTGTGTTGTGTGGGGATAGTTGGAAGGATCACCATGGTTAGGATGGTTGAGTGAGATCTATGTATGAGTTTTGGCTAAGCAGGGTGACTAGAAGGGGTTGTGGGCTAGGAGAGAAAAGCATGCAGGTGTTTCCTTCGCCCTAGTGGCCTCATAGCCTAGCTTGGGGGTAGCCTCTCAGAGCATAAAGAGTATATGCTGGATAGAATTCCTATGGTTGGGTGGAAAATCACTCTTACATGGCTAGTCTCTTGGATCTCTTTTGTTAAATGTAATGTCGCTTTTTGGATATTTGGAGAAAATTACAAATTGGGCAAAATTTAAGCTTAACTAGTCATGACTCTAGAGGGTTCCAAATTTCACCAAATGGTCCTGAATTTGAAAGGAAAATGTATGGTGAGTATTAAAACACACCAAGGTGGTTTATGGATACTTTGGATCAGACTTTAGACCTCTGCAACATTGTTTGGGGCTGATGACAAAAAGGCCAAAAATTACTAGGAAATTGTGATGAAATACCCCCTAGGGTGTAGGCCAACTGTGCTTCCCAAATCATGTATGAACCTCCCAATTTTGTAATCAGAGTATGGGGAATTATATAAGAACTAATGGACTATCATTACACATGGTTATTAGTTCTGAAAGTTGGTTATAGAGTTCCACATTCATTTGATAACTTTTAGTAAAATTGCTTATGGGGAAATTACATAACTAGCTTGATTTTGACACATGAAAGGTAGAGTCAGAGATTCAGATCAGGATGTGACATATAGGGGCCATATACATAATACAAATTGATTCCTAAATAGTATTAAACACCATGCAAATCCATTCATACAAGTATGGTATACATCGCATTCAGTATGGGAGTCAAATACATGAAAACTAGTGAATTAGTAGCATGGAATTGCAAGAGTTTCACATATGGATTTCTTGGATTTTGACCCACAAAGAATAGGGACATGAAATTACTGAGTAACACATCATATATGGCTGTCACAACATCATCAAACTCAGAGAATATCCCTCATACAAATATGATACAATACTACTTCAAGATTTAAGCCAAAGTCATGGAAACTAGTGACCCAATGGCAGAGGAATGCAAGCTTTTCACACATGATTTTCTTGGATTTAGACCCACAGAGGATATGGAATTGAAATTATAGAGTAATACATCATATATGGCTGCCACAACATCCTCAAACTCATATAATATCTCTCATACAAATCTGGTATAAAACTACTTCAAGATTGAAGCCAAAATCCATGAATCCTAGTGATACAAGGGCATGAGAAATACAAGAAACTCATTTGTGAAAAACTTGCATTTCCCTGCCATTGGGTCACTAGTTTCCATGACTTTGGCTTCGATGTTGAAGGAGTCTTGTATCAGATTTGTATGAGGGATATTCTCTGAGTTTGATGATGTTGTAACAACCATATATGATGTGTTACTCAGAAATTTCATGTCCTTATGTTCTATGGGTCGAAATCTAAGAAATCCATATGTGAAACTCTTGCAATTCCATGCTACTAATTCACTAGTTTTCATGTATTTGACTCTCCTACTGAATGAGATGTATACCAGACTTGTATGAAGGGATTTATACGATGTTTAATATTATTTGGGAATCAATTTGTATTATGTATATGGTCCCTAGATGTCACATCCTGATCTAAAACTTTAACTCTACCTTTCATATGTTAAAATCGAGCTAGTTATGCAATTTCCCCTTAAGCAACAGAGAATCATGAAGTGGAGCATAAATTACCTAACAGTGATTGTAGAGAAAAACATTAAGAGGAAAGTGGATACAAGAACCAAATCCTTACTGACGGGGGTTGTGCAAATCAAAGAGAATCCACTGATGGATCATTAAACTATGAAGGAGTACCTACTGATGGGTTCTCACAATCTATGTTGGTGACATAGAGATCATATTTGAAATTAGTGTTGCAATACAAAGTTCTCATAAGCATGAAGATGAAGACCTTGTGACAGATAATGAAAAACAAAAGATCAACTTTCCCATCACCACTTGAGCTTCAAGAAGTTGATCTAACAAAGAAGAAAGAAGAAGAGGAGGTTCACTCCCATGAACCATCCTTCATTGAAGGGTCTTTGAAGATGAGTGAAATGGATATCCATGAGGCCCTTAGCATACTCCATGGCACTAAATCATTGGTGCCAAATTCTTGTTGGAAAATTTCTTCATTGGAGGAACCATCCTTCCTTTAAGACATCGAGAAGATTCAAAGAGCAATGTGCAACATCGAAGGTAATTTCATATCTTTTCTCTTTGATAGAAACATTTTGGTTGACCTTAATGGATTGTTTTTTTTTAACACAAATGAATAAATTTTATTTTTATGGAAGGATGTTGGTTTTTTTTTGGTAATTACCAATCAACCTTGTTACATTTTTCAAAAGAACCAAATGTTGCCCTTCACCTAACCAAGAGGGAGGAATATCAGGAAAACACAAAACAAATTACAGATCTTATCAAGGATGATTACGGAATAGGACGGAAACAACTAGTTTCCCCATTGAGGCTAAGAAACCCCTGGGAGAGAAGACAAACTTTGTTGGCCATGGATTTAGCAAGTTTATTTAAGTCACAGAGAATATGAAAAGATTCAGTCATCTCAAAATATTTCATTATTATCCTAATTCTCTGCAGAATGCTGTTTAAGGAAAAATTGTTGAAGCTATCAACTGAATTTAAATCTTTTATCAACATCTCCGAATCACCAAAGATTTGGACAGATTTAAAGCCATTCTCCTTATCCAACTGAATTGCCAAAAGAAGGGTGTAGCATTCAGCTTGATTATTTGACATGGAGCCAAGACCCCAACTAAAACTGATACTGGTCAATCTGTCGGGAGAGAGAACAAGGCCTCCGGCACCAAAGGATTGTTACATAAAGCATACTTGAATAATAATGAGGATATTCATAAGCTCAAAATTTAAAATGAGCAACTTCTTGAGAGGTTACAAATACTTGTTCTTCCTCCTATGTTTCAGACTATCGTAGGGTAGATTGCTTAGAGGATTATCATGACATGAGGGATCATGAGAAACATGTAAAATTGCAGGTTATTGATGTGTTTGAAGATGATATTGATGAAAGCCATTCACTTGTTTTGGTGGAAGAAGAACTTGAGTTTCCTCTTGAAAATGGTTACACACTTTTTGAAGAAGTGCATGATTCCACCACCTTGGAACCAACCCATGAGGAAACTTTTTATTTTTAAGGTAGGTGCATACTCCTACCCATATGGATCCTTCACACGATGAAATTTTTTCACTTTCTGATCATTCGGGTGAGTTGGTTCTTTCTCCTACATCCTACACTTCTAAATTGCAGCATTCATCCTAATGAAGTTTGGGTGAAATGTTTTTGTTATAGTGCCACATGAAGAGTATGGACTTTCTAACTCTCCTTTTGGCGATGACATGATTAGAGAACCATATTCTTTACATTTGCAATAGCATCACTTGTTACATTATGATGATACACATCTACATGGATGCACCTATGGTATTCACTTGAGTCACTTAGAGACTCATTATTTTCCTTGCTCCTTGCCTAGTCCATTTGATTTTGGAGGAACGTCATCCCACACTAGGGTGAAGAGATATATGATTGAAGAACATTATTGTTGGCAGCAACATCCTTTGTTATTTCATGCTGATATACATATTCGTGGGTGTATTGATGAGACTTCTTGGAGCAACTTGAAGTCTTCATGTTTCCTTTGCTCCTTATTTGGTTCATATTTTGGTGAAGGTTCATATATGAAAGAACACATGGCTGATTATTTTGATGCATCTTACATTATTTTCGAGCAACATTATAGGACATGGGATCCTCACTATGTCATTGGAGCATATCAGATATAATACTTGTTGCTTGTGTGTATGGGCCACATGATGATCTACTTACTTGGATGTACAAGCACTTTCATGATTCTTTGATGAGATACATGAAGCGTAAAAAACTTCTTTAACGCAAGTAAGTTCTCTAAAATGCCCACAGGTAATCTGAATCCCACATGTTGGTAAGTAATAATAGATAAGATGATAAGATTTTACAATGAGGCTCGCCTTTATAGGCTTGGGCAAGCATAGTGAAGGGTTACACCCTTTCACTTAGTAATTAATAAACTATAATTAATATACTACTTTATATTTTTTACATTGCCACTCTCTTAGAAAGGATTTGTCCTCAATGCCGTATAATGTGGCCGCATTGTTTTGTGCAATTTTCTGGCTGACGACACAAGTCGATACGAACTCCTGGGTGTAGAGCATAACTTTTGATTTCTGTAGATTGTTCACAATTCTTAAGATACCAACTACTATGGTTTGGATGTCGAGAGGGAGTTTTTTCAACTTCATTTTCTCTTATCAAGCTTGTGGTGTCTCTTTGGATTAATCTCTGTGTAGGCTTCTCTTCTATTGGAGCAACATCTAGAGTGATGATATGAATTAGGTCAATAAGCGTGCTCTTTTCAAAAAATTGTATTTCTAATGACTTTGATGTTTTGTCATGTATATCTTTTAACTTGTTTTCTAATTGCTTATTTTCACTTTGAATCTTCTTAATAATTTATTCTTGTGTTTTTCTTCATCTTTGCATTTCTTAAGTTGTTCCTTAAGTTCTTTATTGAGATTTAAAAGGCATTGATTTTCTTCTTGCTTTTCTAGGACTTTTCCTTCAATGTCTTCATTCGAGTTGTCTGCCTTCTTGGTACTTTTGAACTTCTTGATCTTCGTAACTAATATTTTATTATGATTTCTTAATCGATGTATTTCTTCAGTATTACTTGTTAATGTGTTACTAACTTTCATAATTTCCAACTTGTGTGCATTTTTTGTGTCATTCTCTTTCTGTTGGAGTTCTTCATTCTGTTGTTGAATGCGGCAATTCTTTGTTTCTTGGCATCTTAGTTTTGTCTAAATTTGCATGATTTTGTCATCTTTGTCTTTGATGATTTTGTTTAATCGTTTTATTTCTTCTTTATTCTCGACCACCTCTTTCATGATTTTTTGGTTTTGTAGATTTTGATTGGGATATTTTTGACTCATTAATTCCTCATTTTGAGTAGATAATCTCTCAATATGTCTTTTTAGATAATGATTCTCCTGCTCTATTAATCCCTTAGAAATATCTAGCTTCGTCATGTCCAATAGTAGACGATCATTGGTTTTTTTATAATGTTCTACTTTCTTAAATGCAACTTTTAGTTGGGATTGCAATTATGGTTTAGGATTCGCCATAATTCCTGACTTCTGGTGTTCTTTAATGATAGGTTTTCCTTTTGACTTTTGATTTCTTCTTTGCTTTTGTCTTCTTTCAATTCGTTACTCAGGAAAATCTTCTTGACTTTTTTTTTGTATTTTAATAAATGTAATAATTTTTACAATTATTAAATTGGCAGAAAAATTATTATTATTAAGTTATAATAATAATTTTAATATGATTATATAATAATAATAATAATAATAATAATAATAATAATAATAATACATATATATAATGATTTTTCCAAAACAGTGTTTTTTTTTAAAATAGATTATTTAAGAACTTAAATAACCTTTCATACAAAACTTTAGTTTATTTAAAAAAAAACTTTTTAAATTACTTCCTTTATCTTCTTAGTAAATCCTTTCAATATAATAATGAGTAAGAATACTCCTGTAACTTTTTAAATTACTTTCTTTATCTTCTTAGTAAATCCTTTGACTTTGGCTTCTTCGATTTGTCTTCTTTCCTTTTGATTTTTGGGAAAATAAAACCATGTGTTGGTTTGAGTTTTTTTTTAAGTAGTCTACGCATTCGACAATTTGGCTCAGAAGCCGATAGCCGTGGCTGCTTTCCGATCAAATCGTGTTTCCGGGTGGTGACCAAATCGCCGGTCTATTTTGCTCTCTCATTCGCCGGAAAGGCCTGGTTAAGTTTGCCATCTTTTAATGCACCGCAACCTAGTTGGGTTTTTCAAGACTAGGCCGCCAACTAATTCATTACACGATAGGATTTGGTCATGGAGCTTATGTTTTAGTCGGATCCCTTTCCCCTGTGATTCAACCTTCTCCTAAATTCCTTTCGGCACCGCATCCTCGGCAAAACTAGAAAGACTACGGTTGTATACTATGTGGGGCTGAAATCAATTCCATTTTGGATATGCACGAGTACAACCAAAAATCATGATCACTGTAATTTTTACGTAGACATCTTGTGCTTAATTACATCAATATGTATTTTATCCTAATTGATTCAAATCACAATTGTGGCAAAACTTGTCACTAGCCCCAACAAACGTGTCTTGATTAAGCATTGCCCATACTACCCAAATACCTTAGTTGATGATCAGGAAAAATGACAAGAAAAAGAGCATGAATTTCATGCCCTTAGTTGTATCATCGTTAAGTGTTATCATCCACATGCAGGCAAATTACAAATTAAACTAATAAATTCAAAACTGCACTATTTTTGTTTGAGTTACTACAAGTAAAAATAACTATCAAGAAAGGATTGAAGGCCTGCCCAAAGTCTCGACGAGTCTAGTATTTGGAAGTTTTTATGAGCTTAAAATTGGATATATAAGCTTACCATGATCGCTGATGGAGAAGCAGATGCAGAGAACTATCACATCTATTCTCATTTGGTTATCCTTGGCCAAAAATTGTGAATATTGGAAATATTTCTTGTACTACAAGAGTACTAAACATTAGCATAAATTTGATAGATTAACTCATGGAAGGATTAAAGATTTCAAAGTGATTTTAATAAAAGTTGTTGTTAGATTGAAGTTGGAACCAATAGATGTTAAGTAATATTTTAATTCGGCATACAATTATATTACACTAATGTGGATGTGGATCGTGTTTTTCCGATTGTTTGGCATTTTTTTGAACGTCCGATTATGGATGCTTTCATATTGATTGATACTTTGAAGATGAGTAACGGGTTTATGGGTTATAAAACTACAATGTAGTGAAAATCCAAAAATTGTGATAAAATTATTTTAAGAAAAATTGTAAAATTAACTTATCAAAAATTTAAGATTGAAAAAAAAGTGTGTACTAGAGCCAAAGACATATATTGATGATTGGGTTCCTTGGACAATGGTTTGTGAATTGAAATATATATTAGTGTCTGTTGGATTCCTAGGGCAACTACTTGTGAATTGATTGCAGCTTTATCCCTGGTTTGTTTCTGTACTTTGTCGGTGTCATGAGTGAAATATATATTGGTTGTTGGATTCTCAGTTGTATGTAGATATCTCTATCTTTTGAATGGATTTCAAGGCTTATAA
This sequence comes from Pseudotsuga menziesii, assembly GCA_001517045.1. Lineage (NCBI taxonomy): Eukaryota > Viridiplantae > Streptophyta > Pinopsida > Pinales > Pinaceae > Pseudotsuga > Pseudotsuga menziesii. Next base: position 817,949 of record LPNX010627012.1, read on the forward strand.
GCTCGGTGTAAAATTGAAGACCAAAACCCTCAACTAAACTTTGCAATTACTCTGTCATCAAAAAATCTATTTTCATATATGGTTTCATGACTTGATTGCTTGGTTCCTTGATTAATTATCAACAGCCAGACACACAGGGATTCATTATGCTTCCCTACTTCAAGGGTTAGATCTTTTGTACTTGTCTTGCTCATCTGCATGCAAGTGCCAATTGAGTGCCACAGTCCAACTTTGTATGTACAAAATCCCTCTACTCAAAGTTCTCCAACAAGCATGAAACGATGGTCTTGTTGTTGCCATGGTAATGCCAAAACCAATTCTAATAGTGGAAAAACAACTACACCCTGTCAAGGATGGAGCATAACACCAATTGCTTAAAAATTAAACTGACTCCATCGCAAGTCAATATCCACTTAAAATTAGTTCTTGCAATATGGACAAGGCTGATTTTTTTTATATTGTTTTGTTATTTATCCCTCTCTAACTACTTGAGAATGCATTTGTCAACTACATTAGACTGTTTTCCAATGAAAGTAATGATGCTATCATCTTGCTCTGTAATATTCATGATTTCACTAATGAAATGCTTGGAAAATTTCAAGGATAAATGGGACAAATTTAAAAAAAAATATTAAGCATGATACGTCTACATGATAGGAACCACAAAATTCTAAACATCTTGTTTAAAGTGCCATTTATTAATGGCTGCGACAATCTTGGCTATTGGTTCATTAAGTCATTCATGTATTGAATGCAACCAACACTCAGACTTCCACTAAAGCTTAATGAAATCACCTTCCTACCATTCCACATAGCCAAGAAAATGGCCACCCAATGATACTCATTCTAGGAAATGCAAATCGGCCTACCATTCTACTTATGACCTCTACATACACATACAACCACCAAAGAAGTTTTGAAGATGCAAATTTTGTTGAGTAAAGTACAAATGGCTTCAAATCATGTTGAATTTGCTGAGGATGGTCTGTTAATAGCCAACGGTCTCAACTAGAGCTTAGAGACTATTAGAGAAGTTGTTACCGGATGTAGAACCACAACCAGATCTTGGACGAATGACCTCTAATAGTCTACAATCGTCATCTCTCTAGTTTTGCAGAGTATTCCAAGCCGAAAGAAATTTAGGAGAAGGTTGAATTGCAGGAGAAGGGGATCACCCTAAAACACAGGCTCTGTGAACAAACCCTCCCGCGTATTATCTTGGTTGGTGGTGTTCAAAACCCGACGAGAATGGCATGCATTAAAAGTTTGCGGCCTTTCTAGCGAACGTGAGAGTTGAATAGGCCGACGATTTGGTCACGCGACGATGATTGGCTTTCGAGCCAAAAGGTCGAATCCTTAGACTACTCCTTTTTTGTTTACTTTTTCTTTATTTTCTTTATTTTATTTTTTACTTTTTCTTTTCTTTTATTTTTTACTTTTTTTCAACTTAAAATAAATAAATAAATAAATATTGGTTAAAGACCTGGATTCAAAGAAACTCTGAAATGTTTATCAGACAAGGTCTAATAGAGGGTGTGGCCAAGGGTCGGAATCAAAACTAGCTTTGATACCACTGAAGCGTAAAAAGCTTCTTTAACACAGGTAAGTTCTCTAAAATGCCCACAGCTAATCTGAGTTCCACATGTTGGTAAGTAATAATAAATATGGATAATAGATAAGATGATAATATTTTACAATGAGGCTCGCCTTTACAGGCTTGCAAAAGTGTAGTGAAGGGTTACACCCGTTCACTTAGTAATTAATAAACTATAATTAGTATACTATTTTATATTTGTTACAGTACCTTCTTGATGTATATTTGTATGATGTTGTTATGTACTTTCATGATCTATATTTTGTACTCGTGATGTTTGTAAGGGTGAGATACAAGCAATGAGATCCTGGCATTGCTTGGTTTCATCTCACTTGGAGTATCAGTTCGATTGTTGGTATGAGAAAGTAAACCAACCTTCAGTTGTTTGAGTTCATCTTTGCAGAGAAGTGTTCCAGTTTTCTATGTGGGAGACCTTTTGAGAGATGGATTCAATTTTCACATGCTTGGTGTTCATAGCATTTCATCATAGACATTTCACACCATGCATGTATCAGGATCATATGGGACCCTATGATAATTTTTTGGTCTCATTGGTATCAATTTTGGGGGCAACAAGCAACATTGGAGATTTAGTCACCACTTGAGAAGATGATTGTAATCAGAGTAGTGCAACGACAATCATGGTGGTTCCTCTCTGAAATTTTCTTGGAATCTTAAGAAACTCAAAGTTTGGTAACTTAGTACCAACCTCAAAGAATTATACAAAAGTAAAAAGGGGTGAAAGTTCATAAAAGGTTTCCAAAATATGGAGGTAAAGATTATTTGCACAAATTTGTTTTTTATGGATTTGATTAATCCTTTTGGTGTTAGTGGTGATGTTATGGGATATATCAATATGAACAATCCATGACTCTTTACTTTTGGGAACACAAATTTGTAGTACATGAGTGCCACTGCTAAAATTGCAGCTAAAGAAAATTAATGAGTATAACCATAACAGATCACTTGGTGCAAAGGAAGGAGTACCAAATGAGGATGCCACTTGGGAATATGAAAAAATATTGCAGCATACAAACTTGGAATTGCTCGAGAACAAGCAATCTTGAGTGGGGATGATTGTCATGTCCCCAATTAAATAATTTCCAAATAAGACTATTTGCAAATAATGTTTCACCAACCTACTACTTCCTTAGGTTGAGATGGAGACATAAATTTTGTAATAAGGGGCTATGGGACCCAAAAGGACTTTAGTTTGCCATATTCACATTCAAATGGGTCACATACATGATAAATACTAAGAAAATAATGTGGCATGGGTTCATGAAGACACTTGGAAGCTTGTGGAGATTTTGGGTGACTAGATTCCCCGCACGCTTGGCATGATATTCATCCAAATTCTAACACATGGGTAATGTAACATTATTGGATGGTAATGTGGTGTAAAATATAATATAATGTGCCAAGGAATTCGAATTGGTAAAGGAGGGTAACTCCCATGGAAGAGGAAGAGACTATAAGACAAGGTGTGCCACTTGGAAGGAGACTCTATGCACTCTATGACAACAAATGATGGAAGATTCTATGACAAGTATGACAATTTCAGACCTGATTGTTGAAATATGAAAAATTTGACATGTCATGGATAAGAATAGCCATCAAGAGGTCGAATTAGGGAGTTAGAGGCATCCATTCGAATTGGGGAAAGAATTGGAGCATGAAGATGAAGACCCGTGTCATGAGAGTTACTAAACCACTAAGAAGAGCTGGAGGAAGCTCATGGAGGGAAATTCGACCTTAGGAGGCCTCATGAAGTTAATAAAAGGATGTCATGAGGAATTATAATAGCTTTTGATCATTTTTTAATTGGCCTTTTTCATTTTGGAGAGATTTTGTTTGTCCATTGTACTGTGATTGTTCACTCTCCCTACGTGTGAACCAATTTCGAGGGAGTTGCGTTCCTTTCCAATTTGGTTTATGGAGCTTCCATTCATACCTCTCATGGGAGATTAATGAAGAAGTTTTATTTTTGGGTTGAAGGTCCATACAGTCTATTTCTCATCTATCTCCCCATTCTCTCATTCCTTCTTCTCCATTCCTCCACACTCTTATTTGATGGCGCACTTGTTGGAGTGAATCTTGCACCTTGCTGAGGATAGTTGATGGCCAAGATTTGATTTATGATGTATGTCTTTGTAATATAATATCCATATGCTCTGTAAGTCGAAATATCATAAATACATGTATGAAAGGCTTGCATTCCCCATGCTCTTGAATGACTAGTTTTCATTGATTTGGCTTCTATATTGAAGTAGCTTTATATCAGATTTGTGTGAGGACATTTATATGAGTTTTATGATGATGTGGAAGCAATATATGATGTATGGCTCTGTAATATTATCTCTACATGCTATGTAAGTCGAAATATCATAAATACATGTATGAAAAGCTTGCATAGTCATGCCCTTGTATCACTAGTCTTCATGGATTTTGGCTTCAATCTTGAAGTAGTTTTATACCAGATTTGTATGAGAGATATTATATGAGTTTGAGGATGCTATGACAGCCATATAGGATGTATTACTCTAAAATTTCATGTCCATATCCTCTGTGGGTCGAATTCCAAGAAACTCATGTGCAAAAAGCTTGCATTCCCCTGCCATTGGGTCACTAGTTTCCATGACTTTGACTTCAATCTTGAAGGAGTCTTGTATCAGATTTGTATGAGGGATATTCTATGAGTTTGATGATGTTATGAAAACCATATAAGATGTGTTACTCAGTAATTTCATGTACCTATGCTCTGTGGGTCGAAATCCAAGAAATCCATATGTGAAACTCTTGCAATTCCGTGCTACCAATTCACTAGTTTTCATGTATTTGACTCCCATACTGAATGAGATGTATACAATACTTATATGAAGGGATTTATATGGTGTTTATTATTTTTTTTGATTCAATTTTTATTCTTTATATGGTCCTTATATGTCACATTGTGATCTAAACCTTTAACTATACCTTTCATATGTCAAAATCGAGTTAGTTGTGCAATTTCACTGAAAGTTATCAAACGAATGTGGAACTCTATAACTAGTTTTCAGAAATAATAATCATGTGTAATGATAGTCCATTAGTTCTTATATAATTCCCCATAATCTTCTTACAAATTTGGGAGGTTCGTACATGAGATGGGAAGCCTAGTTGGCCTACACCCTAGGGGTGTTTCATCACAATTTCCTAGTAATTTTTTGCCTTTTTTTCATCAGCCACAAACAAGGTTGCAGAGGTATAAAGTCTGATCCAAAGTATCCATAAACCACCTTGGTATGTTATAATACTCACCATACCATCTCCTTTCAAATTTGGGACCATTTGGTGAAAGTTGAAACCCTCTAGAGTCATGACTAGTTAAGCTCGAATTTTGCCCAAATTGTAATTTTCTCCAAATATCCAAAAAGGGACATTACATTAAAGATAAGTATTATTATTTTTTTTTCCAAGAAAGTATTATTATTTTTATGAGGTGTAATGATATTTATTTATAGGGTTGGAACAATTAAGCTTCCATATGCATTTTATATGTGTGTGTAGATATTTATTTTCGTTGTGTAATTTGATGCTACACCTGCACACACATTTTATAGTTGTGAAAATTTGTAATTATGGTCATTGGGAGAAATATGGAGATCCCAAACGAGTTCATGTCCCCTCTTGCTAGTTGGATTGAGGGATGAGGGCATCACACTATTATTCTTTTCCATCAGGATCAAGGATGACACCTCGCCCCCTCCCATCCCCCTCGTGTTAGGGTTAACCTTGACTTGGGAATGAGTCAAATGGTTTAGGTCTCAGCATGTGTTTTTGGGCCTATGTTATTTGGAGGCCAATGGTATTTTTCTAAGGTATTTGGTGGCCCATGGTATTGTCCCATGGTATTGCATGTAAAAAATCCTTTATAAGGCTTAACAAGGCTCCATTGTAAAGTGCCCTGGAGGTGAGTGGTGGCTAGTTCACTTGGCTTGACTTGGTCAGTTTAGGTAAAGGAAGATAATAGATTTTATTATGGTGGTTTTTCCATGTAAACATTGTGTGTCTATCTTTAATGGTTGCCTGTCTATTTTATTTTTCTTGCAAGTTATTATATTTTATTATGCTCGTATTTCCTAATAATTGATATCAAAGCCATGGTTTGGCATATAGTTGTGCTCGTTGTGTTGTACCTGGTTTTTGAATTAACTATGGGGTGCATGTTTGGTGGCACCCGACACCCTTGCAGTATTTTTGGGTTCATGGTTAGAATGTAATTTTCTTAGGTGATAGAAGCACAAGGTATCCCTATTATGTGCAGAGAAGGGAAGTTGAAACAAGTGTGGAATGGAACACTGGGTAGGTACAAGGGTGGCAGGTGTACTCGTAGCCTAACTTGATATAGATCAAATGAGTTGAGTCTTTGATTGTGGGAGGAATGTAACATGGTTTAATATTAGTTGTAGGACCAATATTGATGAACCATGTATGTGAAGAAAATTCCTAAAGAATTGGCAGTTACATTGACTGACGACCCATGTAATCCAGTAAATGGATTCCTCTTTGTATGGATGTCAATGTTAGGGTTGGATACAAGTACAAAGAGAGCATGGAAAAAATGAGCAAGTAAATGAGAATGGAAAAGCGAGGGGATGAAGCAATGGATGATGATGGTGTAGTCACCATGAAGACACATGAAAAAAAATTATGGAGTAGTTTGCATGTAAAAGGGCATATGGTTGTAAGACCTGGTAAGGCATGCATACCCCTGGTAACTCACTGGTAAAGTCGAGAAATAGACATAGGTGATAGGGGGTGTATGTGAGATTCCTCAGTAAAAAATTTAGGGGATTGGTGTTTACTCCAATTCAACTTTAAAGGGGGGATTTTTAAGGTTAACCTTGACTCGGGAATAAGTCAAATGGTTTAGGTCTCAACATGTGTTTTTTGGGTCCATGGTATCTGGTGGCCAATGGTATTTTTATAAGGTATTTGGTGGCACATGGTACTGTCCCATGGTATTACATGTAAATAAGCCTTTATAAGTCTTGAGGAGACTCCATTGTAAAGTGGCCTAGAGGTGAGTGGTGGCTAGCTTGCTTGGATCAACTTTGACTATTTAGGTAAAGGAAGATAATAGGTCTATTATGGTGGTTTTTCTTGGTTTTGGGTTTTCCACATAAACATTGTGTGTCTATCTTAAATGTGTTTTCTCATTATTAATTGTATGTAAGCTCGTTTAAATCTTGAGACCTCGTGCCTACCACCCTTGGATTACCTTTTGAGGCACCATTGAAAAATAAGATGTGACTTTGTTGTGAGTGTTGGCAATCCTGGAATTATTTAGTTGAAATATTTAGTTCCCAAATGTGATAATAATTTGGGTTTGTTAAACGCTTTGGAGGAGGAGGGATGTGAATGGTTAGAAAGTCCCTTAATCGATCTCTTTCTTACAAATATAAAGAGAGGAGCCTTTGCCTTTTAATTCCTTTAGTTGAAAAAATGTTATTATTCAATGACTTGACAAAGGGCACACTTGGAGGGTCCTTGTTTTTCTCCTTTGTTGATATTTTTTGTAGTTAAGATTTTGCTGTGAACCAAGACCAAACAATAAGCGTTGAATTTAGGAATTATATCCCCATGACAAATATTTTTCCAAATGATAGATAATATGGGAAGAGGAGGAGAGGATATACATATAACATAACCAACCTCCATCGAGAATCCTTGACCACTCCATCCTTTAGAATTAGGGAAGTTGTTGATAGGAGCGCACCTAAAGAGCTTCGAAATGGAAAAGGTGAGAAGGGGATTCTGACCCAGCTCCATTGAGAAACACTTCTAGTGATCACTCTATTAAACCTTTACCAGTAGCCACCGAGGGGGAGAAAGATGATGACTAAGGTAGGAAACTTAGCTGCCTGAAGCAAATGGGTAAATCGATTCTCAAAACCCTAGATAATTGCAGAGCTCTCAGCTTCTCACCAAATAAGAAGCTCACGAAAGTTAATTGATGATGCAAATGCCTATGCCATATATATTTTTCAAATATTAAACTCACCAAACATTACATACATTGTGAAATATATGGTCTTGCACAAGGTATTTCAATCCCATGTTTTACAAACTATATAATAAAATAACATAAAGCGCACGTTTTCCAATCACAAAGGATGCGACCAATAATAAAAATACGATCACCCTCAAGACTTAGTCGAAACATTTCGTGCCAAGGAAGTATAGATTCAAGTTTAAACTGTTCAAAAGCATATGCAACTTGATTTCCTTTCAAACTAAAACATTATTTATCGTCCTTTTAGCTCCCATTCTAGGTAGAGCACCTTTTGCAAGTTATGTCATGAATATAAGGTAAAGGCAAATTTGTCCTACTTTCAAATTTTTTCAGAGTTGTGATCGTGTAGGAATCAACTAATATGTTTTTTTTTTTTTTTTTTTCACATCGAAAAAAACAACACTTGTTATTCCATATAATCAAAGTTGCTGGCAACATTACATAAAAAATACAACAATGAATTAAGATTCATCCACAGGACTAATAAGTCCGTCTATATGGACAAAAAATCCAGTCTTCAATATTAAAAGCTACTATGACCACTTATAAAGTAAATCTCAAACATTACATCCCCACAAAAGATATGAAATTCTAGTTGCCCTTTTGTAACTCATACAAAAACTAATCTTCGTTAAAAAAGTTCAAAGAACCTGGATCAAAATAGTCTCCATCTCTAAAGACTTCAAAATTCAATATCCCATTCAATTCACCAATGCCTTTCTTCGACAAATGGTCTACTTCCAAATTGTATTGTCTGTAAAGTGGCTGAAAGAAATATCAACAAAATCATAAAATAGGCACTTGACTCGAGCCATCTAATGATCCAAAACCATTGAATGTATAGAAGTTAAACCACTAGAGCCATCTAATGATCCAAAACTATTGAATGTATAGAAGTTAAACCATTCACCCAATCAATGATAGCCTTGGAGTCACTGACAATCTGAATACATTTGACCGATAATCTTAATATGTAGTTTTTTCTAAAAGCTCGCTACATCCACAATAATCATTCTAAGGGTAGGTTTCTCTCCTGAGATTATAAAAAAGCTCACTACATCCACAATAATAGTTCTAAGGGAAATTGAACCTCTGACCTCAATATCTAAGGTCTTTAGACAAAGAACTCCAACCAATTGAGCTACCCATCAAGACTTAAAAGTTTTAATTATATATATATATATGTATGTATGTATGTTATCTTTTTAAAATTCCTTTTAATTTTATAAAGATATGTATAAATAATATATAAATACTATATTATTATAAGTTTCAAATGTTTCATAACTATTTTAGGCACAGGCTTTAACTTCACATATGCAATTATTAAATAAAATATATGCAATTATTACATAAACCATTTCTAAATTATTTCATTAAAACATTTTTAAGAGAGCGATATAAACAACAACTTTGCTCTCAATTTCATTTGCTTCAATATGAAAAAAAAAGGAATTTTGATGAAGTTTGACAATATCATGTTGATAGGAAGTTTATAGAGGATGAACTATTTCTATATTTTTTTATCTTGGGAAGAGGTTCACTTGCTTCCATATGAAAATAAAGACTTTTGATGAAGTTTGACAATAGCGTGTTGATAGGAAGTTTATAGAGGATGAACTATTTATATATTTTTATCTTGGGAAGGAGGATCTTTTGCAATGTATTGACTTATTTGATTTTCTAGAATATCAAGAAGTTGTTATTTTACTATGAATAAAAAGAATGAATTCTTATGATAGAATATCAAATTGCAATGTATTGACTTATTTGATTTTCTAGAATATCAAGAAGTTGTTATTTTTACTATGAATAAAAAGAATGAATTCTTATGATAGAATATCAAAGACCCTCTTATTTTTATTAAGAAAAAAAAGAATAAACTCTTATGAAGAATACCTAAAACCCCATTGGGTAGATATAATTTGTCTTTTTTTTCAAGATTAAGAATGGAAAACAACTTTCTCTTAAATCTCAATTTTAAAATAGTCGTTCCAATAATGAGATTGATAACTTTTAATTCAACACAATTATAATAACTTAAAAACATTTATTTTCATTTAAAAAAAATAAATTATTAAGAAACTTCTTTTCAAATTTTGAGGAAATAATTTTTTTTAAACAGTCTAAGTAAATTTTAAACTTTTTTTAAGATCAATCTACCCACCTTAGTTTTAATAAAAACTAATAACCATTATTATTATTATCATAATCAATCTAATAAAAATTAATAATAACCAACATAATTATGATGGGAATCAATTTCAAACTAGGTGGGTGACTTAAAAAATTTGACATTAATTAACAATTAAAGTCATGGCATGACTTTAAATTTTTGGTAACATTTTGTCAAGGGGTAAAGTTAAAAGTCCATATAATAACCTAACAAAGTACCTACTCTGATTGTTGACCTGGCAGACACGTGGAATGCAGAGAAACGACGTCCCCTCTTTTCATATACACATATCCACATGGCTAATAGTTATTCTATTAGTATGACGTGGACGATCGAGCCATGAAATGAACTGTCCTGGTAGTGGAGAAAATGAGAAACGTATTGGTATTAGTAGGCCTGGCAGCTGCCAGTGGATCAGTGATTGCGCTCTGTATCCATCGTTTCAGGATCCGTTTGCCTTCGTCCAAAGGAGCAATACGCCTCTACAACCTGTCTGAAGCTGCAGTAAGTCGCTAGCCCTCCATTGAAAAGAACAGAAAATTAATGCATTTCAGCTATGGATATGTTTATTTTAACTTTGTTTTGCTTTCTGTAACCCACCATTTGCAAAAAATTAATGCTTTTCAGCTGTGTATATGCTTACTTTAGCTCTGTTCTTCCTTCTGTAAGTATCCATTAAAAATAAAAAATATTGCTCTTCAGCTATGGAATGTTTAATTTAGCTTTGTTCAGCTTTCGGTATTTTACAATTCATTTCTTTCCAAGTTTATGACACTTCGGTCGAGGATCGAACCTTGAGGAGTAGATTATGTTTGGCACCTTAAATCCAGAATAGATAAGGGCGTTTGAAGGCTTGAATAGCCTTTTATTAGATCTAGGGTTTTGTCTAAAGCTCCGATCGGTTGGCAATGGATGCCATTTGGAAAATGCGCGATGCATGCGCCTGAAATTGCTTTAACAAATCCAATCCCAGAATCACTCTGGATTTGCACCTAACCTCATCCCTTTGGAACTCATCACACGCAAGCTAGGCATTCCTGAGCAACAATGGAATGCTGGCGGATGGCTTAAAGCTCCATCGATCTTGCCTGTGGAACGATGCCTCGTTGGCGATGCTGTTAGGAATTATATTGAAAGCCTCTTTCCTGTGAGGTGGAATCTGGTCTATCCTGTTGGAAGTTTTCTCCCCATTGTTTGCAATTAGAGTTTAAAGTGAATGAAAATGGCTTTTAAGTTTTCTTTTGTAATTGAAACAGGTATATATTTATATATTTTAATTATCTAGAAATCGGCTGGGCCGACGCCAAAGCAACCATCGTTACAGGAGATCAAAAGCCAACATGTCCAAGGTGCATTTTCCTTTCCTTACAAGGCTGGAATTCAGGGAATAGGGATCCAAGAAGGTGCTTCATCATTTATGCTGTAAGCTCCTCGAGGCAAAAGACAACCCATGTTTGCTTTGAAGTCCGCTTCCTTGTTCGATCCATGGAGAATGTGGAAAAAGAGGGAGGAGGAGAAATCTTGTATCATGTACCGCAGCCTTTGCAGAGTGTTGTTGAGTGCTGGGTTGCTGAAGTGATCGTTCGTGTTTAATATTTTTATCAAGATTTTAGAGTCTTCGAAAACTTGTATTTCTCTGTATCCATTTTCACGTGCTATATGGCAAGCTTTTAGCAACCCAAGGATTTCTGCTGGATTGTTAGTTCTCTGTCCTAATCCACAGCTGAAGCTATCTTTTCTTGAACCATCCGGGGTATATGTTACTCCTCTTGCTTCGGCAATCCCTAGGTTTCCTTGGAGGCGCCATCGAAAAAATGGAAGCTTTACCCTGCTTCCTCCACCAGTTCTCGTAGTTTGCATCCGAGTTACGTAATCTCCATCCTGAAGTGTCTATAGGTCAAGCCATAATCATTTTTCTGTCTCTGAAAGTGTAAGTTCCCATCCATTTCTTCTCTTTAGGTAGAAGAGTATTTTCTTTCTTAAAAGATTGCTGGGCCACGGTTTCCAGGAGGAGAGCTTTGGCTTTCACTGCAACCATCAAAGGTAGACGTTGTGTATTGTTGAAGATTACGCTGCGGGGAATCGCTCCTCCCCCCCTCAAATCGCTCCTGATTCGCGCTCATGGAGGAATTGCTCTCGGAATCGCGATTCCTCATCGATTCCTCTCGGGAGCGTTTTTGGGAATCTTGATTCCTAGTGGAAAAAAACGCTCCTTGCCCATCCTCGGAATCGCTGAGGGAGTGACGCTCCCAAAGCGATTCCTCATCGCTCCGTCAGCAATTTCGGGCCAAAAAAATGCTCCCAAAAACACTCCCTGAGCGATTCCACGCGTTAAGGAAATTTTCTCCCAATTTTCTCATTTTTGCAAAAAAAATGTTTTTTGGTGATTGGCTAGGGTTTAATTAATCTTTATAAATACTATTGGACTCCATTTGGACTCATTCTATTATTCATTTGCTTGTTTTCATTTATCTTGCTAGGGCTTTGAGTGGCTTTGCTAGTTGTTTGAGAGCAAATTTGTAGGAGCTTGGAAGGGATATTGAAGGGGAGATTAAAAGCTTCTATTTGTGAGAGCTTGGAAGGAAGATTGAAGGCTTCCATAGAGACATTCAACCATCCTTGAAGAGCTAAAGAGGTAGGCTCTAAAAACTCAAACTTTGGTTGTTTTTGAAAAAAAAATTTCACTATGTTAAAATTTTAAATCTTGTATGTGTTTTTTTCCTACTCTTTCCAATTCTTTTTCTCCATCATTCTATTGTAGGCAAAAAGTGATTCTCATATTGAATCAACAAGCATGATGGGTATGTGGTTTTTGTTTTTGGTTCCGATTCTTCTCATGATAGTGGTGGTGGGAAGTAGATTTGGTGGTGGCAATGATGAGGATGAAGAGATATGGAGTGGCACATACCATGGAGAGGAGGAGGAAGAGGGAGAAGATGAGGAGGAGGAGATTGAGAGTGATGAGGGGCAAAAACAAAAAGACACAACACCTTTGTGGAAGTATGTGACAAGGCTTGGAGGAGGGAGAGGGTGTGGAACCACGAAGTTTACATGCCTCCATTGTAATAAAACTTACACAGGTTCAAATACCCGTGTGAGAAAACATTTGTGTGGGCTAATGCCATGCATGTGATCAAGGTAAGGCTACTGGAGTCAAAACATGTGACAGTGTCAGCTAAAGAAAGAAACAAATACAGGATGGAAGAAGAGGTCGCTCAAAACAATTCCAAGAGATCAAGGGTCGAATCTGAATCCCCACAGTGAATATTTAGTAGTGGATCTGGATCATCATCCACCCATGCTAGTGGATTCTCGCTTATGCGAAAAACATTATTAGATTTCCTTGACCTTGGTTGCAGAGATGATGTGGATTTAAAAATTTACAGGTTTCTCTATGCATGTGGTGTGCCATTCAATGTTCTTCGCTCACCCTATTGGCATGAAATGGTACTAGCCATCAATGGTGCCCCTAAAGGATATAGGAGCCCTAGGTATGACAAAGCTAGAATCGTGGGACTTGACAGGGAAAGAGCCAAAATCAATAGTGCTCTTAGAAACTTTACAAATGATTGGTCCAACTATGGGGTATCCATTGTATCTGATGGGTGGACAAATCTTAAAGACAAGCCATTGATAAATATTCTTGGTGTGTTTGCTAGTGGTGCGGTCTTCCTTTCAGCTCATGACTACTCAGATCGCTACAAGACTGGTATTAATATTGCACAACCTTTACTTGAAACCATTCAAATGATTGGGCCATACAATGTCATTCAAGTCATCACAGATAATGCTGCTAATTGTAAGGCAGCAGGAGCAATTATTGAGGATAAGTATCCCAACATATTTTGGTAAGGGTGTTTGGTTCACACATTGAACCTTTTGATGCATGATATTGTTAAGATGAAGGGACCCTTGTTACCAATGGATTGGTGCCTTGTACAAGAGAGGTAAGAAAATGATAAAATTTACCACCAATCATAGCATGGCCCACCACATTTTTCACAATCTCTCTAGGTTGGAGCTATTGAAGATTGCGAAGACTAGATTTGCTAGCTACTACACCACCTTCAAGAGGCTTTTGAAGGTAAGAGAGGCATTGGCTAGTATGGTCTCAAGCAGTGTTACACGGGGACGCGTTTCGGCGTTTCTTGCGTCCCGGGGACTTCGAAACTCCATCTGAAACGTTTCGGGACGTCCCCCTTTTGGCAAAACTTGGCGAGACGCGGACCGAAATGTTTCAGTGGGTGGCGAAACTTGGCGAAACTTGGGGGGACTTCCTGTCGTCTTGGCCGAAACTCCGAAACTTCGCCGAGACTTGTGGACGTCCCGCCCTGAAACTCCGAAACTTCGCCGAAACTCTGAAATTTTTTTTTCTTAATTTTAAAAAAATTAAATAAATAATTAAAAAAACTTAAAACCATTTAATAAAACTTAAAATTTTATTATTTATAAATTTATAAACTTATCTATTAAAATTTTAAATTTAAAACATAAAAAAATAAAAATAAAAATAAAATATTAAAAACTAAATAATAATAAAATTTTAAATTTAAAAGATAAACAAAAATATTAAAAACTAAATCTAATTTACAATGTCTAACCTAAAGTATATTATATAATTCTAAACTATCAATGGCCGTGAAACAACTACAGTATCATACTATCTGGTATCATTGATTCATTTTTTCAATCACTTAAAAGTCAAATCTGAAGATTATCAAATATGATGTGCATGTTAATTATAGATTCATACTGATATATAATATATTTATAAATTATTATTAATATAATGATAATCTTGATGAATCCTGTAATGTGTTTGAACTTCGAATTTTGCATTTACATTGCATGATTGCAGATTCCATAATGATGAATGTCTGTTATTGTTGGGATTTATATTTTTCATATTTTTAAAATTTTTATGACTATCGCATCCTGTCGTCCCATCGTCCGCGCTGAATTTCTCTAAAATTTGGGGTGGTCTCCACACGTCCCGAATGTGCGTCTCCTTGAATCCGCGTCCCGCCGTCTCGGAACCTTGGGGGAACATTGGTCTCAAGTGATTCATGGCAAGGATTGAAAGACAGAGCTGCAAGCGCATCTGATAGACATGACTTTCAGGAGGTGGACACCATTCTTGATGGTCAGTTATGGGCATAGGTTAAATATGTTCTACAGTTCACCAAGCCCATTTATAATATGATTCGTTTTGCAGATACAGACCAGCCGATGATTGGGGAGGTGTATGAGCGAATGGATAACATGCTTGGTCATATCAAAGACATTGTTGAGCAAAGAGATGCAATCTTGTATGACCATATTCATAAACATGTGGTCAAAAGGTGGGATAATTTGAATGTTCCACTCCATGCCCTTGCATATGTCCTTACCCCAAAATATTATTCTCCATCTTGGTTGGCCTAGCCTGCACCTAGCGGTGGAGTCAGGAAAAGACTACACACATATCCAGAGGTGTAAAATGGGTATATGCTTGCATTAGACAAGTTGGTCCTTGATGAGGAGGAGTGTGCTCAAGTACGGAGTGAATTGAGCCAATACATCAGTGAACATGGAGTCTTTGGTACCTTGCATGCAACCAAAGATCGAGAAAGGTTGGATCCTATCCATTGGTGGAACATGTATGGCAGTGGTGCCACATATTTGCATAAATTGGCGGTGAGGGTGCTTTCACAGGTTGTCAATAGTTCTTCTGCAGAGAGGTGTTGGAGCACCTACAACTTCATCCACAACGTCAAGAGAAATAGTTTGAATATAGAACGGACTGAAAGTTTGGTTTATGTGCGCTACAACTTGAGGCTGTTGTCCCATTATTGTGAAGTGACCAAGAATGATAGAACTTTTTTTACTTGGGACAACAATCTAGAGGAGGCTAATGTGGAGGATGGAGCCATTGCATTAGAGCGCTTGGAGGATGAACTATTGGGTAACTATTGGGTGATCATGAGGGTGATCCGATTCATACATCAGAGATGCCACCCCCAACCACCAGCAAGTTCCCAGATGCAGGTGTTTTGCCTTTAGCTTCACAACGTACGACAATTCGTGGGGGTCATTCATCTTCTTCTCGTGTTCCATGATCACTTCTAGCAGCTCCTATTCCACCTAGAACATGAAAAAAAAATTTGGAAGTTTCTCGTGGCAAGAGGAAAACTTAGTAGATTACTAGATAGTATCATAATACTTTGTATTTCATGTTTATTATGGCCTATTTTGTAAACATTATGGCCTACTTTGAAGTTTGAACTTTAAATTGTTGATTGCATCTTGATTCTTATCATCTTATGATCATACAACTCTTTGGTATTGAATATGATATTATGATGCTTTGTTTCATTTCATGGGTTTGAACTTTAAATTGTTGATTGCATCTTGATTCTTATCATCTTATGATCTTACAACTCTCTGGTATTGAATATGATATTACGATGCTTTGATTCATTTCATGGTTGATGTTTTCTGTTAGACTGTTAGAGTTTGTTGATGGCAAATATTATATGTTGAAATTTGAAGGTTGATGTTGTTGATGATTGATCATTTGATTATGTGGTTGCCTCCTGGAAAAAAAGTACAATTGGTTTGATAATTTATATGGTCTATATAAGAGAAGCATAACTATAAACTGTCTGTAAAATGAACAGTGGTTATTTGTCTTGGATTTTCGGGTTACTTCAAAATTGTTTACATCATGTTTGGTGGGTGTTTCATGAGATTTGGGGTACATGGTGTATGATTAGGCCCTAGATGGTCCGATATGGATTGTAGCATGAGAGATTTTCTGTGATGGATATGCACAGTTGAGATTGCTTGCTTAGTGGATGCTTGACCTCATGATGGTGTCGGCTTGGTGTTCTTCCCATTGGTGTTGGAATTCTCTTGCCTAATTTGTGAACGGCCTTCATGATGGCCACATGGAGGAACCACTTGCTTGGAGAGCATCCAACTTGGGCTGTGGAGTGTTTTCTGTCATGGAGGAGGGCTTGTAGCCCTAGATGGCAATGGGCGTGTGGTAACTTAGATTCCTATTTGGAGGATTGGAGATGGCTCAAGGATACTTGGGGCTTTGATGATGTTCTTGCAGGGGGTAGCTAACTTAGTGGTGTAAATTGCTTAGGAGGATCAATGGAGTCTATGGACTTGCCTTGCGTAGCTACATCACCTTGGAGATATTATTGTGCACGACCTTGCTTTTGGAGCATGCCATGTGTACTCTATAGTGCACATCTCATTTGTGTGGCCTAGAAGGGCCCATGTATGTTGCTTGTAAGGTCTTAGGGCCACATAGTATTGTTAGCCTCCCTTCCCTCTCAAATAAATAGAGGAAGGAGAGAGTCTTTCCATTCAAATCACTTGGTTGTTCATTCTTACTCACCCTTGTATAGAGATGTGACCTAGAAGAGGAGTGCACTTGTCCTCTCTCTCTCTCTCTCTCTTGGAGTCTTCACTTGCTATCTCTCTCTCTCTCTCGGTGCCAGGGTTTCTTGGTCTTCTTGGTGTTTTTTGGAGCATCTTGGAGTTTTAGGGTTAGGGTTTATCCCTTAGAGATTGGAGATTAGGGTTTTGAGAGAGAACCCTATGATGGATTGGTGAAAAAGAGAAGAGGAGGAGTACATCTTCCCTTGGAGCTTGTATTGGAGAGATTTTTGCTCTTGAATCTTCTTGATTGAGCTAGGGTTTGTTGAGTTACTCTAGCTAGGGGATTTTTGGATAGTTTGAGATTTTGTACTAGCCTTGAGAGAAGGCTATGGTATGTGCTTGTAATTTATTTTGAACTTATATATGAAGCTTCCATTTATGGGGCTATTTGAAGTAATTATTGTGATTTTTTTGCTACTGTTTTATCCTTTAATTTACAGCAGTTCTGACGCTGAAAATTCAAGGGCTAAGATTTATAAGAACCTACTAGGAAGCAGGTGTAATTTCAGTTTTACATTAATCGTTCGAGTGCATGCAATTTCAACAATTTGTATATTTGAATGCAGGTTGAAAGCCTTTCGATGGCAAACACTAATCTTATCAGTGGAACCGAGGAATGGAAATGCTTAAGGGTAAGTTCTTACTAGTTTCACTTTTATATTATGGTTGGCATGTGAACATTGCTGTCAGGAATAAAGATTTCTGTTACTTTGCAATTCACCTCAGTATTCTTATTTTAAAATTGGCTCTTTGTTATTCAGGAACATGTTGCAGATGTTGGTAAGACACACTTGCGAAATTTACTTAAGGATGAAGTACGCTGTGAATCAATGACAGTGTATGGCTTTATTATTTTTGCGATATGATATTGTGCTATTGAGTAGTGACTGTTTTTCATCTTTTGTTTTCTTTCCATTAATTATTAAATTATTTCTATATTTTAGTCCAAATTGTTTTTAATCGATTAATGTTTTATGCATGTTTTAAATCTCTAGTGAATTTGACGGAATTCTATTGGACTATTCTCGGCAAAGGATAACTCAAGAGACCGTGAAGAAGCTTTTTAAGCTAGCAGAGGTTAAACATGAATTTAATTCTCTGATTTGGAAGCTGTTTTATGAGAATTTACAAATTTTTGTTTAAATTCAATGCCCAAAACTTGCCATGTACAAGATTTTTAAAATGCTGGAAGTCTGATGATATTGATCTATTTTAAAATTAGGTGGCGCATCTGAAGGAGAAGATTGACAAAATGTACAATGGAGAGCATGTACGAATGATTCTCTAGCATATAAAGCTGTGTAAAGATGTTTTTGTCTCTGTTTTTTGTTTGAAAATATGTCTTATATTTATAAAAAAATATTTACAAACAACAATGCAAAAAGTGGAAGGGTATGGAAGTCTTTTGAGTCTTTAGTCTATTTTTAAACAAATTAAATTGGATTAGAAATTTTACCACAAGGTAATCAACTCATTGTCCAACATTGAACTAAGTGTTATAAATTTGACATATTCTTTAAATTGAAATATTTTTGTACTAAAATAAATTCAAACCAAGATGTATGGGCCATTCATGAGGGCATCTATTGCTTGAGAGTTACTGTCAGCTGATTGTAATGATGTCTCTGCTTGAATCTTTATCCTACATTTTTTCTTCTTCCTTGTAACCATGCATGGTAAACCCCTAGGGACTTTTGTGTTCATGGGTCAATAAGCTCATTTAATATAATCTGTTTGGATCCAACCATAAGTTCAATCACTACCTCAAGGAGTCTCTGTGGTTCGAGGAAAAGCCCTCATGGGAATTGAACCTTGCCCACTGGTGAAAAATTCTTTAGCATGCATTTGTGCATGTGCTAGACAGTTATTTCATTTTGGCTTTGCCGATGATAGATATTGTGACTTTTAGAAGAATGGTCTGCAAGAATGTAACTTGTTATTATTCACACTAGAAATCAGTAATCACATGGTGAAACCGTTTACGCAATTAGGATATGTTTTATTGAATGGTTTAAACTTTAGCCTAAACGGAATTGTTGAAGGTTAGTATCTTTCTCAAAGCAGAGGAAAGACAAGCTAGGCCACTTCCCTTTCAACATTCAACATATATTATTTCAAGTGGGTCAAGTCTCGTCAAGAGCAAATTTATTAAAAATTAGGAGGATTGTATTTGGGATCAAAATATTTTCTTCTTTTCTGTTTACATTCTAAATCTTGTCGTCTTATATTTTGGAACTATGGCAGATAAACATTACAGAGAATCGTTCTGTGCTTCATGTTGCTTTAAGGGCTGCCAGGGATACGACCATCAATTCTGATGGGAAGAATGTAGTTGATGATGTCTGGAAAGTTCTTGATAAGATTGGTGAATTTTCTGAAAGGGTTCGGACTGGGGCTTGGGTAAGAAGGATAGTGCAATTTATTATCACATATCATCTTAGTGAGAAAGTTTTAGCAGTGACACAATTTCAGTTTGTTACCTACTTTTTAAATAAAAAGGAAATTGGCAGGTAGGTGCAACAGGGAAGTTGCTTAAAGATGTTGTGGCGATAGGCATTGGTGGTAGTTTCCTGGGTCCACTTTTTGTGCACAGTGCTCTTCAAACAGGTTAGAGTAAGATACAAATGGAGTTTCCTTTTCTTAGTTTCTTTGATTAATTGATGTTTTTTCCTTTTACAAATTAAATGAGGTTCTATTAGGAGAGATTGTATTTTATAGTTTCAATCACTTCTCTATTTCAACGAATATGGCGTTAGGTTCACGGTAGAAAGTACATAATCCATTATGGAAACATTTGCAGATCTAGAGGCAGCACAATATGCAAATGGGCGTCAACTACGATTGTGAGTGTGTAGATAAATAGCATTTTATATTCTTCTTTTACATGTCCATGCATATATATACACTTGCTGTGCATATTCTCATCACTTAAGTTTGTACCTGCATTTGGTTCTTAAAATCCATGTTGGTTAATACCTAATCGAGATCTGTGTTACTAAAGGGAACATGATCAAGTTTGGAAGTCATGGATATTGTATCAAGGAATATGTTGAACAGATATTAGATTGAGTGCATTCAAAATCTCATGAAATGCACATACTACTGAGATAAGTTTCATAATATTTACCTCCGGGAGGCTGATTCCGTTTGCAAGGTTTGAGATTGATAATCAAAATGAACCTAGAAACTTTTGGAACTGGCCAAAAATTGCAGCTGCTCTTGAACTCAAT
The DNA here is from genome assembly GCA_001517045.1 of Pseudotsuga menziesii. Classification (NCBI taxonomy): domain Eukaryota; kingdom Viridiplantae; phylum Streptophyta; class Pinopsida; order Pinales; family Pinaceae; genus Pseudotsuga; species Pseudotsuga menziesii. The sequence goes on from LPNX010627012.1 coordinate 838,441, forward strand.
TCTTGTCTATGAAGTTGCTCTTGATAGCCGATAGGGCCATTTGTGAGCTTCTGGTATTGACTTTCTCAATGCACCATAAACAAAATACACAACAAAATACAATAAAAAAGCACTCACATAGGAATAAATATCAACGCTCACCTATTTTCAATGCTGTTCACCGAAATGGTTACCAAGGAGCTATTTGTTGACCAATTTTAGGAAATAGGCAAATAGCAGTGGATTCCACCGCAAGGCTAGGCCAATGTTTTAAAAACCGGAGCTGGGAGTCGAACCAGTCGAGGGTCAACTCGTAGCTGGAACCGGTAATGAATGAGAGCTATTTGATTTCAATGAACTGGACTATTTAAAAATACAAAGAAATTACAATTTCAACTGAAAAAAATATCATTCCAAGCTATGATGGTATCCGTATCTTTTTCAACGCAACTTAGTTTTAAAGTTATAATTTATTTATTACATGTTAATTAAAGTTATAATTTTTTCAAATGTTATATGGTTGAGTAGAGATTGAACACGTAACTTATATATATTCGTGATGGTTAAAAACCGCGATTTATTAAACTATATGCAAATTCAACCAAAAACCACAATTTTATTAAATGATACAAGGATTCAATTGAAAACCACGATTTTATTAAACGATATGTGAATTCAACTATAAACCACAATTTATTAATGATAGGTGGATTCTACTACAAACCATGATTTAATTGACAACAACTTGACTATTTGCATTTACAAGACACTAAATAAAGGATTTAATCCTGCATGGATCTTAAATAAACAAACAATCGAAGGTGGATGAATATTTCTTGGCTATCGGATGAGTGTCAACAGCCGGTGTTCTTCTGTGGATCCCATGTCTCACGTTTGTTAGAACTCCTGCAAAACTTTAACCGCAGCTTGTAGGTATTCTTTCTGCCATGCGGGGGATCAAATGTTGGTTCCTTCTGCGGGGCCTTCCATATGGGTCTTGACTCTATGGTAACCATTTTTGACACATTGATTGAGACAATCGTCCTACACAACCATCATACCACCACAGTTGTAGCGATCAGGGTTTTGAAAGCACGATGACCTGTTTTTATTGAAGCAACCTGGCCATTTTTTATTGGGCTCGACCAGTTTAGGACGGTTCGTTACCGAACTAGTCGTCGACCTGGTTTTTCTCACGGTTCAATCTCGTAGGTGATCAGACCGATCAAACTAGTTGGTTCCAGTTTTGATCTGACCGGTTTTTAAAACATTGGCACTAGGCCATGATACCGCCAATGCGAAGAAAACTCCTATAGGGCTCTAGTCTAACTTAGCCCAAGCCAACCCACAGTGCTCAAGAATTCAGACCAACAAGACATCTACCATTAAACCCATCAAGTAAACTCCTCCAAGCATCTCACCCAACCCTCATTCTTTATGGGCCTTCTTGCCCTCAATGAAACTCAAGACAAGAGAAGATATTTCCCTTCTTTGTAGTTCAGTGCCTCAAGAATTAGTTTTTCTCTTTTCTACTTAGTAGCACCTTAGGAATCCATCTTTCCCTTCTTTGTAGTTCAGTGTCTCAGGAATCAGTCTTTCTCTTTTCTACTCGATAGTGCCTTGGGAATCCATCTTTCCCTTCTTTGCTCAAAAGTCCCTCAAGCATCTCCTTCCCCTCTAGTGTTCCATAATCCATTGCATTCAGGGAGAATATGGTCCATTGAATGTTTACTGGGAATCCTAGAGTGGTACACCATTGGATTAACTATGGACAAGTCTCAACACAAACATAACGTTACAGATTTACAATTTTCTCCGACTATTGTGGACATGGTAGTGATGTTTCTCCCTCATTAACCAACTCATTTTCCTGTCTAATTAACAACATTAATTTCCCAACATACCACAGGCTTTCACTAGCCACAAGCTCTTGGGATTATTAGATGTAGCATAAATCGCGTTTAAATCATGATTCTTCGATTTAAATCGGGATCGCGGTTTAAACGAGCCGAGTCAAACTGGGGTGACTTTTAATCGTGTTGACTGATTTTGACCTAGTAAATGCAGATTTGACTCAAGATTTAACTCGCTCCAGAGTTTCAACCATGAATTTTAGGTTTGCATGCCCAGAATTAGATAAATTTCAGACTTTTGCCTTCGTTTTCTCTCATTCATTTGCGGGTGTTTTCCTCTGCGTCCGGTGTTTTCCTCATTGGTCTGTCGAGCAGCGAACCAGTGATCATAGTCGCCAGACCATATTCAAATTCCAATAAGCCAATGACCACAGGACCACAGTCGCGTCGTTTCATGTCTTTCATTTCCCTCGCGATGGTGTATTCATTTACGGTTTACCTCCTAACGTTGTATTCGTTGCTTAAGTTTATAACTTCATTGTTTATATAATAATAAATATATGATGGATTTAATAGTGTTAGGATAGATCAAGGATAAATGATAGGCTTAATAGGCTTACATTTTATTATTTTTTGGTTTTGGTTTAGATAAAGGCTATGTTGCACAAGCTTTCGGTATGCGGGTATGTGGACACGAGTATTCGGTACAGCTAGAAGCTTCGCCCAAATTTACAGGATATATTAAGTTGGAAGCGACAATAATATAATATATTAAATTTTAAGATATATTAAAAAAACATAAATTTATTAAATTATAACTTTAGTTTTTAACTTTTTGCCTATTTTAAAAGTTAATTATAATGGTAAAAAAAAATGTTCATTGTCCATTAAAATTATAATTATGTATGACATTTTTATATGATTCAACTTTTCAAGTGACAATCTTAAAAACAAAAAACCACACAATCATATTGATTTTGATTTTGGCAAAATGCCGAAAGTATTACATATTCCAAAATGCTCAGTGGCCAAAACATATCAATAAAAGTATGAAGCTAAGATGATCATAAAGTACGATCTTCAGCTTCAAGGATGTCCATATAAGCCTGAGCCTCACTAGGTATTGGTCCTACATAATCATCATCATTGCATACATCAATGGCATTTAAGGGTATGCCAACCAACCCTTCATCTGGTAAAGGATTGTCTTCATCATCATCAATTTGGGCAGCGTCCTTAGCATTCACATCCTATTGTGCTGCACGTCCTTCTAAATACTCAAGTTGCTTCCTTGAACGAAGCTGAAGACCTATACACAAAAACAAGTTTCTTTGCTCTCTTAGAGGTAAGCCTATTCCTCTTAACAAAGTGGATGAAACTATAAGTGGACCAATTCCTTTCAGCAGCCGAGGAACTAGCAATTTGAGATAACAAATGTGAGGCAAGCTTTCGAAGCTTTGGGACTTGGACCCCATACATTCTCCACCATCCAAGGGGTTTCATCTGAGCATATTTCTTGATGTCTCTCTTTGCCTCTTGAGTAAATGTAGGGGGGCTTAAGGTACCAAAATCAATAAACTACTCCCGTATCACACTTGCTTCATCTGGTGCATACATCTTACTTATTGCATCAAGAAATCTTTTCTTTACCTCTTCATCAATAGGAAGAACTCTATTTGGTCTTTCCATATACCACTTTGGATTAAGGGCATATGCAACCATGTGAAGAGAGGTATTGAGTCTGTTCCATCTTCTCTTTATCAACTTGTGGATTTCATTGAAAAAATCCAAAGAAGGGTTTCTTTGACGAATAATGTACTTAACCTTGTCCACCATGGTATCAATACATTTATATATTTCCCCAAAACTAGGGGAATTTGAATTTGCATACTTGATCAACCCCACAATTGGAGATGTGAAAGATACAATATATCTACATTCGGCCCACCAATCTTCATTAAGAAGCATTTCTTTTATCTTCTTAACTTGAGGTGATTTAGACTTGGTCCATGCATTCCACTCTTGATAGACAACTGTGGCTTGTAAAGATACATACATCTCAGCCATACGCTCAAGCAAAATAAAATATGTAGCATATCTTGTTTTTGCAGGTTCAAAAAATTCTTCTTTTCATGCATCCTATAAATTGCCAAGGAGGCATGGTGGTTGCAAACTTGCAAATGAACATCTAGATGTGCATCTATTGCATCTAATATGATTTTTGCAATCCACTGTATTTTTCCAATATCTTTTAGGACATTGTTAAGGGCATGCACACAACAAGGATTTCAAAAGATATGCCTATATCGACTTTGGACCATCAATCCATGTTGAAATATTGTAACTTCGAAGAATATTCTATTGTATTTTTTTATTGTAGTTTATTCAGAGATGTTTTATTCCTCTGTCGGGATGTTATTATTGTATTTGGTCATCATAGAATCATGAGGTAAAACCTCCCTTGTAAGTCGGGTCGATAGTACCCTCCAGAAAGTAATATTATATTGTTTTGAGTCTTCCTAGGTAAGTCGACCCAGTTAAGTTTGTTGGGACCGACCTAGGGAAAAAGTCTAGTGGAAGATAAAGTATAAATAGGAGTGATGTGCTCCTCATTTGGACACACACACTCACTTGTATAATTCACATAGGAGAGAGAGAGAGAGATATCTGCAAGGAGAAGGAGCACCTGGTTGAGGTTTTGTCCTTGTACCTTTTCATCATCTATATTGAGGAAGTTTTGTTGGGTTTTCTTCCCCTAGAGGGTTTCCCAGGATAAATCTGTGTCTATCTTGTGATTGTGTTTCTTTCGGTGATCCTATATATGCTATTGTTGTAAAATTAATTTGAATACTAATGTTATCTATCTTAACATATTGAATCTTAACATGGTATCAAAGCTAGCCTGAATAGGACAACTTTCACAAGGTGAAACTCTCTCTCTTCTTCCTTCGGCAAGAAATTAGGGTTTCTATCAAAGTTGGAATTTTGGAAATTTGGTTACATAGAAAGTTGTGCCTCCCTAGGGCGCATCTATTGAGCCTTGGATCTAAATTTTTGAGTGGGTAGATCTTCGAGAAAGTCAAACCCTAGTTTGACTTTGGACCAAAAAACTGCAGAAATTGCAAATCAAAATTTCGCAAGTCAATTTTGAAAGGTGAAAATTTGGAATCTCCAGAAACCAAGTGTACCAATCAATTCCCCTCAATCAAGCGCATCTCCTGGTAAGCTCAATTTTGCATTTTGAGAAATTTCATTTTTTTGGTGACCTCCTGGATAAGATGGCCCCAAGCATTAAGCTTGAAGATAAGCTAGAAGGCATAGAGAATTTCCTAGCATGGAAATATATGATTGGCCTCATTCTTAGAGAGTGATCTTGCCAAATACATCAAGGAAGAAGTTACAGAACCTGAAGAGGATGAAGCTAAGGAGAAGCACAAGAAGGACCTAATTAGGGTAATGAGGATCATTGCTGATTCTATCAAAGACCACTTGATTCCTCAAGTGTCATCCAAGGAGACCCTGAAGGAGATGTATGATGCCCTATCCAGAATGTATGAAGGAAGGAACATCAATAGAAAGATGAATTTGAGAACTCAATTGAAGAGTACTAAGATGTACCAAGGAGAATCCATCCAAGACTACTTCACAAGGGTCTCCCAGTTCAAGGAGCAACTAGAAGCCATTGGAGACTCCCTTGATGAAGATGAGCTAGTTATGACTNAGCGTAGCCAATAGAGAAGCTCTACTTAAAGAAGATGATCAAGTCCTAGCCACCCATACTAAGAGAGGAAGAAGTCAATCTAACTTCAAGAAGGAAAGCCACAAAGAGTCTCAACCTCCCAAGAAGTTCCAAAGGATAAGAGGAAACAATCCAAGAAGAAACTAATCCAACTTTCAATCTTTCAATTGTGATAAGTTAGAACACATTGCCATAAATTGTCTATTTAAGAAAGAAGAATACAAGAAGAGGAACAACAACAAAAGACATCATGCACACCTAGTTGAAGATGAAGATGAAGAAGAAGAGGAAGAGGAAGAAGGACCTTGAAGAAAATGAGCAAAAGAAGAAGATGCAGAAGAGTGTATTATTCTCTGCACTCTCTGGTTCTGTGACACCTGGAGAATATACATGGCTTATTGATAGTGGTGCTTCAAAGCACATGGCGGGACAAAAGAAAACTTTGTCAAAACTTGAAGAGAAGAAGTCTGCTCAGAAGGTATCATTAGGAGATGACTATCAATATCCTATCAAAGGAATTGGTGAAGCAAGCTACAAGTTTGATTTTGGACTCCCCATGAAGATGAAGGAAGTCTTATATGTACCAAGCTTGAAGAAGAACTTACTTTCTATCTCGACATTAGATAAGAAAGGATATAGGGTTGCATTTATAGATGGATATGTACTTGTGTGGCCCAAAGGAAAATCAATTGAAGTTGCAGTTGTCATTGGTGAAGAAGAAGGAGGCTTGTATAAACTCAAGGGACATTCAGAAATAACCCTTGTTCATGAGACCACTAGCCCAAATGAATTATGGCATAGAAGGTTGCTCACATCAACTAGGTCATAAAATCCATTTTCGAAGAGTGCGACAAAGACTAAAGAATGGTGTTGCGGAAAGAAAGAATAGGACCATTATGGAAGCAGTATCCATGGGCTGAAGCAACAAAGACGACAATTTATGTACAAAATAGATTATCCCATAGTGCCCTTGGATTCAAGACTCTAGAAGAAATGTTCACAGTAAAGAACCCTGAAGTGAGCCCCCTCAAGATATTTGGTTGCTCGATATATGTTCACATACCAAAAGAAAAGAGAACCAAGTTGGACCCTTCCGGAAAGAAGGAAATATTTGTTGGATACTGTGAAGTCTCCAAAGCCTTTAGAATATACATTCCTGGATTCCATCACATGGAGATTAGTAGAGATGTAACATTTGACGAAGAAGCAGCTCTCAAGAGATCTAGAAAGTGCCATCATGAAGAAGTATATGAAGAAGATGTACCTCCCAGAAATATAGAAGTTGCACCCTCCCCCGAAGACGAAACACCAGAAGACCATGATATGCTAGAACCTTAAGAACCTCCTACTATGAATATGTCACGAAAGAGAAACCCTTCTTGGGCAAGAAAAATTATACAAAAAGCAGAGAAGTATGGAGCTCCAGTAGGCTCCACAAGAGTAAGCAAGAAGCCAAAGCCATTTTACAGTTATGTGGCCTTTATGTGTGATCTTGTAGATCAAGAACCTACGAGTTATGAAGAAGCTATACAGAAGAAAGAATGGGTAGAAGCAACGAAAGAATACCAATCAATAATGAAGGATGATGTTTGGGATATCGTTCCCAAACCAGAAGGCAAAAGTGTGGTATCTTCCAAGTGGATCTACAAGATAAAACATGTAGCTGATGGAAGCATTGAGAAATACAAGGCAAGGTTTTTGGCTAGAAAATTCTCTTAGAAAGAGGGAGGTGATTATGAAGAGACATTTGCGCCAGTAGCAAGGTACACTTCCATTAGAACCATCATGGCACTTGCATCCATGATGAAGTGGAGTTTACACAAGATGGATGTGAAGACAACTTTCTTGAATGGTGTTATTGAGGAAGAAATGTACATAGAACAACCACAGGGATTTTGCAGTTAAAGACAGACGAACTCCTGTATGCAAGTTGAAGAAGGCTCTGTATGGATTGAAGCAATCTCCTAGAGCTTGGTATGGAAGGATAGATAACTTTTTGACGAGCTTGGGCTTTACCAAAAGTAACGCTGACCCTAACCTTTACTTTAAGGTTATGGATGATGAACCGGTCATATTATCGTTGTATGTGGATGATTTATTTCTGACAGGAAATGAGTAACATATTGTAGAGTGTAAGAAGAAGCTCGCTGAAGAATTTGAGATGAAAGACTTTGGATTGATGCACTATTTTCTAGGTCTGGAAGTATGACAAAACTCAGAAGGAATCTTTCTCAACCAGGGAAAGTATGTTGTGGAAATCCTAAAAATATTTGATACGATAGAAAGTAAAGTCACGGCCACACCCATGGATACCAACTTGAAGCTGTTAGCTGATGAATCGTTAGAGTTAGGGGATGTGACTCACTACAGATAGATTATTGGATTGTTGATGTATCTGACGAATACTAGGTCAGATATATGCTTTGCTGTGAACACCCCGAGTCAGTATCTAGTTAAGCCTAGACGTGTTCACCTGGTAGCTGCAAAGCATGTGATGAGGCACCTGAAAGGTACGATAGGAGACCACTTTGAGTGCCACTAGCAGCCTTCATCAGAGTGGCGCCTTTTTCCCACCTACCTCATCAGTTAACTGATTGTAAACTGATTTAGACATCTCGAGTTAGACTAGTGAGTTCCAACAGTGATTTAGACACATTGAGTTAGCTAATCAGTGAATTAGATCTGATAGATTCGAATCCTATCTTTAGCATTTGAATTCTATTATTGTATAATCATTGTATTATTGATTAATGAATGAAGATTAATGTTGTGATTATCTGAGCAATTCTTGTCCGATTTATTTGAAATTTGTGGCATGAATTTCCTATTATGTGTACATTCTCTTTGATTATTCCGCAGCATAATTGCCTTCCTACAACTTTCATATTTGCCTGTAGATCAATGGTTCACAAATTTAACAGGTAGATCTCCAGAAAAGTCAAACCCTAGTTTGACTTTGGACCAAAAAACTGCAGGAAACCAGAAAACTACAGAAATTGCAGATCAGAATTTCGCAACTCAATTTTGAGAGGTGAAAATTTGGAATCTCCAGAAACCAAGTGTACCAGTCAATTCGCCTCTGTCAAGCACATCTTCTGGTATTGTCAATTTTGCATTTTGAGAAATTTCATTTTTGGTGACCTCCTGGATAAGATGGCCCCAAGCACTAAACTTGAGGATAAGCTAGAAGGCATAGAGAATTTTCGAGCATGGAAATATAGGATTGGCCTCATTCTCGAAGAGAATGATCTTGCCAAATACATCAAGGAAGAAGTTGCAGAACCTGAGGAGGATGAAGCTAAGGAGAAGCACAAGAAGGATCCGATTAGGGCAATGAGGATCATTGTTGATTCTATCAAAGACCACTTGATTCCTCAAGTGCATTCCAAGAAGACCCCAAAGGAGACTATGTGTGCCAGAACAGAAAGCATGAAATTCGACATTGTATGGGAAGATTGCATCCAAGAGGAGGCTAGAGTAGCCAATAGAGAAGCTCTGCTTAAAGAAGATTATCAAGCCCTAGCCACCCATACTAAGAGAGGAAGAAGTCAATCTAACTTCAAGAAGGAAAGCCACAAGGAGTCTCAACCTCCCAAGAAGTTCCAAAGGACAAGAGGAAACAATCCAATAAGAAACTACTCCAACTTTCAATGTTTCAATTGTGACAGGCTAGGAAACATTGCCAAATTAAGTCCATTAAAGAAAGAAGAATACAAGAAGAGGAACAACAACAAAAGACATCATGCACACCTAGCTGAAGATGAAGATGAAGAAGAAGAGGAAGAAGGACCTTGAAGAAAATAAGCAAAAGAAGAAGATGTCGAAGAGTGTATTATTCTTTGCACTCTCTGGGTCTGTGACACTTGGAGAAGATACATGGCTTATTGATAGTGGTGCTTCAAAGCACATGACGGGACAAAAGAAAACTTTGTCAAACTTGAAGATAAGAACTCTCCTCAGAAGGTATCATCAGGGGATGACTATCAAAAGAGAAAGCCTACTTGGGAAAGAGAAATTATACAAGAAGCAGAGAAGTATGGAGCTCCAGAAGGCTCCACAAGAGTAAGCAAGAAGCCAAAGCCATTTTCTAGTTATGTGGCTTTCATGTTTGATCTTGTAGATCAAGAACCTACCAGTTATGAAGAAGCTATACAGAAGAAAGAATGGGTAGAAGCAATGATGGAAGAATACCAATCAATAATGAAGAATGATGTTTTGGATATAGTTCCCAAACCAGAAGGCAAAAGTGTGGTATCTTCCAAGTGGTTCTACAAGATAAAGCATGCAGCTGATGGAAGTATTGAGAAATACAAGGCAAGGTAGAATGGGTTCCTCGCAAAGTGGAATGGAATATCACTCCATAAAAGGCATTGACCCACAAGTTTTTTTGCTTCCATTTTCCGTTTTATCTTGTACATTGACCTTATTATTCCTTGTCCACCAGGCCCAGATCTTGGAATAAAGAAAGAAGATGTAGTTGAAGGCATGGCAAAAGACAAGGATAAGTTCTCACTCCCCCCTCCCTCTAAAGCGTGTCCGACTGTCTTGGATCCTAATACTGCTCTCAATCCAAGTTCCTGCCTCAAAGCTTCCCTTTCATCTTTCCTCTTGCCAATACCTTCAATTGCAAGTTTGTCCCTATGAATAATTTTAGTGACTACAATGTAATAAATTATTAATAAATGATAAAAATTAAAAATTAAAATTAAAGGATTGTCTACTAATTTGAAGTTTGAGGCACTGTTGGACTTGGAAGTTGGAGGACATATGCTGATAAGGCATTGAGGAGGAGGGCGCAGCCGCACAAAGGAAACGAAAGAAAGGTCGGGACTTACCTTAAGTTTTACACTACTCAAACGAGAGAAGGGTCAGGTCGGGACTTACCTTGGGGTTTCAAGTTCAACTTTTAGCTCCAAGCCTCCACGAACTTTGAAGTTTGAATCCTCCTCCACGTGTTGAGCAGTGTTAGCTCTCCTCCAAGCAGTCCAACTGACTCCAAACAAAGGTTGCAATAGATCGAGCCTCAAACAAGGAAAAAAAATCCTTGAAAAAAATGTGTTTGCCGAGTTTTATTGATTCGAGGGTGGCCTGTTGATGTCTGCCTATTGACTCGCGATGTTCACCCAAAAATTGCAAAAAAATCACGAAAAATTCTTCGGGAAAAACTCCAATATATTGGGTTGATGTTTCCCAGTATTATCGTTGGCAAGGAAAAATCGTGATATATCGCGATGTTGGCAATATATCGCCAATGCTGGTAACACTGATAATTTGTCTATGCTTAAAAAAGCTAGTGATGGTGTCTAGTTTCCTTTGAAGGTCCGTAAGGAGGAGATCAAGTTGACCACATCAATTTTAAATTGGAGTAGTGCAAGCAAGCAATGTTAGAAATATCGTGTCGGTGAATATATCGCTGAGGGTCCAAAAATAATTTATCGGGAAAAATGTCGGCAAACATCGGCAATATATCGGCAAAATAAAAATTACAAAAATATTAAAAAATACAAAAATGCAAAAAATCACAATATATTCGAAAAAATAGGCAAATATCGAGAAAAAATTGGGAAAAAATGGCCAAAAAATTGGGGCGATATATTGCAGATATATTGCTAGTGAGTTAACATTGTGATATATCGTGATGTTGCCAATATATTGGCGATGTTTGTAACAGAGCAAGCAAGATCGAAGGCATATTACATTGTTGACTATTGTAATGTCGCCCTTAGCAACAAGGCATATTACATAGTTTCAAAATATCACTATGTATATGCATTGTTAATAAAGATTTCAAAGGTACGCTCACTGAAATAGGCATACATTGTATACCATTATTGGTTGCCACTGGACTTGTTTTCTAAAGACCTTACCTATGAACCCAATGTTGAGAGGTCAAAGAGGTAATATCTACCTTGCTGACATCGACAATTGGTGAGTCCTTTGGTAATTAAAATGAATGTCTAGAAGATTGTGAAAATATAAGTTATAAACATCATTACCAATTAACTGCTATAAGACCATTGCATGCAGCCTTAAGATTGTGTCAGTGGATTCATTGCATGAAAAATTGTGAAAGACCATTGCATGCAGCCTTAAGATTGTGTCAGTGTGTTCATTGCATGAAAAATTGTGAAAGACCATTGAAAGCAGCCTTAAGATTGTGTCAGTGTGTTCACTTTGCCAGAATTGTTTTGGTTATTTCGCATGTCATAAAATAAATTTTTTCTTCTTCCAGCAATGCTATTTTTTTATTGCATTTATCTCTGGTGATAAAAGTTATCTTTTCCTGCAATTATTTTTATTGCATTAATCTCCAGTGATAAGAATAAGCTTTTTCTCCCTGGCATTAAATTTCTTCATGATAGCAACAATTTTTTTCTATAGACATTTTTTTCAAATGGCCTCATTCCTTGCAGTCTAGCAAATGTTGATCCAGTTGATGTAGCTCGGAGTATTAATGGGCTAAACCCAGAAACTACATTAGGTAAGTGTTACTGATGGTACCCCAATTGGAGAGTTCTAGCCTGGGAGATGCATGTTGGATTTAATGATATATGAAGAATTAATTTTATTGTTTGTTACAGTTGTTGTGGTATCAAAGACATTCACAACAGCAGAAACCATGCTCAATGCTCGAACATTAAGGACATGGATCACGTCTTCCCTTGGGTAAGTTAGACACTGAGTCACTTGGTTTATTTCAACCTTGTGAGGAGTTCTCTTAATTAGTTATGTATGGATTGGAAACTTTATAACATTTGGCATTTATCATGATGTATTGCCATGTTATGTTGAAATAGCTCATATACCTCCCTGATACTTCTACAGTTCTGAAGCTGTTGTAAAGCATATGGTGGCAGTTAGTACTAACCTTAAGGTATTTCTCTTTTGGATTCCAAGCTTATATGTTTATTGGATCTGTATATGTCCTTTTCATTTTTGATCATCTTTGTCTCTGGCATCTTTTGTTGCAAAATATTCAAAATTGTCATCTTTTCTAACTCAAAAATATGTTCGTTGCTCACTTAGTTGTAAAATTGTAACTTTTGTTTTGTTGGTAGTAGGTAGCAATTAGAACATTTTAGTTTTCATTGTTATATATATGCAACACTCTGAAGGAATTGTTCTGTAAGTAAACTTCATTCAGGTTCTACCAGTTCAACCCATTGTTTGATATCTTATTTTGCAAATTTTGGTAGAACCATGGCTCGCAGGAATGCCTTAGTATGTTGTATCTGGTCTTTATGGGAGAATTTTTTTGTTGAAATGGCACTCATTTCATGTCCAATAGGGCTATCATATGTGACTATTTATGCTTGCTTTTCTTTCTAGTCCCTTTGACTTATTTTTGTGTTCTAAGGATATTGATTTGAATATAATTTTTAATTCAATTTTCTTAAGAAAGGATTGTTGTTATCATTGCTGGTTCGTTTGTGTCATTGCAAATAGACTACATAGACCAAATGAATGTTTGCAATCGTCGCACAACTTTTTTTGTTATAAATAATTTTATTAATTGGGAAAATACATAATAGGGGCATGATGGCACACCTCAAGTTTCCTAGTTAATACAAAATCCTAAAAGGAATGATAGAAAAAATCAATACAGTAATATAACCAGAGGCAAAAGGAAAGAGAGCAGAAACATGCCTTGCCTAGCTGCCACACATCCAAGATTCGGTGGAGGGCCATTTCTAACTTCTTTTGTCTCCCCACCTAGAGTTGGGGCTACGATCATCATCATTCAGTGTATTCCACTGGTCAAGTTAATCCTTTTATCTGTCTTACTTCCTATTTCTTCTCATGATTGGAAGATGCCAGGAAGTGCACAAGTATACTTTTTTGAGGAGGTTGAACTGACACTAGCAAGACATTTAAGGCATTATTGTATGCCTTAAAAGTCTTGTTGTGGGATACTAGCAAGGCATTTAAGGCATTATTGTATTTGTAGAATTTGGTTTTCTTTTATTTTTGGAAATGTAATTTGTCGATTAGAATGTCAAATTCATCATTATATCTATGTCATATTTCCTTACATGATTGTCCTTGTGTTTGTGTAGGGTCAAGAAGAGTTACTAAAGTTTGATCATGTGCTACTTCTAACTTGTATATGGTTTCCTTTGATGTCTATGGGTTGGATTTTTATGAGATGTTGAGATTCTGGTTTGAGATTTAGTCTACTGTGATTCATGGTTTGGTGAGGTCTTCACAGTGCCTGTATTCTTATTTTGTTTTATTGGGAGTTTGTTTTGAAGGGAATTTTAAAAGGGTGGGTTTAGCTTTGTGCCCTCGTTTATAGTGCTTGTCAAATGTTTTAGAATGGGACTCTTTATCCCTCTTTTTCAAGTGCAAAGCTACTCAATTTTTTATGGTTTCTCATTCTTTGAGTTTTTTAAGTAGTTAATGAATTAGAGGATTTGGTATTCTACAACTATGCTTACCATTCTAGTGACTATTTTTTTCCTATCCTATCAATATATTCATGGGCAACTTTGATTTATCTATATGATTGACATTCATCGGCGGAATGCTGAAAAAGTTTCAATTTGTTGCTTTTTTGGATGTGATCTTATCTACTAGGGCTGCTTTTAGTTTGTCATTGTTCTTGTGAAATTTTCAACTCTTAGACATATTTGTGTAATAGCTTCAGTTTAATTATTCACTTTCAGATTTTTACTCAGGAAATACATTGGACATTTGAAAAATTAAATACTATAATACACTATCTAAGCTAACCAATACACAGAGAAAACCGAACACAAGAAGTACCTTGGAAACCCCCAATGGGGAAAACCAACCAACAGCTTTGTCTTTTATTGTAGATTAGTTAAACAACACATACAACACCAGGCTTCCAAATATTACTTACCAGATCTCAAACTCTCGACTCTCATTGTGCCAAAACCCTCAGCAAAAAAGACTAACCCCAACAGAAGATAAGACTCACTCGTGTCACTCACAAGAGATATGACTCATTTCTGTCCAACACAGGAGATATGACTCATTCTTGTCTCTGTGACCACTACAAGAGATATGACTTACTCCTGCCACTGTGGTGTTCAATACAACTCTCAGTAGACTCTTTTATAATATTCACTTTATGTCAATACCATGAGACACCCAGTACCATGGGACACATAATACCATGGGCCCTTCAATACCGTTGACGGTAAAGTATTACAAAAGACACTTTTACAAGACCTCTCTAGAGAGTTTCCCTCAGCCCTTCTACATTGCTAGACACCCCCAACTTAGAAGTACCTGTTGAGATACCAAAACTAACACTCCCTCACGTGAGGGAGGTACTTTTGGAGACACCACCTCCTCCATGATCAACCTGGTCCTCTGCTGCTATAGCTGTTCCCTCTAAACTGAAAGACCTTGCTGCTGCCTTTACTGGACATTGATCTAGATCCCTGTGCTCCTCCTCCATCATTGTCATCTCATACCAAGTAGGCTTACAAGAAGAGCCTCACTCCTCTCTTTGACACTAATCCAAACTCAAGACTCCCTCTGGAACTCTACTCCAAACTCCCTCTGAAGTTGACCACAGGCTGTCTCAGCAACTTGTACATTGTGCCCTCCCTAATGCCAAGCATCACTGTTGCATCTTGGGCACCTACTCTCATTGCACATATGAGTACTGCTCCATCTCGGAACTCTACCTCATACCCCTCATCCTCTAGGGATGATACTGAGAGCAAACTGACCCGCAACTCTGGAACATGCATCACTCTTGCCACCTCCAGTTAGTGTTATTAGAATCGGTCTGGTTCTGGAAAAATTGGTCGGTTCGACTAGTTTAGGCACCCATTCGTTCCAAACCGCCACCCTTAACCGAAAATGGCTGGCCATTTTTCACCTGATCGGCCGGTTCCGTACTGCCCTGGTAATCATTAGTAATGGTAATGTTAAATTCTTAAAGTAAAATGTCATTTTCTATCATTTTACTTAAATTTTTAACATTGCCATTAATTGTTTCAGGATGTTTGAGAGTGGTTCCAACCTCATCGTATTTCATTATGCTAACTCCACAATAGTATTGACTTGGTCATCCCTAAGCTCTCGGGTTTCCATTAGACTAGGACCAAGGTTATATATATATATATATATATATAATGTTATTATATACACAACATTGTTGCCCCTTCTTTAAGATGCTTCGTCGAAGCATTTTCATTTGTTTTGACCCTCGTTCTTCCCTTAAATTTTGTGAGCACCTGGATTTCATTTTATTTTTGTATCACATCGAATCACAGTGATTCCTTTCTTCCTGCTATTGCCGTTGGATAAAATTTTCAGTACACCCCTGTTAGAGATTCAATGGTTATACAAGAACTTTAGACATTTATCATCATTTCATCATAATCACAACATTAGGATCACTGAAAGAAAGACAAGCACAACAAGACAAAAGAACATAGAGATTTATCCTGGGCAACCCACTTGGGGGAGAAAACCCAACAGAACTTTCTCAATATAGAATTCAACCAAGTACAGTGAACAACCCCAAGAACAAGACTAGCAACTTCATCTCTCAAGCGAACCTCCTCACTCTTTCTCTTGCACCCTTACTTGTGTGAGAGATGGTCTAAATGAGGGAGGCACCTCTTCTATATATAGTATATACTCATCAAGTGAGTGACATCTTAACTTAACTAGGTCGGCCTGTTGCTCTGAAACAGGGACGACTTACCTTGGGAGACTCAAAATAACATTTAGATAATATTCTTGTGGGTACTATTGATCCGACTTACAATGGAGATTTTACCTCAAGACTTTTACTTGACCAATTACATCAAGGACATCTCCCGAAGGAGGAATAATAAAAAATACAATAGAATATCTTTTGAAGTTACATTTCTTGAGCAACTCCTTCCATTGTTCTCCAAATAATAGAAGCTAGGAGCCTCCCAATTATGATGGCGAGGAGGTAGAGGATTCCAAAAGTGTTCAAAACTATTTAATTCAGAGGCATGTAAAATCTTCTTGCTCTCATCATCCATCTTGGCCTTCTGGAAGCTCACTGTTCAGAATGTGTCTCATCATTCTTAAACAAGAATATATATTTGGGAGTTTTATCCCATGAGTATCTTCCCTTTAGAGTGTATCTCCACTGCTAATCTTTGATAAAGAAATTTCATAGACTTAGAACGTCAACTTTGGGGTATATTGACCTCAATTTCAACAATAAATCGATAATTCCTCTTTACCATTAAAGCTCTAGATTAGCAACTTGATAATAGATTGACATTGTCATTGATGCCATTCAAATTTTTTTCTTCCATCTAGTGTCCACATAGAATATGAGTGTGAACATGTGTAATGGCCCCAACTTCTCATTATCATTTTAATACAAATACCATTTTCAGTTCTAATAGAAGAGCAATTGTATGGATACTTCATAGCTTCTATTAGGTATTTGGAAAACTTGATTTACATAGATGGGAGGCTCTTCCAGCTACACATGTTTCCATCACTGAGATCGAGCATGCTCATATTGTGTATCAATTTGTTGTTTTTTTCTCTAATTCTTTAGAAGGAAAACATATGATCATAATTATCGTCCAACATAAACTCTACAAACATTGCAAGTTTTCAAGTATTGCAGGTATTGGAAGCCAACAAAAACATAACTATTCGGGTATTCCTAGCATGCAATGCGGTATACAAGGGAGTTGGAGATAAGATAAGGTAAGATAAATTAGATAATTTTATTAATGTCCAATGTGTAAGGGCATCGACCCAAGTTTGATTCAATGTCATTGAAAGTGACAAATCATACTAGAGCAGTCGTGTTTGGACTTCACCAAGAACAACTTCTTCGACTAGCCCATTGATTAAAGGATTTGTAATGATGTGAGTGGGAGTTAGAGGTGATTCCTCTAAAGGAGTTCTTATACTTTGCTTGGTGTTTTATCCTCTTGGTCTTGTTCCAACATATTTTTCTTCAAAATTTTAATTTGTTTTATTTGTGTTTGGTGTACCCTTCAATTGTAGCAATTGATGGGCTTCATCATCACGTGGACTCACATTGAACTCTCCTTCATTTTTCTACAGGAAGCAAGCATTCAAATATGCATTTTGAGCAAGTTACTTTTGCTTGGTAACTGATCGTAAAACCTCCCATTTTGATTAATTTTTTAATCTTTTTGTAGCGTCTCTTCATCTAACCTTTTTCACAATTTCAAGTTTAGCTAGGGTAGAATGGGTCTTCTTTACCCTGTTATATGATTTATTCTGGAGCTCAATATGTGTCCTTGAGGAAATCCTCGCAACTTGTTAAACTAAATGTTAGTTTTTGCAGCTAGGTAGGTACTTCTATGTTGGGGGTGTCTACCAACATAGGAGTTGATATGATCCCCGGATAGACATTGTAAAGGTGGATTGATAACACCTCATGTAAATGGTTGGCCCATGGTATTTGCATGAGTGTGAGTTTATAAAGGGAGCCTTAGAGTATGAGTTCAACATCACAATCATAGGAGAAAAGGAGATCTTCTATAGTGGTCAACATCATAGTTGCAAGAAGCGAATTTCCTCTTGTAGTGAGCAATCTAGATCTAGAGTGGGTCTAGGGTTTGTCTATCTAGTTTGCAGTGAGGATTTGGACTTTGGAGTACTTTTCTGGGTGTTTGGTCCATATCTGGAGAGTGTATCTGGAGGACTGCTGTGGTTCTATTGTAACCAAATCCTACAATATGAAGAAGACAAACATTTGCTAATTTTCCCAAAGGATTGGGGTTTCCAGGGTACATCTTGTGTTGTGGTTTTCTCTGTTTATGGTTTGCTAAGACAATGTATTATCAGCTTTAATGTTCAGTTCTACAATATGGTTATCTTCTAGTTGTAACTCAAGGGTTTAAGCATAAAATTCACACTAGAAACCGGAGCAACCATCATGGTGCATCTCTTAGCCGAAAAATTACATCTATGGTAGGTGATAACGTTGGAATGTAAGTCTTGATCCCCATCCTTGTTGATGCTTTCCAATTTTATTGTAGGTTTTATGATTAGTTACCAAACATAAGTAACTTGCTCGAAACGTGGATTCGAATGGTTGCTTCCTGTAAAAAATGAAGGAATGCTCAATGTGAGTCTACGTGACAATGGAGCCAACCAATTGCAACAATTCAAGGGTACACCAAACTTGAATAAAACAGATTGTTCTTTAAATAAGAATATGTTGGAATGGAAACAAGAGGATTAAAATGTCAAGGAAAGAATTGTAACTCCCATAGAAGAATCACTTCTCACTCTAAGTCACATTATTGCAGATCCCTCAATTGATGGGATTTGCAAAGAAGTTGTTCATGATGAAGTCTGAGGGGATTGCCTTGGTATGATTTGCCATATTTAATGACATTGAATCGAACTTGGGATGATGCCCTAAGACATTGGTTTCCACATTTTTTTGTCTACACCAATGTATTCTCTTGAACTCCTTTGATATATACCACATTCCAAGTTGGGAATACTTGATTAGTTACCTTGGTCTTTGGGTTTACAAGTATGACTATGTTTTTTGGCAACTTCCAATAAATGCAATACATGAAAACTTGCAAATATTTGTAGAGTTTGTGTTTGATGATATATTTACCTTCTCCAGAATTAGAGAAGAAAATGGTGGATGGATATATAATGTGAGCATGCTTGATCTTAATGATGGAACCATGTGTCGGTGGGAGAATCTCCCATCTCTGGGAATCAAGTTTTCCAAATACCCAATAGAAGCTGTGAAGTATCCATAAAACTACTCCTCTCTTAGAATTGAGAATGACATCTGTATTAAATTGATATTGAGAAGCCGGGTTACATAGAGTGACACTCATTTTTTATTTAGACTCTATATGGAAGAAAAATTCTAAATGGCAATGTCAACCTATTAATCGAGTTGCTAATCTAGAGCTTCAATGGTGCAGAGAAGAATACTCCATTCTATGAAATATCGTAGTACTTCAAAGATGTGAATAGTGGAGATATACTCTAGAGGGCAAATACTCATGGGAAATAACTCCCAAATATATATTCATGTTCAAGAATGATGAGAGATGTTCTGAACATCCCATCACGGAACTTAATATTTATCATACTAAGGTTAGAGAGTTATATTTGTTCTCAAGTGAGCTTCCACAAGGCGAAGCTAGATGATAAGAGCAAGAGGATTTTGCATGCGTTCAAATTAATAGTTTTGAACACTTCTAACGTCCTCTAGCTCCTCACCATCATAATTGAAAGGCTCCTTGCTTTCATGATTGGAAGAACAATGGGAGGAGTGTAATGAAAATTTTATCCAACGACTACAAGAAGAAGAAAGGAATCAATAGCAATCAACGAGATAAAACAAAAAGTCAAATGGCCTTGTATTTATAGGCCTTGTGGTGACCATTAATCTAAGGTTAAGGTTATGTCTTTACAAATTCACCTTTTAAAAATACATTCCTAAGTCCTATTGCCTATAGTCTCTCTCTCTCTCTCTCTCTCTCTCTATATATATATATATTATAAACAATCTTATTTTATACACAACATTGCCGCCTTCTTTAAGATGCTTTGTCGTCGAAGCGTTTTCATTTGCTTTGACCCTCTCTCTTCCCTTAAATTTTGTGAGCACATGGATTATAATTTTTTTAATCCCATCGAATGCCATTGATTCCTTTCTTCTTGTTATAGCCATTGGATAAAATATTTAGTACACTTCTCCCATTGTTTTCTCCAATTATGAAAGCCAAGAGCTAGAGGATGCCAAAATTGTTCAAAACTATTCAATCCAGATGCATGCTGCGTCCTCTCGCTCTCATCATCTAGCTTTGCTTTATGGAAGCTCACTTCAAAACGAGTATAATTCTCTCTAACCTTAATATGTTAGATATTGAAAATCATGATGGGATGCTGAGAACATCTCTCATCATTCTTGAACATGAATATATATTTGGGAGTTCTATCCCATGGGTATCTGCCCTATGGAGTTTGTTAGATATTGAAAATCATGATGGGATGCTGAGAACATCTCTCATCATTCTTGAACATGAATATATATTTGGGAGTTCTATCCCATGGGTATCTGCCCTATGGAGTTTATTGCTACTGCTCACATCTATTGTATCTGCCCTATGGAGTATTCTTCGAGTATAAAATGGAGGTGCCATTCAGAATTTTTTCTTCCATCCAATGTCCACACATGAAATGAGTGTGGATTTGTGTAATAACCCTAGCTTCTCAATATCGATTCAATACAAATAGCATTTTTAGTTATAAAAGAAGAGCAGCTGTATGTGTATTTCACAACTTGTATTGGGTATTTGGGAAACTTGATATGCAAAGATGGGGGACTCTTCCAGCTATGGGTGGTTCCATCATTGAGATCAAGCATCCTCACATTGTATATCAATTTGCTGTCTTCTTCTATAATTCTTTAGAGGGCAAATATATGATCATAATTATCATAAAACACAAACTCTACAATCAATGCAGGTTTTTAAGTATTGTAGGTATTGGAAGCTGCCATTAATGATTAAACACGATCATAATTGTAAACCCAAAGACCAAGGTAACTATTTAGGTATTCCCAACTTGGAATGCAGCATATAACAAGGGAGTTGGAGATAGATAATTTTATTAATGTCCAATGTGTAAGGGCATAGACCTGAGTCTAATTCAATGTCATTAAAACTGACAATTTCTACCAGGGAAATCACATGAGTATTTCACCAAGAACAACTTCTTCGACAAACCCATTGATTAAAGGATCTGTAATAATGTGAGTGGCTGTGAGAGGTGATTCCTCTAAAAGAGTTCCTATTCTTTTTTTGGCATTTTATCTTCTTGTTTCAGTTTTTGTTCTAACATCTTCTTCTCCAAAGAACTTGGTTTATTTGTGTTTGGTGTACCCTTCAAATGTAGCAATTGGTCGGCTTCATCGTCACATAGACTCACACTGAGCTTTCCTTAATTTTTCTACAGGAAGCAAACATTCGAATCTGCATTTTGAGTAAGTTACTTTTGTTTGATAACTGATCATAAAACCTCCCATAAAATGAATAATTTCGTAGCCTGCCTTTGCCTAGCCTTCTCACAATTTTCAGTATAGCTAAGGTAGAATGGGTCTTCTCTAGACTGTTATATAATTTACTTTGGAGCTCAATGGATGTTCCCGTGTAATCTTTGCAACATGTTAAAGTAAAAGCTGAAGCACCCATCATGGTGTATCTCTTAGCAGGAAAATTACATCTATGTTAGGTTATAATACTAGAATCTAAGTCTTGATCCCTAGGCTTAACAATGCTTTCCAATTTTATGGGAGGCTTTATGATTGTTGCCGCCAGAGACCTACTTGCGTGTGCTAAGCCCAAAAGTAGGCACATCAACCCAATGGCAATTGCGAAAAGAGCATCCACTATCACCACACTCATCTCTTGCTCGCTTTAGGTTGGCTCTTCTCCAACTCAAGGGGGCCTTCCCTAGGATAGATCACTAAGGCAGATGCAATGGAGGATGAGGTGAACTGAAGAGGCTGCCTTAGAGAAACTGTTATAGGATAAAAGTAATTTGAATAAGTGATGGGAAGGAGGGAAGGATCATTCCTCAAGGAAAGACCAGTGCCAGTACATCAAAGGGGAGAATGGAGTAAAATAGAGAACTCAAGAGGGCCTTGTGATGTGACTAAGGGGGAGAGATTGCATGATTGAACAAACCTTGATTAGTCAAGTGTTCAACTACTAGATTTACTTCCTCCTTCTAATTACAAGAGATGCGCTAAGCACACAAAAGATCAATATTACTCAATCAAACTAGATTAAATGCAAAAATTGATGCCCGTGTCTACACACTTACAAAGGGGAAAGGCTAGCAGTTGCTAAGAATTTTCACCTTCCAATGTGATGGTAGCATCCGTTTATGGTCTTCGGCGCAAACATAGAAAGGAAGAAACTAAGTTCCAACAACATTCACAATCATTGAAGCTCCACAAGTTTACGCCACACATTCAAGAGAGTGCTTAGTTCATATCCATAAACACACCATTTGAAAATTTTCTAATAAGCTCTGGGAAAAGAATCATCCCAATCTCATCCTTACAATGGAGAGGGATGGCCTTTTTATAAACCAAAAAACCTCTCATACCTCTTTCTAAAAAATAAATAATAATAAAAAGGTAAGGGTGCTAGATCCACCTTTTTCTCAATGAAAATCTAAGAGAACTATAACTTATCCATGTGTAACAAATGACTTTGCTTTGTTTAGAAAATAAGCTTTAGCTAACTATGTTTAAAATCCCTCCTAACCAAAATCTCACACATCAAGGGTCGAAACCTTTGAGGCTGATTTCCAATGCAATCGATGACTTAATGAAGACAAGCCATACATGGGTCATTCAGTGGATAAGTGCTGTTGCTAACTCCCCGTAGCAACAAAGATATACCCAAGCGATTGCTTCACTCATGGAACACCATCTGGCACTCGACTGCTAAGAGGAACTGGTGACGTGAGCCAAAAACAGTGGACAATCACCGCTCTAAATTCCACGTAGCAGGGAAAACTTTATCAGCAACCTGTAAGCTATTTAAAATATGGCAAATCACGTCTGAGAGGGGTTGCTGATTGCTGGCAGATTCCATTAAAAAAACGTTGGGCGTCATGGTAGAAGATCTCGGGCTCGCCTTCTCCATCACAAAATCACGCTTACTGCTCTAGAGTTCAAACTCTATGTAGCAGCGAAGACTGCTCCAGAACTTACCGTTGTGCTCCAAATGGCTGCTTAGTAAAATCGGTTGCCAATTTGAACTGTGGATCCAAGCTCCACGATTCCATGACTCGGCTGCTAAAGGAACTGCGAGCCAAGCCATGGTGGTGAAGGCGGTTGTCACAAAGATAAATTGTGGACTTCCAAGCTCCACGCAGCAAAGAAACATATACCTTGAGTGGCTGACTAACTCATTCAGCAAGAAAAATTCTCCTTGCAATCAGCCGACAATTGATAAGTGGGTTTGCTATCTGAAATTCCACACCAATTTTTCATAAACTTGATTCTCAAGCGATCTGCATTGCCAAGGTTGATGTCTTCAGTTGTTCAATGAAAACATGGATCGCTCTGATGTTATCTCTATTCTGTTGCTTGGTCCTCAAATTTAAATCACAGTCCGATTTAAATTTGAGTACCATGCATGCATGTACAATGTGCAGTATAGGATATGTAAACATGCATATACAGAAGACATTAAGATCCATGTAATGTACAGAGTTAATGCAATTGTTCAAGTGTTGCAGGGAGCACCCGTACTGTTGGTATGCAGGGCCTTATAGTCACTAGCTGCAGGACAGGTTCATGTGACCAGCATAGCCATTTTCCCCCGTCACCAAGTTCGCAACTTACTTCACCAAATTCGCCATTCCCAATCCATCATTAATTGCCACCCTAGATTGGGTCATCTAGGTCTTATGGATGTAGCTATTCTCATGAAAGTCAAATTATATGGCAGCTCAAAGTTTAATTATAAAACTACTTATATACCAACCATAACAATCATGCCTGGAAAGGTCAAATATGCAATGCTCTCCATCTTATTTGGACCACAAATTTACCACAATAAAGGAAGTAAGCAGAAATATGTACTGTATTACAAGAGACAAAACTCTTTGACAATATTTAATGGACGCCCTTTTCCTAGGATCAATCACCTAATACATAGGTAGAAGAAACTAGTAACAACTCTTGCTGAAGCCAATTGGTAATGCAAATTGCAAACAATGGCCATGACAACACTTGATAAGGAAGAAAGCTGATTTTACACTATTAGCCCATGGTTTCAAACAAAATCAGCCTTCTGCTTGTTCATTGTCTTTATGACTTCCACAAGTATCCCAGCAAACCTATGGCCTCCCTCCTACCTGAGACAGCTTTGCAGGTAATCCTTTAAGGCTATTAAAGCTTCTCCCTTGGGCCCAATCATTTTATCCGCAAACTCTCATTGTTGCTTTCTTGGCGTTTGGACTGCCCTCATGTGGTCTATGCACTTTTTGTTCTTATTAAGTTTCAGAAGGTTGTGTTTTGTATCCATCTTGATTAGGAAGCTCATCTTCTTTCTGTTTTCCTTTAGGCACCTTTTGTGAGGTACTCCTTAAATTCACGTGGACTCTTTTCCTAAGCCCAACCTTCAATAATAATCTTAAGTACTAATGCAATGGTGCAACATGAGGGCATCCAACAATTCTCTTCATATATGAGGCTGTAACTTCTTTCTCTCCTTTGACAGATATCAATGAGGTCAATCTGAGGAAGACAATTCATGTCATTGATCATGATCCTTTTTATTATGCCTACACATTTAGACACGGCATTTTTCAGTCTATTCTTGAATAAATAACTAACATCATTCAATGGACTTGTGAGCATATCTATTTTATCTCTTTTACCTTCCCTAGCTTGGTTCTTATCCCAACTGTGATTTGACTGGGGATGAAAATATAAATAAATTCTTTGATAACTTGGTTATAATTTAATATTTTGTGGAAACCAAAATATGCCTAGCTATGCTTTGCTACTTGCACGTCTTATTTATCATCTCCCGTTTTATTGTAGGTAAGAAATCATTCATGTTATTTACACAAATTTCCCACTATATTGTTGATTTTTTCATTTACTCGTTGCCACAACGATGATTACAACCATAATCTTAGCTTCATCCTGTTTTCATTAATCCTTGGGAAACATAACTCTCAGATCCATGACAAATTCTACTAATAAAGTTTTCCCATGCCTTTTGCTTGCTGATAATTTAGGTATATGATGTTGGCTCCACAACCTCATTAATTTTGTGTGGAAATAATTGAAATATCATAGTGTCATATTGATCTTTCTTTTCTTATTTTTTATTTTTATTTTTATTTTTTATTTAATAAATTTTTCAATGTGGTTCACGCGCCGGCTTGACCGACGGGCTACATCCACGGAATAATTTCTGGCGGACCCACCCGAAGGGGCCTCACACCCGCGGCCTCTGCGTGCCTAACCCCAAGAGAGTCGATGAGAATGGATCCCGCGACCTCACATGCTGGGAGGCCTAATTACGAGTACTCAACCGATTGAGCTAACTCTTGGGGCTGAAGCTACGAGTGTCATATTGATCTTTATACTACACAGCTTTGGGATTTTGAAGATTTTTGTTCTTTGTTATAATGCAAAAAGTCCTGTTTTTCCATTACTGAGTTTCTTGGATCACCTCTGATGTACATCTTAAGTGAGAGCCTTCACTAGATTCAAGCCAATACTACCATCAAAATCTGCCTTCTGTCTTCCAAGATTTAACATTTGATGCTGGTTATATCAAATAAACAAATGTATTAAATGATCTCAGGGCAAGGAAACACATACCCACTGTGAGCTTGTTTCCCAGAATGATTTCAACCAAACAACATACGAATTTCAGCATACCATCAATTGAGACGTCCACTTAAAGATGAGAGATCTACTTCCAGTGGGACTTTGGAAAATGCATGAAGACTCATTTATGACAATTTCCCATGGTTCTTAAGTGCTCCCTGTTCTCTCGAGAGTATTTAAACAATATTACTTTGTACCAAAGCAACCTTGACACCGTTTTATGTGCAAACCATCCATAAATTTAATTAGTGGTCCCCCATTAGCAAACCATCAATCAAGGAGGAAGCTACTTACCTATAATGCAGGAAAAGGATTGAGATGTTTTGAAAGGTTTTTTTGAATTATTTATTTATTTAAACTCCGGTAACTATTGGGAATCTTTTCTTGGCTGGTTCTTGGTTGTGTGTTGTCTATGTAAGCCAATCACCATCTTTAGGGACGATAAGCCAAAAGATAGAAAGTAGTTCCCGATGAATGAAGTGCTTAAACAGTCTCCAATGAATCTCTAGGCTACTTTCCATCCTTTGAAACTTCTGCTCCCATTCCTCTTCCTCATGCTTTTTATCTTGTCTGCTGATGCCAATCACACCTTGCATTTCTGTTGCTGCGTTTACTGCCTCCCCATATGTTCTGTGTTTGGTTGTCTGGGCATTAGCCCTAATGTTAGGGTTTAGTCCTGATATGAACCAGTATATTTTTTGTTCTTCAATTGTCTCATGTTTCAGTTGTCCAATCATCTTTTCTATTCTTGCATCATACCTTATTATCTGTTTTTCCTTCAACTGTCCAAATCAACCATCCAAATGCTGAGATGCGTTTTTTAACTTAAGGCAAGGACCTCTTCCCTGCAGTATAAAGCATAGTAGCAATATTTGAGTATGAATATGGATATGAATTTGAGTTGGTATGGAAAAAAATCAGAAAAAAAGTTCTAGTATGACTAAAATACAGAAGTAGACATCTCATAAATACAAAAACATGCATTATTTAAATTTTAAAAATACATGCATTATTTAAATTTTAAAAATACATGCCATATAATACAATAACGCGAAAATAGAGTTTAATAAGTATGGGCTCATGGCCTTAATGTATGTATTTTCTTATTGTTGATTATATAATGTGCGTGACTTCAACGTTCTTTTAAATGATTATGTGGAACAATAGTAACAAATTTGTTTGAAATGATTCCTGAGCTTTTGTGTCCAGATTTTACATATCGGCTGAAGATTTATGGTTGTGGCCATTGTCTTGTAATGGTGAATTTACAAATAGTATAAGACTTGAGTTACCATTGGATATGCTTTTATGATGGTTCGCTATTATTAATAATTAATAAATATAGTTGAATTGTTAAAAGTTAAACTCCAACCTGAGCATTATTAGCTATTCTAGTTGGAATTCCACTTTTATCTTAACAATTAAATTTTAATAGTAACATTTTGTGAATCGTTAAAAGTTAAAAATTGTAAATATATTTAAGTATTTGGTCAACTCTACTGTATCTGTATTATTGGGATGAAACAACATCATCCCAATAATTGTTATTGCCTTTTCAGGGCTGTTACACTGACATGGACATTGTGCCATATTATGTACTTACTGTGTGCTTTATGCACTTGTCTTCTGCTGAATCTTATCTTTGCACTATGTTAACACATCGTCTGAATCCTCCTGCTAGTTTTCTTCTACAATAATGTTATAGCTTTCAATGGAATGTTATGTATAATCTATCAAAGATTAGATTATACATCTTTTTGCATGTTGTATTTGGTAAGAGTCTTGTTGGAGCTATCATATGGGAGCTATGAAGGATTGTTGTTGGGTTTTATGCACTTACCCTCATATATCTACTGTCTATATGCTGGCTTGGAAAATGCTCTACATTTAGTAAATTTGTGATATTGTGACTGGAAGAAGAGTTCCCTAGTTTGTAGAACATCAAACTGTCTTTTTGTATTTCACCCTTTTGGAATTTTAAATGGACCCTTATGTTGTTCTTGTGCAGCTTGTAAAAGAATTTGGAATAGACCCACAAAATGCTTTTGCATTCTGGGATTGGGTTGGTGGTCGCTATAGCGGTATAAGGCTTGCATTGTTCCTTTTATTATAGAGTTTTGTTTCCTACATATGGTTTCAGACATATATTCCAATATCCAGCCTATATTGTGGCCTTCTAACCAATTTGGTTGGTACCTTGTGACAGTGTGCAGTGCTGTGGGTGTCCTTCCCTTATCACTTCAGTATGGGTTTCCTATCGTTAGCAAGTATGTACAACTTTTTCTGAAAGGACATGATTTTTCAGTGAAATGGTTTATAGCATAAATTTTCTTCTTTCAGAATCATAGTATGTTGCCAATTTTTAGTTGTTTGAAACCTATAGAAAATCGTGTTACCTGTTGTAATCCAATCAAACCTTAAATCATCGTTAAAATCCTAGTAAAGTTTAACTTGAAAATATTGTATGAGTCCTATCTTACCCTTCCTCTGATATGAAACTCTCTGAATCCTGTGTGCTAGAATAGTTCTTTGAATATTGAATCATGTTTCCCAGCTTTGCTGTCACTATCAGGAATTTCATCGATTGTAGACCTCTTAATGATGGGATCTATTACCTTGAAAGAATGTTTGAATTTACAAATATATGAGAATGCTTAAAGAAATTGCACAGGCTGTGTCTATTTGATTTAATATATCTTGGTTTTGTACACAAGTTTAAATCTCTCTTTTCCTAAGCAAGTCATCATTAATGGTATTATGCAAATCCTGAAATTTGGCTCTAGGATATGTACAGCTTATGATTTAAGGCTACCTGGGAGCTAATATGTCGATAAGGTAGCCAATCTGATATGGGCATTTATATGTACATTTCAGGATGAAAAAAACCCAAAATAAATGTCTCACACTCTTCTTATGACTAGTAGGAAGTTTCTTTCTTCTGCTTTCTTAGTTGCTTCTTAAAACTTCTATAGTTGATTACAAATAGGAAAGAGAACTTTCTATCAGATGACAACTAATATTTGGACAAGCCAGCCAATCTAATAAGTGCATTTATATGTACATTTCAGGGTGAACAAGGCCCAAAATAAATGTCTCACTCTCTTCTTTTGACTGAGTAGGAGTTTCTTTCTTTTGCTTTCATAGTTGCTTCTTAAAACTTCTATATATAATGATATATTGTTTTGACATGTCCCCAAGCCATGGATCGACTTGTACACAACTTTACAACATGTACCTTAATATCACATTCTTAACATATGAAATCTGGGTATCATGTGATAAGTTTACCCCTCTGGAAAGCTTAATTTGTTATGAAAGTTATGCCCTTTAAATTTCTTGGAGCCCGAGAGCATAATATCATGAAGACTTGCTGTTTTAAAATTTCATCACTAAGTACAGTAATTCACAAATTTTATTTTTAATTTAACTCTTTCCACCTCAAAACACCAAAAGACAAAATTTTAAATTGTCTCCTGTATTCTCTTCTCCATTCAGTTCACCTAGCTGTTGCCAATTATCAATACCTTATTGAATTTTCAGTATTCAGTCCATGCGAATACTCTCACATACTCAATTTGCATCTACTATTCCCTGGATAGACCCTTCATTTAAGACTACTGATTCTATTCACACAAAGAATTACAACCCTGCTAATCTGCTGCAATCCAACTAAGACCAACCTCCTAATATTAAATGTGTTGATTGCTATTCATTCTGCTAGCCTGCCACGGATTTCTTCTGTTGTTATTTTTTCCCCAAGTAACAACCTTGTGGAAAACCCCCTGAGTACTTCCTCATGATTCATGGATGGTAAACGGGGTAAACCATCGGCCCTGATTATGGAGCCCAACCCGGAGGGGATCAAGAAAGTTGAAACCGTGACCTCCCCAACTTTGGGGGAAAAGATATCACGTCTCGATCATGACTGCTTGAGCTAACCCTCAGGGCTAAAACCTTTTTTCTGTTTTTGTTTTGAATCAAGCAGCTATGTTATTTTTTAAAATTATTTTAATCTCTGTGTCACTGTTTCCTTTTGTGCTTGTTGACAGACCTCCTGCAGCCTTTGTTTGATCCTCTCCGTTTGATGTTGCTGTCTGCAACAGCTACCAGACCTGCTTTAAGATTAACTGTCAGCCCTACCTGGCCAGACAAGACTTTTTTCTGCTGAATTGCAATTATTCTCTCTTCCATTGAGACCACTGCTGGTTCTTGCTGGACGTGGATACATACAGTTACACATGAGCTACTAGGTCTGAGAGGAGCTGTAACTAAACTTAGGAAAAGTAAAGCTTTCTGTCCTTATTTTAGGTTATTTTCAATAACA
The DNA here is from genome assembly GCA_001517045.1 of Pseudotsuga menziesii. Taxonomy (NCBI): domain Eukaryota; kingdom Viridiplantae; phylum Streptophyta; class Pinopsida; order Pinales; family Pinaceae; genus Pseudotsuga; species Pseudotsuga menziesii. Next base: position 868,710 of record LPNX010627012.1, read on the forward strand.
ATTATGTTGACATAAAAAATGTTCTTACCTAGGCTCCGCTTCAAGTTATGCTTGTGCCTCGGACTTTGGTTTTTGTGCCCTGCCTCTTCCACCTTCCGCATGTGACAATTACCGGCTGTGCTTCCTTTGATTACTCACCCACAGTGTTTTAATCCTCACTGTGGCTCCTCAAATGCCCAGGTGGGCTTCGACACTTCTGGATGCCAATGATGAACTTGGTTTTGATACAAATTGCATTACACTATGCACAAAAGTTGCCGAGAGAGAAGAGAAACTTGATAATGGTATGCAATGTGTATAATAATGAGTTTCGCCAAAATGATATGCATTGTGAGAGGCATAAGTTTGTGGCAATTGCTATTATATAACTTAAAGGACACGTGACTTAATTAAAATGCATTAAGTCATGTTATTTAACCCAACACTAAAGTACTTTGTTAAGTGACATACTGATACAAACTTGCTAAAAAATTACTGTGTATGGCTGGCCAGATTCCCTTGATCCATTGGAAAGCTCCATACAATTCATAAATATCATAATTGTCATAACTCTAATTCTTTGGTTAGAGAAAAGTATATGCCTTCCTCATTTGATATATTCCACTTACTGAAAAGACAATTGCAGATGGAGAAAGGTATACCTTTTGTCTACTACTCTTTTGATCCTATG